>CM060951.1:233608762-234010391 GCA_030765055.1 Mantis religiosa | reverse complement strand
CAGTAACATATATTATATAACAGTAACATATATTATATAACAGTAACATATATTATATAACAATAACATATATTATATAACAGTAACATATATTATATAACAGTAACATATAACAGTAACATATATTATATAACAGTAACATATATTATATAACAGTAACATATATTATATAACAATAACATATATTATATAACAGTAACATATATTATATAACAGTAACATATATTATATAACAGTAACATATATTATATAACAGTAACATATATTATATAACAGTAACATATATTATATAACAGTAACATATATTATATAACAGTAACATATATTATATAACAGTAACATATATTATATAACAGTAACATATATTATATAACAGTAACATATATTATATAACAGTAACATATATTATATAACAGTAACATATATTATATAACAGTAACATATATTATATAACAATAACATATATTATATAACAGTAACATATATTATATAACAAGTAACATATATTATATAACAGTAACATATATTATATAACAGTAACATATATTATATAACAGTAACATATATTATATAACAGTAACATATATTATATAACAGTAACATATATTATATAACAGTAACATATATTATATAACAGTAACATATATTATATAACAGTAACATATATTATATAACAGTAACATATATTATATAACAGTAACATATATTATATAACAGTAACATATATTATATAACAATAACATATATTATATAACAGTAACATATATTATATAACAATAACATATATTATATAACAGTAACATATATTATATAACAGTAACATATATTATATAACAGTAACATATTATATAACAGTAACATATATTATATAACAGTAACATATATTATATAACAGTAACATATATTATATAACAGTAACATATATTATATAACAGTAACATATATTATATAACAGTAACATATATTATATAACAGTAACATATATTATATAACAGTAACATATTATATAACAATAACATATATTATATAACAGTAACATATATTATATAACAATAACATATATTATATAACAGTAACATATATTATATAACAGTAACATATATTATATAACAGTAACATATATTATATAACAGTAACATATATTATATAACAGTAACATATTATATAACAGTAACATATATTATATAACAGTAACATATATTATATAACAATAACATATATTATATAACAGTAACATATATTATATAACAGTAACATATATTATATAACAGTAACATATATTATATAACAGTAACATATATTATATAACAGTAACATATATTATATAACAGTAACATATATTATATAACAGTAACATATATTATATAACAGTAACATATATTATATAACAGTAACATATATTATATAACAGTAACATATATTATATAACAGTAACATATATTATATAACAGTAACATATATTATATAACAGTAACATATATTATATAACAGTAACATATATTATATAACAGTAACATATATTATATAACAGTAACATATATATATAACAGTAACATATAACAGTAACATATATTATATAACAGTAACATATATTATATAACAGTAACATATATTATATAACAGTAACATTATAACAGTAACATATATTATATAACAGTAACATATATTATATAACAATAACATATATTATATAACAGTAACATATTATAACAGTAACATATATTATATAACAGTAACATATATTATATAACAGTAACATATATTATATAACAGTAACATATATTATATAACAGTAACATATATTATATAACAGTAACATATATTATATAACAGTAACATATATTATATAACAGTAACATATATTATATAACAGTAACATATATTATATAACAGTAACATATATTATATAACAGTAACATATATTATATAACAGTAACATATATTATATAACAGTAACATATATTATATAACAATAACATATATTATATAACAGTAACATATATTATATAACAGTAACATATATTATATAACAATAACATATATTATATAACAGTAACATATATTATATAACAATAACATATATTATATAACAGTAACATATATTATATAACAGTAACATATATTATATAACAGTAACATATTATATAACAGTAACATATATTATATAACAGTAACATATATTATATAACAGTAACATATATTATATAACAGTAACATATATTATATAACAATAACATATATTATATAACAATAACATATATTATATAACAGTAACATATATTATATAACAGTAACATATATTATATAACAATAACATATATTATATAACAGTAACATATATTATATAACAATAACATATATTATATAACAGTAACATATATTATATAACAGTAACATATATTATATAACAGTAACATATATTATATAACAGTAACATATATTATATAACAGTAACATATATTATATAACAGTAACATATATTATATAACAGTAACATATATTATATAACAATAACATATATTATATAACAGTAACATATATTATATAACAGTAACATATATTATATAACAGTAACATATATTATATAACAGTAACATATATTATATAACAGTAACATATATTATATAACAGTAACATATATTATATAACAGTAACATATATTATATAACAGTAACATATATTATATAACAGTAACATATATTATATAACAGTAACATATATTATATAACAATAACATATATTATATAACAGTAACATATATTATATAACAGTAACATATATTATATAACAGTAACATATATTATATAACAGTAACATATATTATATAACAGTAACATATAACAGTAACATATATTATATAACAGTAACATATATTATATAACAGTAACATATATTATATAACAGTAACATATAACAGTAACATATATTATATAACAGTAACATATATTATATAACAATAACATATATTATATAACAGTAACATATAACAGTAACATATATTATATAACAGTAACATATATTATATAACAGTAACATATATTATATAACAGTAACATATATTATATAACAGTAACATATATTATATAACAGTAACATATATTATATAACAGTAACATATATATATAACAGTAACATATATTATATAACAGTAACATATATTATATAACAGTAACATATATTATATAACAATAACATATATTATATAACAGTAACATATAACAGTAACATATATTATATAACAGTAACATATATTATATAACAATAACATATATTATATAACAGTAAAATAACAGTAACATATATTATATAACAGTAACATATATTATATAACAGTAACATATATTATATAACAGTAACATATATTATATAACAGTAACATATATTATATAACAGTAACATATATTATATAACAGTAACATATATTATATAACAGTAACAATATTATATAACAATAACATATATTATATAACAGTAACATATATTATATAACAGTAACATATATTATATAACAGTAACATATATTATATAACAGTAACATATATTATATAACAGTAACATATATTATATAACAGTAACATATAACAGTAACATATATTATATAACAGTAACATATATTATATAACAGTAACATATATTATATAACAGTAACATATATTATATAACAATAACATATATTATATAACAGTAACATATATTATATAACAGTAACATATAACAGTAACATATATTATATAACAGTAACATATATTATATAACAGTAACATATATTATATAACAATAACATATATTATATAACAATAACATATATTATATAACAGTAACATATAACAGTAACATATATTATATAACAGTAACATATATTATATAACAGTAACATATATTATATAACAGTAACATATATTATATAACAGTAACATATATTATATAACAATAACATATATTATATAACAGTAACATATAACAGTAACATATATTATATAACAGTAACATATATTATATAACAGTAACATATATTATATAACAGTAACATATATTATATAACAGTAACATATATTATATAACAGTAACATATATTATATAACAGTAACATATATTATATAACAGTAACATATATTATATAACAGTAACATATATTATATAACAGTAACATATATTATATAACAGTAACATATATTATATAACAGTAACATATATTATATAACAATAACATATATTATATAACAGTAACATATATTATATAACAGTAACATATATTATATAACAGTAACATATATTATATAACAATAACATATATTATATAACAGTAACATATATTATATAACAATAACATATATTATATAACAGTAACATATATTATATAACAGTAACATATATTATATAACAGTAACATATTATATAACAGTAACATATATTATATAACAGTAACATATATTATATAACAGTAACATATATTATATAACAGTAACATATATTATATAACAATAACATATATTATATAACAATAACATATATTATATAACAGTAACATATATTATATAACAGTAACATATATTATATAACAATAACATATATTATATAACAGTAACATATATTATATAACAATAACATATATTATATAACAGTAACATATATTATATAACAGTAACATATATTATATAACAGTAACATATATTATATAACAGTAACATATATTATATAACAGTAACATATATATATAACAGTAACATATATTATATAACAGTAACATATATTATATAACAATAACATATATTATATAACAGTAACATATATTATATAACAGTAACATATATTATATAACAGTAACATATATTATATAACAGTAACATATATTATATAACAGTAACATATATTATATAACAGTAACATATATTATATAACAGTAACATATATTATATAACAGTAACATATATTATATAACAGTAACATATATTATATAACAATAACATATATTATATAACAGTAACATATATTATATAACAGTAACATATATTATATAACAGTAACATATATTATATAACAAGTAACATATATTATATAACAGTAACATATATTATATAACAATAACATATATTATATAACAGTAACATATTAACAGTAACATATATTATATAACAGTAACATATATTATATAACAGTAACATATATTATATAACAGTAACATTTAACAGTAACATATATTATATAACAGTAACATATATTATATAACAGTAACATATATTATATAACAGTAACATATATTATATAACAGTAACATATATTATATAACAGTAACATATATTATATAACAGTAACATATATTATATAACAGTAACATATATTATATAACAGTAACATATATTATATAACAGTAACATATATTATATAACAGTAACATATATTATATAACAGTAACATATATTATATAACAATAACATATATTATATAACAGTAACATATATTATATAACAGTAACATATATTATATAACAGTAACATATATTATATAACAGTAACATATATTATATAACAGTAACATATATTATATAACAGTAACATATATTATATAACAGTAACATATATTATATAACAGTAACATATATTATATAACAGTAACATATATTATATAACAGTAACATATATTATATAACAGTAACATATATTATATAACAGTAACATATATTATATAACAGTAACATATATTATATAACAGTAACATATATTATATAACAGTAACATATATTATATAACAGTAACATATATTATATAACAGTAACATATATTATATAACAGTAACATATATTATATAACAGTAACATATATTATATAACAGTAACATATATTATATAACAGTAACATAACATAACATATATTATATAACAGTAACATATATTATATAACAGTAACATATATTATATAACAGTAACATATATTATATAACAGTAACATATATTATATAACAGTAACATATATTATATAACAGTAACATATAACAGTAACATATATTATATAACAGTAACATATATTATATAACAGTAACATATATTATATAACAGTAACATATATTATATAACAGTAACATATATTATATAACAGTAACATATATTATATAACAGTAACATATATTATATAACAGTAACATATATTATATAACAGTAACATATATTATATAACAGTAACATATATTATATAACAGTAACATATATTATATAACAGTAACATATAACAATAACATATATTATATAACAGTAACATATATTATATAACAGTAACATATATTATATAACAGTAACATATATTATATAACAATAACATATATTATATAACAGTAACATATAACAATAACATATATATATAACAGTAACATATTATATAACAGTAACATATATTATATAACAATAACATATATTATATAACAGTAACATATATTATATAACAGTAACATATATTATATAACAGTAACATATATTATATAACAGTAACATATATTATATAACAGTAACATATATTATATAACAATAACATATATTATATAACAGTAACATATAACAATAACATATATTATATAACAATAACATATATTATATAACAGTAACATATAACAATAACATATATTATATAACAGTAACATATATTATATAACAGTAACATATATTATATAACAGTAACATATATTATATAACAATAACATATATTATATAACAGTAACATATAACAATAACATATATTATATAACAGTAACATATTATATAACAGTAACATATATTATATAACAATAACATATATTATATAACAGTAACATATATTATATAACAGTAACATATATTATATAACAGTAACATATATTATATAACAATAACATATATTATATAACAGTAACATATATTATATAACAATAACATATATTATATAACAGTAACATATAACAATAACATATATTATATAACAATAACATATATTATATAACAGTAACATATATTATATAACAGTAACATATATTATATAACAGTAACATATATTATATAACAGTAACATATATTATATAACAGTAACATATATTATATAACAGTAACATATAACAGTAACATATATTATATAAC
Organism: Mantis religiosa; assembly: GCA_030765055.1. Lineage (NCBI taxonomy): Eukaryota > Metazoa > Arthropoda > Insecta > Mantodea > Mantidae > Mantis > Mantis religiosa. Next base: position 234,003,295 of record CM060951.1, on the reverse strand, counting down.
AGTAACATATATTATATAACAGTAACATATATTATATAACAGTAACATATATTATATAACAGTAACATATATTATATAACAGTAACATATATTATATAACAGTAACATATATTATATAACAGTAACATATATTATATAACAGTAACATATATTATATAACAGTAACATATATTATATAACAATAACATATATTATATAACAGTAACATATATTATATAACAGTAACATATATTATATAACAGTAACATATATTATATAACAGTAACATATATTATATAACAGTAACATATAACAGTAACATATATTATATAACAATAACATATATTATATAACAGTAACATATATTATATAACAGTAACATATATTATATAACAGTAACATATATTATATAACAGTAACATATATTATATAACAGTAACATATAACATAACATATATTATATAACAGTAACATATATTATATAACAGTAACATATATTATATAACAGTAACATATATTATATAACAATAACATATATTATATAACAGTAACATATAACAATAACATATTATATAACAGTAACATATATTATATAACAGTAACATATTATATAACAGTAACATATATTATATAACAGTAACATATATTATATAACAGTAACATATATTATATAACAGTAACATATATTATATAACAGTAACATATATTATATAACAGTAACATATATTATATAACAGTAACATATATTATATAACAGTAACATATAACATAACATATATTATATAACAGTAACATATATTATATAACAATAACATATATTATATAACAATAACATATATTATATAACAGTAACATATATTATATAACAGTAACATATATTATATAACAGTAACATATATTATATAACAGTAACATATATTATATAACAGTAACATATAACAATAACATATATTATATAACAGTAACATATATTATATAACAGTAACATATATTATATAACAGTAACATATATTATATAACAATAACATATATTATATAACAGTAACATATAACAATAACATATATTATATAACAGTAACATATATTATATAACAATAACATATTATATAACAATACATATATTATATAACAATAACATATATTATATAACAGTAACATATATTATATAACAGTAACATATATTATATAACAGTAACATATAACAGTAACATATATTATATAACAGTAACATATATTATATAACAGTAACATATATTATATAACAGTAACATATATTATATAACAGTAACATATAACAGTAACATATATTATATAACAGTAACATATATTATATAACAGTAACATATATTATATAACAGTAACATATATTATATAACAGTAACATATATTATATAACAGTAACATATATTATATAACAGTAACATATATTATATAACAGTAACATATATTATATAACAATAACATATATTATATAACAGTAACATATATTATATAACAGTAACATATAACAGTAACATATATTATATAACAGTAACATATATTATATAACAGTAACATATATTATATAACAGTAACATATATTATATAACAGTAACATATAACAGTAACATATATTATATAACAATAACATATATTATATAACAGTAACATATATTATATAACAGTAACATATATTATATAACAGTAACATATAACAGTAACATATATTATATAACAATAACATATATTATATAACAGTAACATATATTATATAACAGTAACATATATTATATAACAGTAACATATATTATATAACAGTAACATATAACAGTAACATATATTATATAACAGTAACATATATTATATAACAGTAACATATATTATATAACAGTAACATATATTATATAACAGTAACATATAACAGTAACATATATTATATAACAATAACATATAACAGTAACATATATTATATAACAGTAACATATATTATATAACAGTAACATATATTATATAACAGTAACATATATTATATAACAGTAACATATATTATATAACAGTAACATATATTATATAACAGTAACATATAACAGTAACATATATTATATAACAGTAACATATATTATATAACAGTAACATATATTATATAACAGTAACATATATTATATAACAGTAACATATATTATATAACAGTAACATATAACAGTAACATATATTATATAACAGTAACATATATTATATAACAGTAACATATATTATATAACAGTAACATATATTATATAACAGTAACTATAACAGTAACATATATTATATAACAATAACATATAACAGTAACATATATTATATAACAGTAACATATATTATATAACAGTAACATATATTATATAACAGTAACATATATTATATAACAGTAACATATATTATATAACAGTAACATATATTATATAACAGTAACATATATTATATAACAGTAACATATAACAATAACATATATTATATAACAGTAACATATATTATATAACAGTAACATATATTATATAACAGTAACATATATTATATAACAATAACATATATTATATAACAGTAACATATAACAATAACATATATTATATAACAGTAACATATATTATATAACAGTAACATATTATATAACAGTAACATATATTATATAACAGTAACATATATTATATAACAGTAACATATATTATATAACAGTAACATATATTATATAACAGTAACATATATTATATAACAGTAACATATATTATATAACAGTAACATATATTATATAACAGTAACATATAACAATAACATATATTATATAACAGTAACATATATTATATAACAATAACATATATTATATAACAATAACATATATTATATAACAGTAACATATATTATATAACAATAACATATATTATATAACAGTAACATATATTATATAACAGTAACATATATTATATAACAGTAACATATATTATATAACAATAACATATATTATATAACAATAACATATATTATATAACAGTAACATATATTATATAACAGTAACATATATTATATAACAGTAACATATATTATATAACAATAACATATATTATATAACAGTAACATATATTATATAACAGTAACATATATTATATAACAGTAACATATATTATATAACAATAACATATATTATATAACAGTAACATATATTATATAACAGTAACATATATTATATAACAGTAACATATATTATATAACAATAACATATATTATATAACAATAACATATATTATATAACAGTAACATATATTATATAACAGTAACATATATTATATAACAGTAACATATATTATATAACAGTAACATATATTATATAACAATAACATATATTATATAACAGTAACATATATTATATAACAGTAACATATAACAGTAACATATATTATATAACAGTAACATATATTATATAACAGTAACATATATTATATAACAATAACATATATTATATAACAGTAACATATAACAATAACATATATTATATAACAGTAACATATATTATATAACAGTAACATATATTATATAACAGTAACATATATTATATAACAGTAACATATATTATATAACAGTAACATATATTATATAACAGTAACATATATTATATAACAATAACATATATTATATAACAGTAACATATATTATATAACAATAACATATATTATATAACAGTAACATATATTATATAACAGTAACATATATTATATAACAGTAACATATATTATATAACAGTAACATATATTATATAACAATAACATATATTATATAACAATAACATATATTATATAACAGTAACATATATTATATAACAGTAACATATATTATATAACAATAACATATATTATATAACAGTAACATATATTATATAACAGTAACATATATTATATAACAGTAACATATATTATATAACAATAACATATATTATATAACAGTAACATATATTATATAACAGTAACATATATTATATAACAGTAACATATATTATATAACAGTAACATATATTATATAACAGTAACATATATTATATAACAGTAACATATATTATATAACAGTAACATATATTATATAACAATAACATATATTATATAACAGTAACATATAACAATAACATATATTATATAACAGTAACATATATTATATAACAGTAACATATATTATATAACAGTAACATATATTATATAACAATAACATATATTATATAACAGTAACATATAACAATAACATATATTATATAACAGTAACATATATTATATAACAGTAACATATATTATATAACAATAACATATATTATATAACAGTAACATATATTATATAACAGTAACATATATTATATAACAATAACATATATTATATAACAGTAACATATATTATATAACAGTAACATATATTATATAACAGTAACATATATTATATAACAATAACATATATTATATAACAGTAACATATATTATATAACAATAACATATATTATATAACAGTAACATATATTATATAACAGTAACATATATTATATAACAGTAACATATATTATATAACAGTAACATATATTATATAACAGTAACATATATTATATAACAATAACATATATTATATAACAGTAACATATATTATATAACAATAACATATATTATATAACAGTAACATATATTATATAACAATAACATATATTATATAACAATAACATATATTATATAACAGTAACATATAACAATAACATATATTATATAACAGTAACATATATTATATAACAGTAACATATATTATATAACAATAACATATATTATATAACAGTAACATATATTATATAACAATAACATATATTATATAACTGTAGATATATTACATAACAATAGATATATTATAACTGTAGATATATTATAACTCTTGATATATTATAACTATAACAAACTTAATACCTAAAGTTAATTAATTAATTAATTGCCAGAAATCTTACAACATCCCATGAGGTTATCCACATACAATCCAATATTACCACCCTGACCTTACCTACCAACAGATATCAACAGCTCCGCCATACTAAAGAATTCTGAAATAGAACACCTACGTCTATAAATCGTACGATATAGCTAAACCAAATTAAATAAACATAACCGCTAAAATATGTCAACTGTACTCCTCATCACCCATAAATCTTCAAAGACTACCCACCATTCAACGAGGAGGATGCGATTCACGAGATCCGACTCAAAGGCAAAATATCCATCTCGGACCCCCAGAAGGTCACACGTAATCTCCTCACCGACGTTTTATACCTCAGTTACAGCTAAGTTCATCCCGCGACGACAAACACCAACTCAGACCAGTAATATCAGACACAATCCTTACTTCGTCAACACCTCCCAAGCCTAGCAACACATTTCTATCTACATCGACCTCGTCCAAAGCATCATACGGGGAACATAAACCCCACCCACGTCACCAGTAACAACACCTACCTCTTCCAAGCCTAACAAGCTAGTTGTATAACACACTTCACACAAATAGTTTAACACTAGCTATCAAGAGTCTCATTACCTTAACGATACGGGTCCTCCAACACAAATAAACGAAAGACCTCACACATTACGAATTTCCACCTCTAAGGAGTCTTCCGCAGACGCCTGGAATCAACCACCCTCATCTCCGTCGATCTCCCTTCACAATCGATTTGCGCTTCTCCAAACGAACTTCTCGATTGCGAAACCAAACTCAACCGCAGAAGAAATACAACAGCAGGATGCCGACCACGAAGTTCGGATGACGACAAAAAACCGCCAGGATAAACCTGACGTAAAAGTTGTTAGCCCCACCCGAAGAAAAAGCATAAACTCATTCGAGTGATGAAGATGATGATGATGATGATGATGATGATCATGATGATGATGATGATAATGATGATGATGATGATGATGATGATGATGATGATGATGATGATGATGATGATGATGATGATGATGATGATGATGATGATGATGATGATGATGATGATGATATATAACGGCGCTCAACTACGGCGGTCATCAGCGCCCTTTAAAAAATAGTCATGCCAAAAGCCAGATATAAAACTTGTATTAAAATTACAAGTACATAAAAAACATAAATCAAAACCTACTAAAAATTTCGTTCACTAAATCCTAAACTCTAAACCAGACAAGAATCTAAAAACCTTTTCCACGGGTCTCCGTGCACGGTCTACACGTCAGTGGGCCTGTTGACCGTCTCCCTCCACCACGAAGAGGAACCCACACGAGGGAGACTGTTGGCTCGGGACCCCGGGTGCGCCAAACCCCTACCTACCGCTGTAGGCCGTCCACCGTCGAAGTCATAATATCCTTTTGAAACTATTAACACCTTATCTCATACCTAAATAACTATTATTCAATAGAATATTCTCGGATATCGAGTACATCGAGCAGAACTTAATTTCTTCCTGAATAAGCGTAACCCATTAGTCGTGTACTAACAAGACACTAAGCTACGGTCCAAGACACCTTTACACTCCAGCACTACACGTCATTCAGACGTGACCTTCATCCGGAACAGGGCATTGCAGCGCACAGAGGCACTATCATGCTCCTCAGAGATGATACATAAGTAGATGTTATACGTCTACAGACTGCCAAACAATCGGTTACTATACGGACTGCTCTGCCAACACCGCAATTCACCGTCTGCTGACCTCTCACTTAACGAACTACAGAGGTTGATCTCTCAGCTCCCTTCACCCTTTCTGCTGATAGTGGACCTAAATGCCCACCACCACCTCTTGGACTCAACTCAAACCTGTGCTAGAGGCTAAGTTGTTGCCGCAATCCTTGACAGCAATAACTTCATTCTCCTGAACACCAATAAACTCACGTTTTTCTCTGATACATTCAACACATTCTCGCATCTCGACTTGGCAGTTTGTTCACCTCAGTTAGCGCTTTCCCTACACTGGAATGTCATCTCTGACCTTCAATCTACTGATCACTATCTGTGCCTTGTTAGTCTCTTAGCACACGACGTATACTCCTCACGTTTGCCTACCAGGCGCCTTGATCACGCCAACTGGACCCTTTACAACCAACTGCCTCTTTTTAATTACAACGCGCACGATACTGTAGACGCCTTAGTTGAGCATCTAACATAGCCGATCCTTTCCACCGCAGAACATTCTATTTACCCCTCAACTACCAATCCTCTTCACCATCCTCTTCCATGGCAGACGACTCATTCCCGGAATGCTCTTCATACTCGTAGGCGTACTCTCAGGGTTTACCAACGACATCCGACATTGGAGAACCTGATTGAGTATAACAAAATGCGAGCCAGGTCTAGGTATATAATCAAGAATAGCAAAAAGACATCTTAGAATATATTTGTGTCCTCTTTCAATCGCCATACACCTTCCTCTGTGTATGGGATAAGGTACGTGACAGGAAAATCTACCCAAATGCCGATTGTTGGTCTGAAAACTCCGGCAGAAGTTGCTGTACATCCGTTCGACGCGGCTAACAACCTTGCAACTGATTTCGCACAAGTGTCTAGCTCAAACCGTTATGCCCCCGAGTTCCTCCCAACAAAGACCCGGGTAGAATCTCAGAGTTTTTCTTTTCATTCTGGGAGCCTTGAAGACTACAACCGTCTTTTCTCCATGGCAGAGTTAGACCACACTCTTTCATCTTCACGACTGTCAGTACCAGGGCCGGACGGAATCTACGTTCGAATGTTACAACAGCTCTCTTCGGAGGGCAAGATATTTCTATTGGGGATCTACAACCGGGTCTCGATCTATGCCACTTTCCCTGAACATTGGCGAGAGAAGCCACCATCATACCTATTTTAAACCCCGAAGAAGACCGACAACTCTCCTCTAGCTACCGTCCTATTCCCGTCACCACCTGTTTATGCAAAGTGATGGAACGCATGATCAATGGACGGTTGGTGTGGTGGCTGCAATTACACAAACTCCTTACGAACATCCAATGTGGTTTTCGTCGACGCTGTTCCACCATGGACCATCTTGTTTCGCTATCCACCCATATAATGAACGGATTCCTGAACAAGTGTCAAACTGTTGGGATCTTCTTTGACCTTGAGAAAGCCTACGATACGTGTTGGCGGGCAGGTTTGCTCCGCACTTTGCATTCCTCGAATATTCATGGCCGTTTGCCGCTGTTTCTTCAGGTATTCCAGAAACACCGCTTTTCCGAGTAAGGGTCGGCTCGGTTCTTTTCAATCTGTTTATTCAAGAAAACGAGTACCTCAGGGCTCATTACGAAGTGTAACACTGTTCGCTATTGCAATTAATTCTGGCTCACAATGTGTTCCTCCAGGGGTCTCGTCATGCTTATTTGTAGATGATTTTGTGGTATACTGCACTTCTAGGCGCACCACGTTTATAGAACTGCAATTCCAACAATGCTTACACAATCTCCATGACTGGAGCTTACAACACGATTTTCGTTTCTCTACCGAGAAAACAATTTGCGTGAACTTCTGGCGCCGTCAGAGGCGGTTACCGCCTTCGCTCCGCTTGGGTGCAGTTTTACTACCTTTAGCGGATGAGACGAGATTTCTTGGTTTAATCTTTGACAGAAAACTTAGCTGGTCATCTCACATTGCACAGGTGAGAGTGCGATGCGACCGTTCGCTGAACATACTGAGGGTACTAAGTGGCAAATCTTGGGGAGGGGATCGAACAGTGTTGCTGCGACTCTATCGCTCACTGATCCGGTCCAAATTAGACTACGGTTATATCGTTTATGCCTCAGCACCTCCATCGGGCTGCAAAAGTTGGACACAGTTCATAATTCTGGTCTACGTATAGCTATTAGGGATTTTCCTACTAGCCCCGTAGTGAGCCTCTACGCCGAAGCGGCAGAAGATCCACTACATTACCGGCGCGAGGTTTTACTAGCCAGTTATGGCTGTAGTCTTCTCTGCATGCGCACGCATCCAACATAGGCGCCTTTCTGCAACACTTTCATGGACGCTCGTCATCGGACTACCTTTTGTAACTCTAAGCCACCCGGTTTCCGTTTGCGGGAACTTCTTAAAAGGCTGGACATTAAATTACCTAAGCTGCTTCTTAAGGGCGAGAGAAAGTACCCTCCCAGGTTGCGTGGAACGTCCCATGTAGATCTCGGCATGACGCGATATGATAGAACTACGATGGATGCATCCAGTATCCGCAAGAGTTTTTATCAGGCTATAACAATCGATTTTTACTTTATACTGATGGGTCAAAAGCCACAGCCGGTGTTGGATGTGCTTACGTCTATGGGTCCGAACCCTACACATTCGGCTTCCATAGCAGCACGTTCATTTTTAGCGCAGAACTTTATGCAATATATCGAGCCGTTTTACACGTCCGCCAACGCCTGACGGGCAATTGGTTAATTTTAAGCGATTCGCTCAGTGCCCTTGAAAGCATCCGGCAGCTGTACAGTTACCATCCTATTGTACGGCGTGTCCAGGACACCCTCCACGTTCTATTTGTCTCCGGCATTAGTGTGGAGTGTACCTGGATTCCTGGACATGACGGTTTGCGAGGAAATGAAATGGCGGATATGGCTGCTAAGTCGGCAACGTCACAGCCCAGGCTTTCTGTAGCCACAGTGATGTCAGAAGACTTCTATTTTGTACTGCGGAGAGGTGTTCTATCCTGCTGGCGGGAAGAGTGGTCCGCTCTCCGCAGAAATAAACTTAGAACTGTCATGGATCTCCCGATTCCCTGGGTAACCTCCTGCCGTTCTTGTCGTCGGGACGAGGTCAGCCTGGCTTGTTTAAGAATTGGCCACTATATTTTTGCTCATGGTTTTATGTTAAAAATGGACCCTGCACCAGTGTGCCCGCACTGTGGCGGAGCTTCTTCGGTTCGCCATGTGTTTTTCGAGTGTTTAACCTAACCGCCGTTCGCCAATCTCTCCAGCTGCCGGCCAGCTTAGAAGAGATTCTGGCGGACGACGAACAAGCGGTGGCCAAAGTCATTATGCTGCTTTTAACTGTTGAGTTTAGAATTTAGTTCTCAATTTTACCTTTTTAAACCTTATCGCATCATGGTTTTAAGCATTTTTTAGTCTTTACTGACGCGCGCGCGCGTGTATGTGCGTGTTGTGTGTGTGTGTGTGTGTGTGTGTGTGTGTGTGTGTGTGTGTGTGTGTGTGTGTGTGTGTGTGTGTGTGTGTGTGTGTGTGTGTGTGTGTTTTATTTTATTTTATTTAGGATGGAAATATTTTAGCTCTTTTACCTCTTATTTTAGCATGTTTTGTCTTTTTAAGGGCGCTGATGACCGTACCGTGGAGCGCCCATAAACATTATCCATTCATTTTTCTTGTATCTGTAGGGGTCTGGTAACTGTAGGGTATTGTAACTGCCGGAGTGTTATAAAAGTAGGTGTCTTGAAACTGTAAGATCTTGTAACTGTAGATCAGTATCACCGAGTGCGGTGCCATATGTAGTAAAAGCGGGCGTTAAACCCTACACATTTTGTAACTGTAGGGTTTTCTAACTGTAAGGTATTGTAACTGTAGGGTCTTGTAACTGTACAGGTCTTCTAACTGTAGGGCACATGTAACTGTAGGGGTCTTGTATCTGTAGAGCCTTGTAACTGCAGGGGTATTGTAACTGTAGGGGTGCTGTAACTGTACAGGTCTTCTAACTGTAGGGGTCTTGTAACCGTAGGGGTCTTGTAACTGTAGGGGTCTTGTATCTGTAGAGTCTTGTAACTGCAGGGTATTGTATGTGTATGGTCTTGTTACTGTAAGGTCTTGTAATGTAGGGTCTTGTAGCTGTACGGTATTATAGCTGTAGAGTTTTGTAACTGCACGGTCTTGTAACTGTAGGGGTCTTGTAACTGTAGGGTATTATAACTGTAGGGGTGTTGTAACTGTAGGGTCTTGTAACTGTAAGGTCTTGTAACTTAGGGTCTTGTAACTGTAGGGTCTTGTTACTGTAGGAGCCATTTAACTTTAAGGGTATACTAAATGTAGGGTCTTATAACTGTAAGGATATTGTAACTGTAGAGGTATTGTAACTGTAAGGGTATACTAACTGTAGGGTCTTGTAACTGTAGGGGTCTTGTATCTGTAGAGTCTTGTAACCGCAGAGTATTGTATGTGTATGGTCTTGTTACTGTAAGGTCTTGTAATGTAGGGTCTTGTAACTGTACGGTATTATAGCTGTAGAGTTTTGTAACTGCACGGTCTTGTAACTGTAGGGATCTTGTAACTGTAGGGTATTATAACTGTAGGGGTGTTGTAACTGTAGGGTCTTGTAACTGTAAGGTCTTGTAACTGTAGGGTCTTGTAACTGTAGGGTCTTGTTACTGTAGTAGCCATTTAACTTTAAGGGTATACTAAATGTAGGGTCTTATAACTGTAAGGATATTGTAACTGTAGAGGTATTGTAACTGTAAGGGTATACTAACTGTAGGGTCTTGTAACTGTAGGGGTCTTGCATCTGTAGAGTCTTGTAACTGCAGGGTATTGTATGTGTATGGTCTTGTTACTGTAAGGTCTTGTAATGTAGGGTCTTGTAACTGTACGGTATTATAGCTGTAGAGTTTTGTAACTGCACGGTCTTGTAACTGTAGGGTATTATAACTGTAGGGGTGTTGTAACTGTAGGGTCTTGTAACTGTAAAGTCTTGTAACTGTAGGGTCTTGTAACTGTAGGGTCTTGCTACTGTAGGAGCCATTTAACTTTAAGGGTATACTAAATGTAGGGTCTTATAACTGTAAGGATATTGTAACTGTAGAGGTATTGTAACTGTAAGGGTATACTAACTGTAGGGTCTTGTAACTTTAGGGGTATTGTAACTGTAGAGAATTGTAACAGTAAGGGTCTTGTAACTGTACGTAATTATAACTGTAGCGTCTTGAAACTGTAAGGAATTGTAACTGTACGGTCTTCTAACTGTAGGGTACTATAATTGTAGGGTCCTGTAACTGCATGGAATTATAACTGTAGCGTCTTGTCACTGTAGGGAATTGTAACTATAAGGGTCTTGTAACTGTAGGGGTCTTCAACTGTAACTAATTGTAACTGTAGGGTCTTGTAAATGTAGGGCCTTGTAACAGTACGGTTCTGTAACTGTATGGAATTATAACTGTAGCGTCTTGTAACTGTAGGGAGTTGTAACTATAAGGGTCTTGTAACTGTAGGATATTGTAACTGTAGGGAACTGTAACCATAAAGTCTTGTAACTATAGGGGTATTGTAAAGTAGGGAATTGAAAATGTAGAGTCTTGTAGCTGTAGGTGCATTGTAACTATAAGGGTATTGTGACTGTAGGGGTCTAGTAACGCTAAGGGTATTGTAACCATAAGGGTCTTGTAACTGTAGGGAATCGTAACTCGAGGGTATTGTAACTCTGAGAATATTGCAACTGAAAGGGGTATTGTAACTGTAGGGATTTGTAACGGTAGGGTCTTGTATTTGTAGGGGTGTTGAAACTGTAAGTGTATTGTAACTGTACGGTCTTGCAACCATTGGGTCTCGTAACTGTAGGGTCTTGTACCTGTAAGGGTATACTAACTGTAGGGTCTTGTAACTACAGGGGTATTGTAACTGTAGGAAAGTGTAACTGTAGGGTGTTATACCTGAGGGAACTTGCAACTGTAGGGTTCTGTAACCGTATGGAATTTTAACTAATGTATTGTAACTGTAGAAAATTGTAACTGTAAGGGTTTTGTAAGAGTAAGGGTCTTGAACTGTACGTAATTGTAACTGTAGGGTCTTGTAAATGTAGGGCCCTGTAGCTGTAGGGTCTTGTAACTGTAGGGTTCTGTAACTGTATGGAATATTAATGTATCGTCTTGTAAATGTAGGTAATTGTAACCTTAAGGGTCTTGTAACTGTAGAATATTGTAACTGTAAGGGTATTGTAACTGTAAGTAATTGTTACTATAAAGTCTTGTAACTGTAGGGGTATTGTAAACATAAGGGTCTGTATCTGTAGGGGTCTAGTATCTCTAAGGATATTGTAGCTGTAGGGGTATTTTAACTGTAGGGTTCATGTAAGTGATAGGGTATTGTATCTATAGGGGTCTTGTAACTGTAGGAAATTGTAACTGTAGGGTCTTGTAACTGTAGGGTTCTGTAACTGTATGGAGTTATAACTGTAGCTTCTTGTAAGTGTAGGGAATTGTAACTCTAGGGTCTTTTAACTATAAGGTTGAGTAACTCTATGGATATGAAACTGTAGCTTCTTGTAACTGTAGGGAATTGTAACTGTAGGGTTTTGTAAATGTAGGGTTCTGTAACTGTATGGAGTTATAACTGTAGTTTCTTGTAACTGTAGGGAATTGTAAGTGTAGGGTCTTATTATTGTAGGGTTCATGTAAGTGTAAGGGTATTGTACCTATAGGAGTATTGTAACTAAAGGGAATTATAACTGTAGGGTCTTGAAGCTGTAGGGTTCTGTAACTGTCTGGAATTATAACTGTAGCTTCTTGTAACTGTAGGGAATTGTAACTAATTTGTCTTGTATCTGTAGCTTATTGTAACTGTAAGGGTATTTTAACTGTAGGGAACTCTAACTATAAGGTCTTGTAACGGTAGGGGTATTGTAACTTAGGGAATTTTAACCGTAGTGTCTTGTAACTGTAGGGTGTTATAACTATAAGGTTATTGTAACAATAGGAATCAAGTAACTCTAAGGATGTTGTAACTGTAGGGGTATTGTTACTGTAAGGTTCATGTAACTGTAAGAGTATTGTAACTATAGGGGTCTTGTAACTGTAGGGAATTGTACAATAGGGGCCTTGTAAATCTAAGGGGTATACTAACAGTAGGGTCTTGTAACTGTAAGGATATCGTAACTGTTGGAGGTCTTGTAACTGTAAGGGAATTGTAACTGTAGGGGTGTTGTAACTCTAAGGGGTATACTAACAGTAGGGTCTTGTAACTGTAAGGATATCGTAACTGAGGGGTCTTGTAACTGTAAGGGAATTGTAACTGCAGGGGTGTGAAATGTAAACGTAGGGTCTTGTAACTATAGGGTCTAGTGACTGGAAGGGAATTGTAACTGTATGGTTCTTGTAACTGTAGAAACCTTGTAACTGTAGGGGTCTTGTAACTGCATGGCTGATGTACCTGTAGGGTTCTTGTAACTGTAGGGCTCTTGTACCTGTGGGGGTCTTGTAAATATAGGGGTCTTATAACTGTAGGAGTCTTGTAACTGAAAGGGCCCTGTACCTGTAAGGGAATTGTAAATGTAGGGGTCCTGTAACTATGAGAGCATTGTAAATGTAGGGGTCTTGTAACTGTGAGGGAATTGTAAATGTAAGTGTATTGTAACTGTAGGGATCTTGTAACTCTAAGGGTCACGTAACCCTAGGTGAATTGTAAATGTAGGGGTGTTGTCACGTTAGGGTCTTGTGATTGTAAGAGAATTGTAAATTTAGGGTCTTGTAACTGTAGAGGTCTTGTAAATGTAGGGGTCTTGTAACTGTAGGGGTCTTCAAACTTTAAGGGTTTTGTACCTATAGGGTTCTTGTATCTGTAGGGGTCTTGTAACTGTAAGGTAATTGTAAATGTAGGGGTCTTTTTCTGTGTGATAATTGTAAATAAGGGGTCTTGTAACTGTAAGGGTCATTTTACTGCAGGGGAGTTGTAAATGTAGGGTTATTAAAACTGTAGTGTCTTATGTCTATAAGGGAATATAAATGTTAAGGTATTGTAACTGTGGGGTCTTGAGACTGTAAGGGTATTGTAAATGTATGGTTATTGTAACTGTATCGGTCTTTCGACTGTAGGGTCTTAAACTGTAGGGGAATTGTAACTGTAGGGTCTTGTAACTCTAGGGTCTTGAAACTGAGGGTTTTGTGACTCTAGGGTCTTGTAACTGTAGGGGAATTGTAAATGTGTTGTCTTGTAACTATAAGAGTATTGTAACTGTAGAGGTCTTGTAACTGTAAGTGAATTGTAAATGTAGGGATATTGTAACTGTAGGGGTATTGTGACTGTAAGGGAATTGTAAAAGTAGGGTCTTGTAACTGTATTCTCTTGAAACTGTAGGGGAATTGTAAATGTTGGGGGTCTTGTGTCTGTAGGGTCTTGTAACTGTAAGGGAATTTTAAATAAAGGGGTATTGTAACTGTAGGGGTCTTGTAGCTGTAGGGAAATTGTAAATATAGGGTCTTGTATTTGTAGGCGTCTTGTAATTCTAGGATATTGTAACTGTAATGTCTTGTAACTGTAAGAGAATTAAAAATGTAGGGTCTTGTAACTGTAGGGGTCTTGTAGGTGTAGGGTATTGTAACTGTTGAGCTTTGTAACTGTACGGTCTGTAAATATAGGGTCTTGTAACTGTATGGTAGTGTAACTGTAGGGTATTGTAACAGTAGGGGTGATGTAAGTGTGGGTTATTGTAACTGTAGGGTTTTGTAATTGTAGGTTCTTGTAACTGTAAGATCTTGTAACTATAAGGTCTTGTAACTGTAAAGCCTTGTAATTGTGAAGTTCTTATAAATGTAGAGTCTTGTAGCTGTAGGGGTATTGTAAGTGTAGGGTATTGCAACTGTAGAGTTTTGGAACTGTACAGTCTTGTAACATTAAGGACTTGTAACTTTCGGGCTCTTGTAAGTGTAGGGTTTTTGCAACTGTAGGGTATTGTAACTGTAGGGGTGTTGCAACTGTGTCTCGTAACTGTAAGGTCTTGTAACCGTAGTTCTTGTAACTGTAAGGTCCTGTACCTGTAAAATATTGTATCTGTAGGGTCTTGTAAGTGTAGGCGTCTTGTAACTGAGGGTCATTTAACTGTAGGGGAATTGCAAATGTAGGGGTCTTGTGACTGTAGGCTCTTGTAACTGTAAGCGAATTGTAAATGTAGAGTTATTGTAACTGTAGCGGTCTTGTGAAGGTAAGGGAATTGTAAATGTATGGTCTTGTAACTGTAGGGTCTTGTAACTGTAGGGGAACTGTAAATGTAGGGGTCTTGTGACTGCAAGGGAATTGTAAATCTGGGGAATTGTAACTGTAGGGTCTTGTACCTGTAGGGGAATTGAAAATGTAGGGTCTTGTAACTGTAGGGGTCTTGTAGGTTTAGGTTATTGTAACTGTAGAGTTTTTAAGCTGTACCGTCTTGTAACTTTAAGGGTATTGTAACTGTAGGGTCTTGTAATATTAGTGTATTATAAATGTAAGATATTGTAACTGTAGGGTCTTGCAATTGTAGGTTCTTGTAACTGTAAGGTCCTGTAACTGTAAGGTGTTGTAACTGTAAGGCCTTGTAACTGTTGGGGTCTGATAAGTGTACCGTCTTGTAACTGTAGGGCGCTTGTAAGTGTAGGATATTGTAACTGTAGTGGTTTTGTAACTGTAAGTGTACTGTAACTGTAAGGCCTTGTAACCGCAAGGTCTTGTAACTGTAGGGAATTGTTCCTGTAAAATATTGTAACTGTAGGGTCTTGTAAGTGTAGGGGTCTTGTAACTATGGAGGTCTTATAAGTGTAGAGTCTTGTAGCTTTAGCGGTCTTGTAAGTATAAAGTATTGCAACTGTAGAGTTTTGTAACTGTACGGTCCTGTAACAGTAGGACATGTAGCTGTAGGGCTCTTGTATGTGTAGGGTTTTGTAACTGTAAGGTATATTAACTGTAGGGGTGTTGTAACTGTAAGTGTATTGTAACTGTAAGGTATTGTAACGTTAGGGTGTTGTAACCGTAGGGTATTGTAAGTGTAGGGGTCTTGTAAGTGTAAGGTCTTGTGAGTAAGGGAATGTATATTTTAAGGTATTGTAACTGTGGGGTCTTGTGACTGTAAGGGAATTGTAAATGTAGGGTTATTGTAACTGTAGGTGGCTTGTGACTGTAGCGTCTTTAACTGTAGGGGAATTGTAACTGTAGGTTCTTGTAACTGTAAGGTCTTGTAACTGTAGGGTCTTGTGACTCTAGGTTCTTGTAACTGTAGGGGAATTGTAAATGTGGTGTCTTGTAATTATAAGGGTATTGTAACTGTAGAGTTGCTGTAACTGTAAGGGAATTGTAAATGTCGGGGTATTGTAACTGTAGAGCACTTGTGACTGTAAGGGAATTGTAAATCTTGGTAATTGTAACTGTAAGGTCATGTACCTGTAGGAAAATTGCAAATGTAGTGTCTTGTAACTGTAGGGGTCTCGTAAGTGTAGAGTCTTGTAACTGTAGCGGTTTTGTAAGTGTAGGGTATTGTAACTGTAGAGTTTTGTAACTGTACGGTCTTGTAAATGTAGGGGTTTTGTAACTATAGTTTCTTGCAACTTTATGGTATTTTAACTGTAGGGTATTGTAACTCTAGGTCATTGTAAATGTAAGGTAGTGTAACAGTAAGGACTTGTATCTGTAGGGCTCTTGAAAGTGTAGGGTTTTGTAACTGTAGGGTATTGTATTTGTAGGGGTGTTGTAACTGTAAGTGTATTATAACTGTACGTTCTTGTAACCATAGGGTCCTGCAACAGTAGGGTCTCGTAACTCTAGGGTCTTGTACCTGTAAAATATTGTAACTGTAGAGTCTTGTAAGTGTAGGGGTCTTGTAACTGTAGGAGCCCTTTAACTTTAAGGGTATACTAACTGTAGGGTCTCTTAACTGAAAGGATATTTTAACTGTAGGGTACTTGTAACTGTAAGGGTATACTAACTGTAGGGTCTTGGAACTACAGGGTTATTGTAACTGTAGGGAAGTGTAACTGTAGAGTCTTCTACCTGAGGGGACTTGTAACTGTAGGGTTCTGTAACCTTATGGAATTTTAACTGTAATGTCTTGTAACAGTAGAGAATTGTAACTGTAAGGGTTTTGTAACTGTATGGGGTCTTGAACTGTACGTAATTGTAACTGTAGAGCCTTGTTAATGTAGGATCCTGTAGCTGTAGAGTCTTGTTACTGTAGGGTTCTGTAACTGTATGGAATTATACATGTATCGTCTTGTAACTGTAGGGAACTATAACTGTAAGGGTCTTGTAACTGTAGGACATGGTAACTGTAAGGTTATTATAACTATAAGTAACTGTAACTATAAGGTCTTGTAACTGTAGGGGCATTGTAAACATAAGGGTATTGTATATATAGGGGTCTAGTAACTCTTAGGATATTGTTGCTGTAGGGGTTTTGTGACTGTAGGGTTCATGTAACTGTAAGGGTATTGTAACTATAGGGGTCTTGTAACTTTAGGGAATTGTAACTGTAGGGTCTTGTAAATGTAGGGTTCTGTAACTGTACGGAGTTATAACTGTAGTTTCTTGTAACTGTAGGGAATTGTAAGTGTACGGTCTTTTTATTGTAGGGTTCGTGTAACTGTAAGGGTATTGTACCTACAGGAGTATTGTAACTGTAGGGAAGTTTAACTGTAGGGTCTTGAAACGTAGGGTTCTGTAACTGTCTGGAGTTATAACTGTAGTTTCTTGTAACTGTAGGGAATTGTAAGTGTACGGTCTTTTTATTGTAGGGTTCGTGTAACTGTAAGGGTATTGTACCTATAGGAGTATTGTAACTGTAGGGAAGTTTAACTGTAGGGTCTTGAAACGTAGGGTTCTGTAACTGTCTGGAGTTATAACTGTAGCTTCTTGTAACTGTAGGGAGTTGTAACTAATTGGTCTTGTATCTGTAGGTTATTGTAACTGTAAGGGTATTTTAACTGTAGGGAACTCTAACTATAAGGTCTTGTAACGGTAGGGGAATTGTAACTGTAGGGTCTTGTACATGTAGGGGTATTATTACTATAATGTAATTGTAACTGTAGGGGTCGAGTAACTCTAAGGATGTTGTAACTGTAGGGTATTGTAACTGTAAGGTTCATGTAACTGTAAGGGTATTGTAACTATAGGGGTCTTGTAATTGTAGGGAATTGTAACTTTTGGGTCTTGTAAATATAAGGGTATTGTGAATATAAGTTCTTGTAACTATATGAGTCTTGCAACTGTAAGGGTACTGTAACAGTAGCCTCTTATTGCTATAGGGAATTGCAACTGGTGGGTTTTGTAACTATAAGGTCTTGAAACTGTAGGGTATTGTTACTGTATTATCTTGTAACTATAGGGTTCATGTAATGTAAGGGAATTGTAACTGTTCGGGTCTTGTAACTTTAAGGTTTTGTAGCTCTATTGGTATTGTAACTGTATAGGAATTTCAACTGTTGGAATCTTGTAACTGTATGGTATTGTAACTGTTGAGGTCTTGTCGCTGTGAAGTCTTATAATTGTAGGGGTCTTGTAACTGTAAGGTATTGTAACTATAAGGTCTTATAACTGTAGGGGGTCTTGAAACTGTACGGGTATTGTAATTGTAAGTGAATTGTAACTGTAGGGGTCTTATAACTGTAAGGGGTATACTAATTGTAGGGTCTTGTAACTGTAAGGGAATTTTAACCGCTGGGGTGCGAATTTTACCCGTAGGTTTCTTGTAACTGTAGGTAATTGTAACTCTAGGGGTGCGAATTGTAACCGTAGGGGACTTCTAACTGTAGAGTCTAGTGACTGTAAGGGAATTGTAACTGTAGGGCTCTTGTACCTGTATGAGTCTTGTAACTGTAGAGGTCTTGTAAATGTAGGTCTTTTGTGCCTGTAGGGGTCTTGTGATTATAGGCGTCTTGTAATTGTAGGGGTCTTGTAACCTTAGAGGTCTTTTAACTGTAAGGGAATTGTAAACGTAGGGTCTTGTAACTGTGAGGGAATTGTAAATGTAGAGGTTTTGAAACTATAGGTGGTCTTGTAACTGTAAGGGAATTGTAAATGTAGGGTCTTGTAACTGTAAGAGAATTGTAAATGTAGGGGTACTGTAACTGTGAGGGAATTGTAAATGTAGAGGTTTTGAAACTATAGGTGGTCTTGTAACTGTAAGGGAATTGTAAATGTAGGGTCTTGTAACTGTAAGAGAATTGTAAATGTAGGGGTACTGTAACAGTAGCGTTTTGTAACTGTGAGGGAATTGTAAATGTAGAGGTTTTGAAACTATAGGTGGTCTTGTAACTGTAAGGGAATTGTAAATGTAGGGTCTTGTAACTGTAAGAGAATTGTAAATGTAGGGGTACTGTAACAGTAGCGTTTTGTATCTGTAAGGGAATTGTAAATGTGCATGTATTGTAACTGTAGGGGTCTTGTGACTGTAAGGAAATTGTAAATGTAGTGTCTTGTAACTGTAGGGTCTTGTAATTATAAGGGAATTGTAACTGTAGGGTCTTGTAATTGAATGGTCTTGTAACTGAAAGGGAATTATAAATGTTTGGTGTCGTGTAGCTGTAAGGGAATTGTAACTGTAGGGTATTGTAACTATAAGGGAATTGTAACTGTAAGATCTTGTAATTGTATGGTCTTGTAACTGAAAGGGAATTGTAACTGTAAGGTCTTGTAACTATACGGTAGTTGTAACTGTAGGATCTTGTAACTGTAGGATCTCTTAACTGTAAGGTTATTGTAAATATAGGTCTTGTAACTGTAAGAGAATTGTAACTGTAAGGTCTTGTAATTGTATGGTCTTGTAACTGAAAGGGAATTGTAAATTTGAGGGGTCTTGTAACTGAAAGGGAATTGTAACTGTAGGGTCA
Source organism: Mantis religiosa (assembly GCA_030765055.1). Taxonomy (NCBI): domain Eukaryota; kingdom Metazoa; phylum Arthropoda; class Insecta; order Mantodea; family Mantidae; genus Mantis; species Mantis religiosa. Next base: position 233,982,801 of record CM060951.1, on the reverse strand, counting down.
TGTAACTAGATCCATTGTGGGAATCTTTGAAGTGATTTACTATAGAATCTTGTATACGTGTGTAATCTTGTAACCGTTACGTAGATGTTGGCTTTCCTTGTGGAGGTCGAGGCAACGCAGTATTTAAATGTCGTGTTAACCAATAAACCATATTGACAACAATTGGAGGACGGTGGACCAAAGAAAGAAACAAAGAAAGCCCGCCTTCTACATCACGTTTCCAGCTGACTCATGGCCTGTGTAATTAGCCCTGCTTGACTCAGCGTGTTCCCAGGCGGCACTTCGCTGGGGTCCTAAGCTCAACTCTCGGTTTCGGACATTTATCACGGAGAACGCAACGTCGACCTAACACCGTATTACAGTAAATGTTTGCTCATGTGCAAGTTTCTCTGCGGCAGGATCAAATATTAATCTAAAACCTAAATACATAATTCCGGAGGGTAAGTATAATTCCTTCCTTCGATTTGTGAACTATCATAGTTCTGGGTGTCTTATAGGTTTAAATAATTATCTTGAAATGTATAGTCAAATGATTCAGTAATACTTAAGAAAAGAAATTGAGAAAATATACGGTCACTTAGAAATAGAAATTCCCATTTACTTTAAAATATTCATTATTTGCATATTCATTACTAATGATTTGAAAACAAATTGATATGAGACATTCAAATTTCATTCTCTCTCGTTGCACAAACAATTATTAGAGAATTTATTGCTCCATCTGCTTCACGATAAACCATATTTTATTGTAAGTATAAAGGAATACAGAGCCTTTAGGTTATAGTCAAATGTTTTCAACAATGGGTATTTATGTAGTCTCTTTGCAGTTCCATTCTGTTTGTATCTGCATGAAGTAAAAAAATGAATACCGGTTCCTTATTTGACAAAAGTATGAATATTGTAAATTACAGACAAATTATAAAGAATGACTTTGAAATATAAAGAAAACGTTTAATAATATTTTGTCTATCTCTTACAGTTTATCAGTTATGCAAAAGTCATTCAGAATAAAGAGAACTTCTGAGTACATTCACAGAAAATTCAAGATATACATTTGTTATGTAGTAATACTTTGTCTTTCTCTTACACTTTATCAGTTATACAAGAGTAATTCAGAATAAAGAGAACTTCTGAGTACATTCACAGAAAATTCAAGATATACATTTGTTGTGTATTAATATTTTGTCTATCTCTTACAGTTTATCAGTTATACAAAAGTCATTCAGAATGAAGAGAACTTCTGAGTACATTCACAAAAAGTTCAAGATATACATTTGTTGTGTATTAATATTTTGTCTATCTCTTACAGTTTATCAGTTATACAAAAGTCATTCAGAATGAAGAGAACTTCTGAGAACATTCACAGAAAATTCAAGATATACATTTGTTGTGTAGTAATATTTTGTCTATCTCTTACAGTTTATCAGTTATACAAAAGTCATTCAGAATAAAGAGAACTTCTGAGTACATTCACAAAAAGTTCAAGATATACATTTGTTGTGTAGTAATGTTTTGTCTATCTCTTACAGTTTATCAGTTATGCAAAAGTCATTCAGAATAAAGAGAACTTCTGAGTACATTCACAGTAAATTCAAGATATACATTTGTTGTGTAGTAATATTTTGTCTATCTCTTACAGTTTATCAGTTATATAAAAGTCATTCAGAATAAAGAGTAAAGGTATAGTTTGGACTTATCTTTAATACCACGAACCAAAGTTGCAGAATTAAAACAGAAAATGATATCTAGAAACACATCAGTCAAGCCGGTCCACAGAAAATCGACTGCACAGCTAAGGACATCTATAGAGCTATACTGAAGAGGATAGTACAGGAAAGTTCTGCTGTTACTCAGCACATATTTATCAGTGAGTTGTTGAAAAAGATGGTACACGAAGTTCACAAACATTAACAGTTCACAAAAAGATGGTGCATGAAATGGAAAATATGCCTAAGGACATCTATATGCAAATTAATCTAATAGATAATATAGGAAAGCAATTATGTAACTAAGGATATTGTCGCCGTGTGGCATTATTGAGCTGCCGCGACAAGCCGCTGTGAGGCACGTGGGCAGGAGAGCAAGAGGCAGAGCGAGGCTCCAGAGCGTTTTGTCCATTTTTGCCAATAAATTTCTCGGAAACCTGCGGCATTCGAGAACCAATGACTGGGTGGTTTAAATACCCCGGAGGTGTTAGAAGCAGCACTGGCGTTGTTGTTAATGCGACAGTCGACGTTTGAAGTGTACCGCAGTGATTTCTTTCATTTATTTTGCGTGTAGCGAAGCAACGAAACAATCTTGATTATTGCTGATTGTCAATTTCACGTCTTTTCACTTCAGTTTCAGATTTCTGCAAGTGGATTTTCGAGTCTACGTAACCCTCCAGCAGGGGATATGGAAGGTGACTATGTAAGTAAGGACATGTATAGGTAAGTTACTGCATCACTGATATGGCAAAGTAACTACCTCAGGAGATATGTTAGCAAGTTATGGCAGGGGAAGGATCTCTAACTAATACACTTATCAGCTGTTTGCTCCAGCTGATCAATCAGAAACATGACAGTTAACAAGGAGGTGGTACAGAATAGTCACTACGCCACTCAGGTCATTTGCCATCTCTTGTTGCATCTCCCGAGACAAGGAACAGGACCAATTGCCAAGTCGACAGCAATAAACCAGACGTTAGCGCAAGGAAAATTGATTTTACTGCGCATGCTCAGGGTTCAAGTACCTCATCACAAATTACTATGCATTTAGTAACAGTAAAAGAAGTAATTATATTTACGTGTACTTATTCAAGTGTTCTCAAGCTTAATGTTAAACCTTAATTAATAATTAACTTTTTACTTGGAATCTGTTTGCAAGTGTTACTCACTTCTTATTTCATACATTCCTGATACATTAAACTCAAAATGAGAGACTGTTACACACTCATAAACCATTCTTACAAACCTTTCAAATTCCATACTCTTTGTGTAACATTAGGGGAAGTAAGTGAATAGATACTTACATCTTACACTGATATACAGTGAGTTTAAAGTAAGAATATTGGGCACCCAACAGTTTCCCTTCTCTGAAACTTAAAACTGCAAATCATAATTTCGTTTTCTAATCTTTTCCATAGGCCCATAATTTCATAAAAAATTATTCATAGTATCCATAAACAATTATTATTATATAACTGCAAGAACTGTATATGCGAATATTCACATTATTGTGACTGCAGAGGTTACGTAGATTCTGAAATCTGGATTGCAAAAATCTAAAACAACTTTTCTGCAATAAGAAGACGTGGAATTGACAATCAGATGTCTTCAAGGCTGACTCGGTGTTTTGTTGCACGAAAACAAGTGAAAGATATCACTGCAGTACACTTCAATCGTCGACTATCGCAACTGCCACTCTAATATCTTATGGCCATTGTTTCTAGAAAACCGCAGAGCTTCCGTCAACTTTAACTGCAGAAACAATGGAGCCTCTCTGTGTCTCTTTCTCTCCTGCCCACGCTCCCGGCTCCGGCTTGTCGCTGCAGCACAACAATGTCTTACGCTCTGTTACGCTCACTGGGGGTAAGTACAACAGATCTAGAGGTTGTACCTATGTAATCAAATCTTGTTTGTAACTCCCCTAGTTATATCATTATTGTGGTGTTAGGGGATTCTTGGTCCTCTACCTCTTTTGCCATTAGATATTTGGTTGATGAAATGTAACTCTGGATGGATGACCGCCCAAGAGTGAGAGAAGTAGATGAACGGAATGAGAGCGAAGTGAATGAAAGAAAACATGATAATGGAGCAATTGATAGAATGATGCTGGGGGAAACTGGAGATCCCAGAGAAAACCCTCTCCAGTAGTATGTTGTCCATCACAAATCTCATGTAGTCGCCTGCTGAGAGTCAAGTGGCCTAATTGCTCGGCCACGGCATGGCCAAGTAGTTCAGTTACACGAAATAGGACGAGGAGGTAGGAATGCAACTTTTGAACAAAGCCAACACGTCATTGTTCAGAGTTACTGCGGTTTCCGCCAAGCGTAGGTACCGGAAACTATCGAAAGATAACAAAACTGCATGAATTTTTACCTCTCTCCGTCTCTCGAATATTTTAGAGCACTTTGAAAAATTCCAGCCGCTTTATTATAATGGAGCGAGTTTCCAATTTGAAGGGAGCTGCAACTGCGGCAGTTTGAGAGATCCAAATTTAACTCCCAGCATGTAAACCATTAAAAGGACAGGTCAACTGCTGTTAGAAGTTTGAACTAGATCATATCGTTGAAGTTAGAGTCAAGATTTGAACTAACATTAGCGACAGCGCAAACTGGTAAATCTAGCAGTCTCAAAAGTCTATAGCCAGGATTTGAACCACAGGTCTTCTGGTCTCCGTCTGGCTGCTCTGAACCGTTGGCTATAGTAGCTCAATAGTTAAGAACAGCCGGATAGAGACCAAAAGATCCAAGGTTCACATCCCGACTATGGCATTGAAATTAATGTGAAATGTGACTATAGGATACAGTAGAGAAATTAAGAGATATACTTCCCTGTCTAAGTTACAATATAAACTGGTTTAATGGTATCACGATTTGCATTGCTAAGCAGATATTCGGTGACATCTACTGGTCATTTATGTAGCATCACATAAATCAAGTTTAGATTTCAATAATCAGTTTAATGCTTTACTTAAAGAGGAATAATGATAAAACATCCTTTATCCTGAAACTTCGAGTAAAATCTCATCCGAAAAGATGTTAAAACTCCTCAGAACTCTATTTTCATTTTTTTACCTCTTAGTTACAAATAAGTAGAGAAAAAAGAACCCGAAAAATGAAGAGTGTATCTTGAATTTTTGGGGGATATCCTCATAGGTTTAATTCATTTTCAAAGACGTTTATGTAACTGATTAACTGTAAGAGATAGACAAAATATTACTACATAACAAATGTATATCTTGAATTTTCTGTGAATGTTCTCAGAAGTTCTCTTTATTCTGAATGACTTTTGTGTAACTGATAAACTGTAAGAGATAGACAAAATATTACTACACGACAAATGTATATCTTGAATTTTCTGTGAATGTTCTCAGAAGTTCTCTTTATTCTGAATGACTTTTGTATAACTGATAAACTGTAAGAGATAGACAAAATATTACTACACAACAAATGTATATCTTGAATTTTCTGTGAATGTTCTCAGAAGTTCTCTTTACTCTGAATGACTTTTGTATAACTGATAAACTGTAAGAGATAGACAAAAAATTACTACATAACAAATGTATATCTTGAATTTTCTGTGAATGTTCTCAGAAGTTCTCTTTATTCTGAATGACTTTTGTATAACTGATAAACTGTAAGAGATAGACAAAATATTACTACATAACAAATGTATATCTTGAATTTTCTGTGAATGTTCTCAGAAGTTCTCTTTATTCTGAATGACTTTTGTATAACTGATAAACTGTAAGAGATAGACAAAATATTACTACACGACAAATGTATATCTTGAATTTTCTGTGAATGTTCTCAGAAGTTCTCTTTATTCTGAATGACTTTTGTATAACTGATAAACTGTAAGAGATAGACAAAATATTACTACACAACAAATGTATATCTTGAATTTTCTGTGAATGTTCTCAGAAGTTCTCTTTACTCTGAATGACTTTTGTATAACTGATAAACTGTAAGAGATAGACAAAAAATTACTACATAACAAATGTATATCTTGAATTTTCTGTGAATGTTCTCAGAAGTTCTCTTTATTCTGAATGACTTTTGTATAACTGATAAACTGTAAGAGATAGACAAAATATTACTACATAACAAATGTATATCTTGAATTTTCTGTGAATGTTCTCAGAAGTTCTCTTTATTCTGAATGACTTTTGTATAACTGATAAACTGTAAGAGATAGACAAAATATTACTACACAACAAATGTATATCTTGAATTTTCTGTGAATGTACTCAGAAGTTCTCTTTATTCTGAATGACTTTTGTATAACTGATAAACTGTAAGAGATAGACAAAATATTACTACGCAACAAATGTGTAGGTATCTTGTTAAAAGAGATGTTATATCAAATGTATTATTTGTGTAGTGATCCGCTTCCGAAGTATTTCTTGTAATTAGTTTGTATTGTACAGTACATAATTTAATATGTTATGACAGACTTAGAATGGAATTTGAAAGTCAGTATTTGTACTTTTACGTAATACTACAATTAAGCTGCATAGTTCTGCAAAAGTTCACAAATACCATCAAAATTAATTGGCAAAATTCATACAGTTGGTGACAAAATTTGCCATTGGAACATAATAGGTTATGTATGAGATAAATATGTTGAAGTGATGTTTTTCTTGATTGATATAAGTTTAGTGGAAATATAGCATTCAGTTGTTAAAAATGTGATAACTCTAAACCCATTGTATGTATAACCAAATGGTTAATGTTTATTTTTATGAACGCACAATCGCACCTTCCTCTATAACAAACATTCCAATAGCTAATTCTTTTATTTAATCTCAGGTAAGTTGTACATATGTGATTTGCTATTAGAATATAGTACACTTAGAACTTGGTTGTTATGTCTTTGTATGGCCAAAAGTGACTTCCCATTACAGAAACGCAATACAACAAAATATATCTGAAAAATTGCTCATTCGAAAGAAAGATCTATTTTATATATATAGCATATATTTGTTTTATCAAGATATACCTACATTTAGAGGGCCCTTGTTTAATTTCATTTAATTGTCTTTTAACTTAATTAGCATCTGTTATTTTCGGTCTGTTCCATTGTTAAAACCATTTTGGCGGAAGTCATTGACTTTTTGTTCCTTTCAATAAATCTGAGTCATGTAGGTACAAAAAGAGTTTTTTTTTTTTTTTAATTTACGTCCTCCAACGTTAAGTCATATCGGACGATGAATGAAATGGGTGAAATGATGCTCAAATGAGCCCACGGTCCACAGAAATTAAGAGTTAAGCGACATTCGCCTTTCAGTGTAAAGGAAAACCCTGGAAAATCCATATATACATAAGTCACCCTAACCAAGATTCGAACTCGGGAGCTCTTGAACGTGAGGCAGAATCGCTGCCATCTACACTACCGACTAGGGCCAATAAAAACAAAGTTTATTTTGATTAGCATGAAGTAAGGAGAACCATAACTGTTTGTAATCATATTTCGTATAATTCTAAATGAAATTTTTCATTTCGAAATAAAAAAGTCAACAGAAATACAAAAAAGTATTTAATATTTTAAAAATTAATTTTCTTTGTTATAAAATTTATTTCAATGGGTTGATTTGAGTTTTTTAAGTTAATATTTCAGTTTAGGTTATTTAATTAATGCTTAATAGAGTTAACCAGGTTGTCATTTATTTAAACTATAGCGACACATCAGTTTGGGTAAAAGCTTGTAGTGAGGTAAGTTTACGCTAAAGGGCTGCAGAGGTGTAAAGGGATAGGGCGCGTCAATAACATTCTTAGGCGAGAAATGTAACGCGTAGATAGTCCAGGACTCACAAGTCTGGGAGCTGCTACCCTCTAGCGGCTGCAGCTTCAACTACGTGATTGTGGTCTTCCACTAGATGGCAGGTACATCGCTCTGGCCGGGGTAACCTATTCGCCGTCACCAATAGATGGCAGGAGCACCACCTTGTGCCGAGACACACTCCGCACATGCGCACAAGCTACGCTCGATCAGGTTGCGTGGCTGATTTATCGGCGATTCGTGTTCCATTAGTTAGGGAGCAGGGAAAAGCTTTTTGACAACACAAAAATGTGGCTCAAGCATATCTCTGCCATTCTCGCGTTATAAAATAAATAAAATGGCCATTTGCGTTCCGAAAAGGACCTCGTTGTCTTGTTTATTTAAAACCTGTTAAATCGGTATGCAACTATCAGTGGACCCTTTTAAAATAACTCGGCGAGCTCGTCGTGCAACAAGGGCGCAACAAACAAAGAAACAAACAAACAAGGCGGGCGGGTATTAGGGGTCATTAGACGAGAAGCAATTTCAGAACATTACTGTTTCACAGAGAAGGCAAATTATAGGAGTGCGGTCAACCCAAAATGGGCCCTCGCTGCCATAACAAGAAACCAGGGCTGTCCACACGGGCGAGTACAGTTCCAACTAAAACTAAATTATGATCCTTCAAATGTTGCCTTTGAAACTCCACATCATGTCACTAGAAGTCTGTCTCTCTTTAAAGATCGATCTCCGAGTCCATGTGCCTCACGGGAGGGAATGCTGACGTGAGAGAAGACTAGAACGACCAGGCGAAGTCAGTACAGGGCCGACAGACTTTACCCACCTAGAGATCAGACAGCAAATACTCATGTAATGCCCAAACAACAAACAAATGAAAGTGAAGGTTGACAGCGAACCCACGACCTGTCACAGACAACACATCGTAAGTCATTCGGTTGTTGAGTGGCTTCACATAACAAACCTATATCAAAGGCTACCTCGAAATTAATTATTACTGCACTTTATAAGAAATACTGTAACGTCCTTAAACGTTGTCATATCGGCCGATGAATTAAACGATACTCAAATTAACCCAGGGTACATAGAGCTTAGAGTTACCAACATTCATCTTTCAGGATAAGAGAAAACCTCCAACGTTAAGTCATATCGGACGATGAATGAAACGATACTCAAATTAACCCAGGGTACATAGAGCTTAGACTTACCGTTCATCTTTTAGGATAAGAGAAATCCTCCAACGTTAAGTCATATCGGACGATGAATGAAACGAAACTCAAATTAACCCAGGGTACACAGAGCTTAGAGTTACCGTTCATCTTTCAGGATAAGAGGAAACCTCCAACGTTAAGTCATATCGGACGATGAATGAAATGATGTTCAAATTAACCCAGGGTACATAGAGCTTAGACTTACCGTTCATCTTTTAGGATAAGAGAAATCCTCCAACGTTAAGTCATATCGGACGATGAATGAAACGATACTCAAATTAACCCAGGGTACATAGAGCTTAGAGTTACCGTTCATCTTTCAGGATAAGAGGAAACCTCCAACGTTAAGTCATATCGGACGATGAATGAAATGATGTTCAAATGAGTACAGCGTACGTAGAGCTTAGAGTTATCAGACATTCATCTTTCAGGATAAGAGAAAACCTCCAACGTTAAGTCATATCGGACGAAGGATGAAATGATGTTCAAATGAATACAGGGAACATAGAGCTTAGAGTTACCGTTCATCTTTTAGGATAAGAGAAATCCTCCAACGTTAAGTCATATCGGACGATGAATGAAACGATACTCAAATTAACCCAGGGTACATAGAGCTTAGAGTTACCGTTCATCTTTCAGGATAAAAGGAAACCTCCAACGTTAAGTCATATCGGACGATGAATGAAATGATGTTCAAATGAGTCCAGCGTACGTAGAGCTTAGAGTTATCAGACATTCATCTTTCAGGATAAGAGAAAACCTCCAACGTTAAGTCATATCGGACGAAGGATGAAATGATGTTCAAATGAATACAGGGAACATAGAGCTTAGAGTTACCGTTCATCTTTTAGGATAAGAGAAATCCTCCAACGTTAAGTCATATCGGACGATGAATGAAACGATACTCAAATTAACCCAGGGTACATAGAGCTTAGAGTTACCGTTCATCTTTCAGGATAAAAGGAAACCTCCAACGTTAAGTCATATCGGACGATGAATGAAATGATGTTCAAATGAGTACAGCGTACGTAGAGCTTAGAGTTACCAGACATTCATATTTCAGGATAAGAGAAAACCTCCAACGTTAAGTCATATCGGACGAAGAATGAAATGATGTTCAAATGAATACAGGGTACATAGAGCTTAGAGTTACCAGACATCCATCTTTTAGGATAAGAGAAATCCTCCAACGTTAAGTCATATTGGACGATGAATGAAATGATGTTCAAATGAGTACAGGGTACGTAGAGCTTAGAGTTATCAGACATTCATCTTTCAGGATAAGAGAAAACCTCCACCGTTAAGTCATATCGGACGATGAATGAAATGATGTTCAAATGAGTACAGGGTACGTAGAGCTTAGAGTTATCAGACATTCATCTTTCAGGATAAGAGAAAACCTCCAACGTTAAGTCATATTGGACGATAAATGAAATGATGTTCAAATGAGTACAGGGTACGTAGAGCTTAGAGTTATCAGACATTCATCTTTCAGGATAAGAGAAAACCTCCAACATTAAGTCATATCGGACGATGAATGAAATGATGTTCAAATCAATACAGGGTACATAGAGCTTAGAGTTATCAGGCATTCATATTTCAGGATAAGAGAAAACCTCCAACGTTAAGTCATATCGGACGATGAATGAAACGAAACTCAAATTAACCCAGGGTACATAGAGCTTAGAGTTACCGTTCATCTTTTAGGATAAGAGAAATCCTCCAACGTTAAGTCATATCGGACGATGAATGAAATGATGTTCAAATCAGTACAGGGTACATAGAGCTTAGAGTTATCAGGCATTCATATTTCAGGATAAGAGAAATCCTCCAACGTTAAGTCATATCGGACGATGAATGAAACGATACTCAAATTAACCCAGGGTACACAGAGCTTAGAGTTACCGTTCATCTTTTAAGATAAGAGAAATCCTCCAACGTTAAGTTATATCGGATGATGAATGAAATGATGTTCAAATGAGTACAGGGTACATAGAGCTTAGAGTTACCAGACATTCATATTACAGGATAAGAGAAAACCTCCAACGTTAAGTCATATCGGACGATGAATGAAATGATGTTTAAATGAGTACAGGGTACGTAGAGCTTAGAGTTACCAGACATTCATATTTCAAGATAAGAGAAAACCTCCAACGTTAAGTCATATCGGACGATGAATGAAATGATTCTCAAATGAGTACAGGGTACATAGAGCTTAGAGTTACCAGACATTCATATTTCAGGATAAGAGAAAACCTCCAACGTTAAGTCATATCGGACGATGAATGAAATGATGTTCAAATGAATACAGGGTACATAGAGCTTACAGCTACCAGACATTCATCTTTCAGGGTAAGAGAAAACCTCCAACGTTAAGTCATATCGGACGATGAATGAAATGATTCTCAAATGAGTACAGGGTACATAGAGCTTAGAGTTACCAGACATACATCTTTCAGGATAAGAGAAAACCTCCACCGTTAAGTCATATCGGACGATGAATGAAATGATGTTCAAATGAGTACAGGGTACATATAGCTTAGAGTTACCAGACATTCATATTTCAAGATAAGAGAAAACCTCCAACGTTAAGACATATCGGACGATGAATGAAATGATTCTCAAATGAGTACAGGGTACATAGTGCTTAGAGTTACCAGACGTTCATATTTCAGGATAAGAGAAAACCTCCAACGTTAAGTCATATCGGACGATGAATGAAATGACGTTCAAATGAATACAGGGTACATAGAGCTTAGAGTTACCAGACATTCATATTTCAGGATAAGAGAAAACCTCCAACGTTAAGTCATATCGGGCGATAAATGAAATGATTTTCAAATGTGCATAGAGCTTAGAGTTACTAGACATTCATATTTCAGGATAAGAGAAAACCTCCAACGTTAAGTCACATCGGACGATGAATGAAATGATGTTCAAATGAGTGCAGGGTACATAGAGCTTAGAGTTATTAGACATTCATATTTCAGGATAAGAGAAAACCTCCAACGTTAAGTCACATCGGATGATGAATGAAATGATGTTCAAATGAGTGCAGGGTACATAGAGCTTAGAGTTACCAGACATTCATATTTCAGGATAAGAGAAAACCCCCAACGTTAAGTCACATCGGACGATGAATGAAATGATGTTCAAATGAGTGCAGGGTACATAGAGCTTAGAGTTACCAGACATTCATATTTCAGGATAAGAGAAAACCTCCAACGTTAAGTCACATCGGACGATGTATGAAATGATGTTCAAATGAGTGCAGGGTACATAGAGCTTAGAGTTACCAGACATTCATATTTCAGGATAAGATAAAACCTCCAACGTTAAGTCATATCGGACGATGAATGAAATGATGTTCAAATGAATACAGTGTACATAGAGCTTAGAGTTACCAGACATTCATGTTTCAGCAGCCAAATGAGCTGTTTGGCTACAAACTTTACCCCATTTTTAATTAAATAAAACACCAGGGTGTAAACAAAAAAGCGGTTTGGCATCCTGCACAAAACAGAGGAGCAAAAAAGCTACCTCATCAAAACTTCTTCATCAAAATAATCCGACCCCATCATGTATCATCAAAATTTTCAACCTGCGGTCAGACCCAAAATCTGGGTGGGTACGCAGCAAAAGCATTCTGGCTATTAACAGCCTGTCAGTACCGAGTGGGGTATACGACATTCCGTTTGCAAAAAAAAAAAAAAAAACAAAAAAAAAAAACAAAAAAAAAAAACGTAATTTTTGTAGTGAGGTCGTAGGCATACTACGATCCTTCAGTTTAAAAGATTTTCTCAGTACATGTGGGTTGTGTTTTAGAGAAATGTACACTCAAGTTAGAGCTGCAGGTCTATTGTACCATAATGTTCTATGTTCTTGCACACTTATCAGATCACATAGACTACACACGCAGTTCGTGGTGTATGTGTGTTGTGTTAAACGGAAATGTACACTCAAGTTTGAGCTGTAGGTCTATTGTACCATAATGCTTTATGTTCTTGCACACTTATCAGATCACATAGACTACACATGCAGTTCGTGGTGCATGTGTGTTGTGTTAAACAGAAATATACACTCAAGTTTGAGGTGTAGGTCTATTGTACCATAATGCTTTATGTTCTTGCACACTTATCAGATCACATAGACTACACATGCAGTTCGTGGTGCATGTGGGTTGTGTTAAACAGAAATATACACTCAAGTTTGAGCTGTAGGTCTAGTGTACCATAATGCTTTATGTTCTTGCACACTTATCAGATCACATAGACCACACACGCAGTTCGTGGTGCATGTGGGTTGTGTTAAACAGAAATATACACTCAAGTTTGAGGTGTAGGTCTATTGTACCATAATGCTTTATGTTCTTGCACACTTATCAGATCACGTAGACTACACATGCAGTTCGTGGTGCATGTGGGTTGTGTTAAAGAGAAATGTACACTCATGTTTGAGCTGTAGGTCTATTGTACCATAATGCTTTATGTTCTTGCACACTTATCAGATCACATAGGCTACACATGCAGTTCGTGGTGCATGTGGGTTGTGTTAAAGAGAAATGTACACTAAAGTTTGAGCTGTAGGTCTATTATAGCATAATGCTTTATGTTCTTGCACACTTATCAGATCACATAGACTACACACGCAGTTCATGGTGCATGTGGGTTGTGTTAAAGAGAAATGTACACTCAAGTTTGAGCTGTAGGTCTATTGTACCATTATGTTTTATGTTCTTGCACACTTATCAGATCACATAGCCTACACATGCAGTTCGTGGTGCATGTGGGTTGTGTTAAAGAGAAGTGTACACTCAAGTTTGAGCTGTAGGTCTATTGTAGCATAATGCTTTCTGTTCTTGCACACTTATCAGATCACATAGACTACACACGCAGTTCGTGGTGCATGTGGGTTGTGTTAAAGAGAAATGTACACTCTAGTTTGAGCTGTAGGTCTATTGTACCATTATGTTTTATGTTCTTGCACACTTATCAGATCACATAGACTACACACGCAGTTCGTGGTGCATGTGGGTTGTGTTAAAGAGAAATGTACACTCTAGTTTGAGCTGTAGGTCTATTGTACCATTATGTTTTATGTCCTTGCACACTTATCAGATCACATAGACTACACACGCAGTTCGTGGTACATGTGGGTTGTGTTAAAGAGAAATGTACACTCAAGTTTGAGCTGTAGGTCTATTGTAGCATAATGCTTTATGTTCTTGCACACCTATCAGATCACATAGACTACACACGCAGTTCGTGGTGCATGTGGGTTGTGTTAAAGAGAAATGTACACTCTAGTTTGAGCTGTAGGTCTATTGTACCATTATGTTTTATGTTCTTGCACACTTATCAAATCACATAGGCTACACATGCAGTTCGTGGTGCATGCGGGTTGTGTTAAAGAGAAGTGTACACTCAAGTATGAGCTGTAGGTCTATTGTACCATAATGTTTTATGTTCTTGCACACTTATCAGATCACATAGGCTACACACGCAGTTCGTGATGCATGTGGGTTGTGTTAAAGAGAAATTACACTCAAGTTTGAGCTGCAGGTCTATTGTACCATAATGCTTTATGTTCTTGCACACTTATCAGATCACATAGGCTACACACACAGTTCGTGATGCATGTGGGTTGTGTTAAAGAGAAATGTACACTCAAGTTTGAGCTGCATGTCCATTGTACCATAATGCTTTATGTTCTTGCACACTTATCAGATCACATAGACTACACACGCAGTTCGTAGTGCATGTGGGTTGTGTTAAAGAGAAATGTACACACAAGTTTGAGCTGTAGGTCTATTGTACCATAATGCTTTATGTCCTTGCACACTTATCAGATCACATAGGCTACACACGCAGTTCGTGGTGCATGTGGGTTGTGTTAAAGAGAAATGTACACTCTAGTTTGAGCTGTAGGTCTATTGTACCATAATGCTTTAAGTTCTTGCACACTTATCAGATCACATAGGCTACACACGCCGTTCGTGGTACATGTGGGTTGTGTTAAAGAGAAATGTACACTCAAGTTTGAGCTGTAGGTCTATTGTACCATAATGCTTTATGTTCTTGCACACTTATCAGATCACATAGGCTACACACGCCGTTCGTGGTACATGTGGGTAATGTTAAAGAGAAATGTACACTCTAGTTTGAGCTGTAGGTCTATTGTAGCATAATGCTTTATGTTCTTGCACACTTATCAGATCACATAGACTACACATGCAGTTCGTGGTGCATGTGGGTTGTGTTAAAGAGAAGTGTACACTCAAGTTTGAGCTGTAGGTCTATTGTACCATAATGCTTTATGTTCTTGCACACTTATCAGATCACATAGACTACACATGCAGTTCGTGGTGCATGTTGGTTGTGTTAAAGAGAAGTGTACACTCAAGTTTGAGCTGTAGGTCTATTGTAGCATAATGCTTTATGTTCTTGCACACTTATCAGATCACATAGACTACACATGCAGTTCGTGGTGCATGTGGGTTGTGTTAAAGAGAAGTGTACACTCAAGTTTGAGCTGTAGGTCTATTGTACCATAATGCTTTATGTTCTTGCACACTTATCAGATCACATAGACTACACATGCAGTTCGTGGTGCATGTGGGTTGTGTTAAAGAGAAGTGTACACTCAAGTTTGAGCTGTAGGTCTATTGTACCATAATGCTTTATGTTCTTGCACACTTATCAGATCACATAGGCTACACACGCAGTTCGTGGTACATGTGGGTTGTGTTAAAGAGAAATGTACACTCAAGTTTGAGCTATATATCTATTGTACCATAATGCTTTATGTTCTTGCACACTGATCAGATCACATAGATTACACACGCCGTTCGTGGTACATGTGGGTTGTGTTTAAGAGAAATGTACACTCAAGTTTGAGCTGTATATCTATTGTACCATAATGCTTTATGTTCTTTTACACACCAGATCACATAGGCTACACATTTAGTTCGTGGTGCATGTGGGTTGTGTTTAAGAGAAATGTACACTCAAGTTTGAGCTATATATCTATTGTACCATAATGCTTTATGTCGTTGCACACTTATCAGATCACATAGGCTACACACGCAGTTCGTGGTACATGTGGGTTGTATTAAAGAGAAATGTACACTCAAGTTAGAGCTGCAGGTCTATTGTACCATTATGTTTTATGTTCTTGCACACTTATCAGATCACATAGGCTACACACGCAGTTCGTGGTACATGTGGGTTGTATTAAAGAGAAATGTACACTCAAGTTTGAGCTGTAGGTCTATTGTAACATAATGCTTTATGTCCTTGCACACTTATCATATCACATAGGCTACACACGCAGTTCGTGGTACATGTGGGTTGTATTAAAGAGAAATGTACACTCAAGTTTGAGCTGTAGGTCTATTGTACCATAATGCTTTATGTTCTTGCACACTTATCAGATCACATAGGCTACACACGCCGTTCGTGGTACATGTGGGTTGTATTAAAGAGAAATGTACACTCAAGTTAGAGCTGCAGGTCTATTGTAACATAATGCTTTATGTCCTTGCACACTTATCAGATCACATAAGCTACACACGCAGTTCGTGGTACATGTGGGTTGTGTTTAAGATAAATGTACACTCAAGTTTGAGCTATATATCTATTGTACCATAATGCTTTATGTTCTTGCACACTTATCAGATCACATAGGCTACACACGCAGTTCGTGGTACATGTGGGTTGTGTTTAAGAGAAATGTACACTCAAGTTTGAGCTATATATCTATTGTACCATAATGCTTTATGTTCTTGCACACTGATCAGATCACATAGACTACACACGCCGTTCGTGGTACATGTGGGTTGTGTTTAAGAGAAATGTACACTTACGTTTGAGCTGTATATCTATTGTACCATAATGCTTTATGTTCTTGCACACTTATCAGATCACATAGGCTACACACGCAGTTCGTGGTACATGTGGGTTGTGTTTAAGAGAAATGTACACTCAAGTTTGAGCTATATATCTATTGTACCATAATGCTTTATGTTCTTGCACACTGATCAGATCACATAGACTACACACGCCGTTCGTGGTACATGTGGGTTGTGTTTAAGAGAAATGTACACTTAAGTTTGAGCTGTATATCTATTGTACCATAATGCTTTATGTTCTTGCACACATCAGATCACATAGGCTACACATTTAGTTCGTGGTGCATGTGGGTTGTGTTTAAGAGAAATGTACACTCAAGTTTGAGCTATATATCTATTGTACCATAATGCTTTATGTCGTTGCACACTTATCAGATCACATAGGCTACACACGCAGTTCGTGGTACATGTGGGTTGTATTAAAGAGAAATGTACACTCAAGTTAGAGCTGCAGGTCTATTGTACCATTATGTTTTATGTTCTTGCACACTTATCAGATCACATAGGCTACACACGCAGTTCGTGGTACATGTGGGTTGTATTAAAGAGAAATGTACACTCAAGTTTGAGCTGTAGGTCTATTGTAACATAATGCTTTATGTCCTTGCACACTTATCATATCACATAGGCTACACACGCAGTTCGTGGTACATGTGGGTTGTATTAAAGAGAAATGTACACTCAAGTTTGAGCTGTAGGTCTATTGTACCATAATGCTTTATGTTCTTGCACACTTATCAGATCACATAGGCTACACACGCAGTTCGTGGTACATGTGGGTTGTATTAAAGAGAAATGTACACTCAAGTTTGAGCTGTAGGTCTATTGTAACATAATGCTTTATGTCCTTGCACACTTATCATATCACATAGGCTACACACGCAGTTCGTGGTACATGTGGGTTGTATTAAAGAGAAATGTACACTCAAGTTTGAGCTGTAGGTCTATTGTAACATAATGCTTTATGTCCTTGCACACTTATCATATCACATAGGCTACACACGCAGTTCGTGGTACATGTGGGTTGTATTAAAGAGAAATGTACACTCAAGTTTGAGCTGTAGGTCTATTGTACCATAATGCTTTATGTTCTTGCACACTTATCAGATCACATAGGCTACACACGCAGTTCGTGGTGCATGTGGGTTGTGTTAAAGAGAAATGTACACTCAAGTTTGAGCTGCATGTCTATTGTACCATAATGCTTTATGTTCTTGCACACTTATCAGATCACATAGGCTACACACGCAGTTCGTGGTACATGTGGGTTGTGTTAAAGAGAAATGTACACTCAAGTTTGAGCTGCATGTCTATTGTACCATAATGCTTTATGTTCTTGCACACTTATCAGATCACATAGGCTACACACGCAGTTCGTGGTACATGTGGGTTGTGTTAAAGAGAAATGTACACTCAAGTTTGAGCTGCATGTCTATTGTAACATAATGCTTTATGTTCTTGCACACTTATCAGATCACATAGGCTACACACGCAGTTCGTGGTACATGTGGGTTGTGTTAAAGAGAAATGTACACTCAAGTTTGAGCTGCATGTCTATTGTACCATAATGCTTTATGTTCTTGCACACTTATCAGATCACATAGGCTACACACGCAGTTCGTGGTACATGTGGGTTGTGTTAAAGAGAAATGTACACTCAAGTTTGAGCTGTAGGTCTATTGTACCATAATGCTTTATGTTCTTGCACACTTATCAGATCACATAGGCTACACACGCCGTTCGTGGTACATGTGGGTTGTATTAAAGAGAAATGTACACTCAAGTTTGAGCTGCATGTCTATTGTACCATAATGCTTTATGTTCTTGCACACTTATCAGATCACATAGGCTACACACGCAGTTCGTGGTACATGTGGGTTGTGTTAAAGAGAAATGTACACTCAAGTTTGAGCTGCATGTCTATTGTACCATAATGCTTTATGTTCTTGCACACTTATCAGATCACATAGGCTACACACGCCGTTCGTGGTACATGTGGGTTGTATTAAAGAGAAATGTACACTCAAGTTTGAGCTGCATGTCTATTGTACCATAATGCTTTATGTTCTTGCACACTTATCAGATCACATAGGCTACACACGCAGTTCGTGGTACATGTGGGTTGTGTTAAAGAGAAATGTACACTCAAGTTTGAGCTGCATGTCTATTGTACCATAATGCTTTATGTCCTTGCACACCTATCAGATCACATAGGCTACACACGCCGTTCGTGGTACATGTGGGTTGTGTTAAAGAGAAATGTACACTCAAGTTTGAGCTGTAGGTCTATTGTACCATAATGCTTTATGTTCTTGCACACTTATCAGATCACATAGGCTACACACGCAGTTCGTGGTACTTGCTATTCTTACGAGTCCTGGCGTTGCCAACCTCGTAGCCAGATATGTCCAATCTATAGCATCTGTCGCATACAAATTTTGCCATATTCTCTCTTTTTTCAATTGAGTGTTGGGAGTTGACTGTCTAAGAGTGGTTAGTTCTGATTTTCTCTAAACTCGTATGCTAATCTTGAAGGTGTGCTTTTCGGGAGTCCTAGAATTAGTTTGAGGTACCTAGCTTTTAATTATTCAGTATTCTAAGATTGTTTTTGTCAATTTTGCCTAGATTATTTTTAAAGCATGTGATCTTTGGGCTTATCTTTGCTTTGAAGATTCTCATTGCTCTCTTTATTGACAGGTTTCGCCGGTTTAATTGTTTTTATATCTGCTTTAGTTCTATCGGATATATGTGCTATGTTAGTCGTAAATATATTTGTAGTTACCTCTTATTGGAATAGCTTCCCCTTCCATGGTCATTTCTTCATTTCGCGCTCTTCTTCCACATTTCTGGAATAGCATCATTTGCGCTTTACTTCTATTAATTTTAAATCTGTTTCGTTTTGCCTATTCATTTATATTGTTAAATTTTAGTTGTAGATGGTTGATGTTGCGTGCTCCTAAAACCATGTCGTCCGCGTACTCTGTTCGCCTACCACAGATCTGTGGGAGGTCAGCGATCGCTATATTAATAATGGACTGACAAGGTCCCCTTGCAGCACACCGTTTGTCTGTGTTATTTTCCTTGATTCAGTCACCTCGTCCTTTATTGTAATGTTTGTGCTTAGTATCTCTTCTACAATTCTGGTTATTGAATTTGATCCTCCCATAAGCTGTCTTAATTTTTCTGTGGTTTTCCTTCTGTCCAGTAGGTCAAGAGCTTTGTTGTAATCTAAGAAATCCCAGGGCCTCTTCTACTTTGGTGGAGGAGTGTGGTCTAAGTCCCAGCGATCGCTATATTAATAATGGACTGACAAGGTCCCCTTGCAGCACACCGTTTGTCTGTGTCATTTTCCTTGATTCAGTCACCTCGTCCTTTATTGTAATGTTTGTGCTCAGTATCTCTTCTACAATTCTGGTTATTGAATTTGATCCTCCCATAAGCTGTCTTAATTTTTCTGTGGTTTTCCTTCTGTCCAGTAGGTCAAGAGCTTTGTTGTAATCTATGAAATCCCAGGGCCTCTTCTACTTTGGTGGAGGAGTGTGGTCTAAGTCCCAGCGATCGCTATATTAATAATGGACTGACAAGGTCCCCTTGCAGCACACCGTTAGTCTGTGTCATTTTCCTTGATTCAGTCACCTCGTCCTTTATTGTAATGTTTGTGCTCAGTATCTCTTCTACAATTCTGGTTATTGAATTTGATCCTCCCATAAGCTGTCTTAATTTTTCTGTGGTTTTCCTTCTGTCCAGTAGGTCAAGAGCTTTGTTGTAATCTAAGAAATCCCAGGGCCTCTTCTACTTTGGTGGAGGAGTGTGGTCTACGTCCCAGCGATCGCTATATTAATAATGGACTGACAAGGTCCCCTTGCAGCACACCGTTTGTCTGTGTCATTTTCCTTGATTCAGTCACCTCGTCTTTTATTGTAATGTTTGTGCTCAGTATCTCTTCTACAATTCTGGTTATTGAATTTGATCCTCCCATAAGCTGTCTTAATTTTTCTGTGGTTTTCCTTCTGTCCAGTAGGTCAAGAGCTTTGTTGTAATCTATGAAATCCCAGGGCCTCTTCTACTTTGGTGGAGGACTGTGGTCTAAGTCCCATTTGGTTCTCTGGAAAGTTTGGGTTAATAGTTTACATCAATTTGTAATTTATTATCTCCGTTAAAATTTTAACATTGTATTTTCTACTGCTACTATATTTGGGTCTCTCGGATCTTCTTTCCCTTTGTATAGCACTAATTTCCATTGTTTAGGTATTCTACATTTGTTAAATATTTCTCTCAATATGTTCGAGATGTTCCCGGGAAACAAGTCAGGTGAAAAGACGATTTGAGCGTACATCTCTCCCATCATCAGGATATTTTAATAAATGTTATAACTACAAATGTATAACTGGATATAACACAAATATCAATAAAGACAGAACACTATCAATACTCACATCACTGAACAAAGACTGTTTTAAGTCAAATGTCAGTTCACGAGATGGCGTGAGTATAGAAAATTGATTATAATTTTAATTAATTATAGGAATTGGCCAAAGATACTGAGAGCAGGGAGTTCAGGAGGCTTTGGCCATTTCCTCTGAGAGGAGCACGCTTAATCGTGATGCTGGATTTCAGTTCAGCTCCTCTTTGAAACCAGCCTTAAAAAACCGGCCTTTACCGAAAACAGCGTTTTGTTCAGTGATACGAGTACTGATAGTGTTTTGTCTTTGTTTATATTTGTGTTATATCCAGTGATAACATTTATTAAAATATCCTGATGATGGGAAAGATGTGCGCTCTAATCGTCTTTTCACCTGACTTGCTTCCTGAGAACATCTCGAACATTTACGTCGCCAGGAACGCTTCAGGTCTTATTTTAATTGTCAGTATATCTATGGTGAGTGTTGTGTTTCTTTTAAACGTTCGTAGTATATGCCATCTGGCGCTGCAGCTTTGTTGGCTATAGCCATTTTGATAACGGTTTGTACTTCCGCTCTTCAGATTATTTCCGGTGGAATTTCGTGTATATTTATTGGTCCGTCTTGTTGTAGTATCACTCTGAAGCGCTCATTTGTACGAGGGCCCTTCAATAAAGAATGAACGTACCTTTATTCATCCTCATAATTGTGATGATTCTTCTCAAAATAGTGTTCCCTGAATGCGATGCACTTTTCTCAGCGTTTCTGTCAGTCTTCAAATACATGCTGAAAACCATCTTTTGAGAGATCCTTCAAAATCGGCTCCGCGGTCTTCACCACTGCTTCTGATGATGGATAATGCCTCCCACGAAGGCTTTCTTCAAGTTAGGGAATAGATAAAGTCACATGGGGCTAAATCCGGACTATAGGGAGGGTGAGGGGTGCACTTCACGCAACAACATTGGCAATATGCGGCCGAACATCCAGCCTGCTTCACGAAAATGTGGTCTTTTGCGCCTGATATGGACTTGCAATGTTTTCAGGACATCCCTGTAGTATTGTCCAGTTACTGATGTGTGTGCATGTACAACATGCTGATAAACCATTGCATGAATATCAAAGAATGAGATGACCATAACTTTCCCAGCAGAAGCAACTACTTTTGCTTTTTTGAGAATTGGTGATGAAGGAGATTTCCACACTGAGCTTTGCTGTTTGCCTTTAGTATCAAAATGATGTAGCCAAGTTTAATCAGCAGTGATTAAGTTTAAAAGAAACTCCATATCTTCCTCTACGATCAACTTTAACTGCAGGCGAATGTCCTTTTGTTCGGGAATCAACAGTCTTGGAAACCATCGGGCACAAACACGTCTCATGTGTAATGTTTCTCTCACCAACGTGTGGGTGGCACCCAGTGAAATGTTCAGGATTTCAGAAAGTGATCTTAAGGTAATTCGTCGATCCTCTGTCACAATGGCAGCAGCAGTGTTGATGTTTTCTTCCGTAAGAGCAGTAACTGAAGCACCAGGTCCACCTTCCTTTGGAATTGATTGTCTCCCCTCTTTAAACATCTTAAACCACCTTCGAGCTGTGCTGTAGGGAAGAACAGACTCTCCATAGGCCTCCTGTAACATTGTATAGGCTTCAACTGAAGATTTGTGGAGACGAAAGCAGAATTTCAAAGCCGCATATTGTTCCTCGCGTGTTACCTCCACTGCAGTGGTAGGCGATACTGAATATGTCTGAACTTGCCTGGTTCTCACAGGCGGGAACCAGGAGTACCAACAATGAAATTACTACGGCGTGTTTGTTTCACATTAAGCTATCAGAATATAATAAGATTGAATTTTAGTGCGAAAAATTATGACCGTAAAAAAATTATGATCATTCTTTATCGAAGAGCTCGTACTTGTTGCATTGGTAGTCTTTCATTGTTATAAAAGGGTCTTTTTCAGCTTCCTCCGCGATTTTTCTGCCTTTCTCTTATATGAGTTGTGTTTTCTTGAGATCTATTAGTTCTTTGTATTGCCTCCTCTTTTACTGTATTGGTGTTTAGGTTCTTTAGTTTGCTTTCCTTATGCTTTAGTTTTAATCTTCCTTTCCTGACTTTGTACTATTTTTTGCCAATCCAAATTTTGGTCCTCCTAGTTGCTCGTGCAATAGCCGTTTTCCCTGTCAATTGCTTGATGCCTTACACTTGTTGTTTCTGCCACTTCTAAAATTGTGTTGCAATGGTCTTTACGATTCCATTGTGACAATACGAGTATTTCACGACTGATTTGCCTTTCAGTATGACATGACAAAAAGAATTTAAAGCTTAAATGGTAGGTCTGTTAAAATTTCTTCTTGTTGTTGATAAAATTACCGCATAAAATATCGAGTTTCCCCACAAATATTAATCCTGTTGAAATTTATGCGGTAAATTGGATAATAACGTACATGCTTTTTATAATTTGGGTAATCCAAATTACTTCCTAGCTACTAAGTACAGCAATGAAATTATTATTTTTAGAATGATATGTCAAAAAGTTTAAAATAACTTAAATTGCTTTGCTGCACGCAAGACAAACAAAATGTACATAACTGAACATTTTAGAGACTACACAACAAATGTAAAATGATTACCTGCGACATTCCTACCTACTTATTTTGTAGCATAATTCAAATACTGTGTGTTATTGGTTCGAATATTCAAACCTTTTTCAAGTGATAAGCCGCCATTGTCCATATCTACAACGAAAAGTTTAATTAGAGTTTAATATAACGAAACGCAGGTAGGAAAAGAAACTATTGTGGGAATATAGTGTGAATGTCTCTTATACTTTTGTGGTAAACATCATTCATATTTTAATTATGAACACGAAGAGGATAACTAATAGATGGGAGACTGTTCACATAACACAGAAAAGAACCGAACCTCATACTGACCAACAATGTAAAATATTACTACATAACAAATGCAGATATTGAATCCTCATTAGTGTCAGTAACATGAAGTAGATAGTATTTGTATAAGTGTAGAGAAAAATTTTTTGACGAGTATTTTGAAAATTGGTTCTATATTTATGATTCTCAAACAAAACCCAGAGCATGAACTGCCATCATTTGGGACGTAGTTTTGTCGTGAGTGTATTTTGGAAAATATGTGCAAAGGAAGTGAGATTTTGTTGAAAGTCTGTAAATTTAGACGATGTGTTGAAGTATTAACAGGGTGCTGATTTCGGTGTCCGAACATTAACTGTTTGATGTTTACCGTACAACGATACACCTTACTTTAGGGTCCTTCTTCCCCTTTAATTTATAACCCCTCTTTATACATTTTCCTTCTTTTTCAGCTTCGTTCTTATTTCTCAATTTTCATTATACACTTCACTAATATTCCTTCCCCCAATTTCGCAAGTTTACCATAATCTTACTCCACGTTGTGTATCGTTTAACAGTTTTCCTACAATTACCAATAGTTATCTTTCTCTAAGTTAGCCAGTGTTGTACTTATTTCTACATATTTTTAATCTTCTTCTTATCTTTTTATTGATTTTGTTTCCCAATTTCCTTGCCGATCAAATTGCTTCTCAGTTGCTTTCTCTTGTCAAATGGGTTTGTGCCCTTTGGTTCACTTCTCTCTTGTGTTCGCTAACCCCGTTTTTATCCGACGTTGATAGGTGGGGGTATCAATAATGAAATCCCGATATAGGGAGTAAAAATTCCACAAACAAACTGGGAAATATGTATTTACACAAAAAATCAAGTTGACAGATGTGTCTGTACGTAATCACGGCTCTATTTCCTGTTTTAGCTCAAATATACCTCTTTAACATCTCTCCCCATTTAACATTAACAAATCTTAGAATATATTAATCCAAGGGAAAATACGTAATCTATTCAGGTTTAAACAGTGGTTTATTATTTCTTCAAACTCTATCATCAAATAATATATTAAGTAATAGATATAATAAAATTAATCTCCAAGGTACAGATATCAACTTACCTTCCCACTTGAAGACGTGTACTGTGTACTGCTTCAACAATCTGAAAATAAACAAAACAACAAATTGTATGAGCTAAATTCTTTCCACATGCAAAATGTAAATTTTGTTAAAGCATAGAATTCATTCCAAAACATTATTGTGGAGTGAACTATTTCCGGAGCATTCTTTGTTATTCCTCTAAATTTTCAAACGCATACCTTTTGTTACCAAACGGAAATTAAATGACAATATCTTGGCGATACAAAAGGACTGTAATTTCAAAGATATTACATAAAAACAGTTCTACAAAACATTTGACTATCACTTAAAGTCTACTGTATTCCCTTGTAACTACAATAAGATAATGTTTATCTTGAAGTAGATAGATAAATAAGTGTTTGTACAAGAGTAGAGAAAGTCATGTATACATCACCTAACGACCAAAACATTTGACTATCACTGAAAGTCTACTGTATTCCCTTGTAACTACAATAAGATAATGTTTATCTTGAAGTAGATAGAGCAATAAGTGTTTGTACAAGAGTAGAGAAAGTCATGTATACATCACATAACGACCAAAACATTTGACTATCACTTAAGTCTACTGAATTCCCTTGTAACTACCATAAGATAATGTTTATCTTGAAGTAGATACAGCAATAAGTGTTTGTACAAGAGTAGACAAAGTCATGTATACATCACAAAACGACCAAAACATTTGACTAGCACTTAAAGTCTACTGTATTCCCTTGTAACTACAATAAGATAATGTTACTCTTGAAGAAGACAGAGCAATAAGTGTTCGTACAAGAGTAGAGAAAATCATGTATACATCACATAACGACCGAAACATTTCACTATCACTTAAAGTGCACTGTATTTCCTTGTAACTACAATAAGATAGTGTTACTCTCGAAGTAGACAGACCAATAAGTGTTTGTACAAGACTAGAGAAAGTCATGTCTACATCACATAACGACCAAAACATTTGACTATCAATTAAAGTCCACTGTATTCTCTTGTAACTACACTAAGATAATGTTTATCATGAAGTAGATAGAGCAATAAGTGTTTGTACAAGAGTAGAGAAAGTCATGTATTCATCACATAACGACCAAAACATTTGATTATCACTTAAAGTCTACTGTATTCCCTTGTAACTACACTAAGATAATGTTTATCATGAACTATATAGAGCAATAAGTGTTTGTACAAGAGTAGAGAAAGTCATGTATTCATCACATAACGACCAAAACATTTGATTATCACTTAAAGTCTACTGTATTCCCTTGTAACTACGATAATATAATGTTTATCTTGAAGTAGATACAGCAATAAGTGTTTGTACAAGAGTAGAGAAAGTCATGTATACATCACATAACGACCAAAACATTTGATTATCACTTAAAGTCTACTGTATTCCCTTGTAACTACGATAATATAATGTTTATATTGAAGTAGATAGAGCAATAAGTGTTTGTACAAGAGTAGAGAAAGTCATGTATACATCACATAACGACCGAAACATTTGACTATCACTTAAAGTCTACTGTCTTCCCTTGCAACTACAATAAGATAATGTTTATATTGAAGTAGATAGAGCAATAAGTGTTTGTACAAGAGTAGAGAAAGTCATGTATACATCACATAATGACCAAAACATTTGACTCTCACTTAAAGTCTACTGTATTCCCTTGTAACTACAATAAAATAATGTTTATCTTGAAGTAGATAGAGCAATAAGTGTTTGTACAAGAGTAGAGAAAGTCATGTATACATCACATAACGACCAAAACATTTGACTATCACTTAAAGTCCACTGCATTCCCTTGTAACTACACTAAGATAATGTTTATCATGAAGTAGATACAGCAATAAGTGTTTGCACAAAAGTAGAGAAAGTCATGTATTCATCACATAACGACCAAAACATATGACTATCACTTAAAGTCTACTGTATTCCCTTGTAATTACAATAAGATAATGTTTATCTTGAAGTAGATACAGCAATAAGTGTTTGTACAAGGGTAGAGAAAGTCATGTATACATCACAAAACGACCAAAACATTTGACTATCACTTAAAATGCACTGTATTCCCTTGTAACTACAATAAGATAATGTTTATCTTGAAGTAGATAGAGCAATAAGTGTTTGTACAAGAGTAGAGAAAGTCATGTATACATCACATAACTACCGAAACATTTGTCTATCACTTAAAGTCTACTGTCTTCCCTTGCAACTACAATAAGATAATGTTTATCTTGAAGTAGATAGAGCAATAAGTGTTTGTACAAGGGTAGAGAAAGTCATGTATACATCACATAACGACCAAAACATTTGACTCTCACTTAAAGTCTACTGTATTCCCTTGTAACTACAATAAAATAATGTTTATCTTGAAGTAGATAGAGCAATAAGTGTTTGTACAAGAGTAGAGAAAGTCATGTATACATCACATAACGACCGAAACATTTGACTCTCACTTAAAGTCTACTGTATTCCCTTGTAACTACAATAAGATAATGTTTATCTTGAAGTAGATAGAGCAATAAGTGTTTGTACAAGGGTAGAGAAAGTCATGTATACATCACATAACGACCAAAACATTTGACTATCACTTAAAGTCTACTGTATTCCCTTGTAACTACAATAAAATAATGTTTATCTTGAAGTAGATAGAACAATAAGTGTTTGTACAAGAGTAGAGAAAGTCATGTATACATCACATAACGACCAAAACATTTGACTATCACTTAAAGTCCACTGCATTCCCTTGTAACTACACTAAGATAATGTTTATCATGAAGTGGATAGAGCAATAAGTGTTTGCACAAAAGTAGAGAAAGTCATGTATTCATCACATAACGACCAAAACATCTGACTATCACTTAAAGTCTACTGTATTCCCTTGTAATTACAATAAGATAATGTTTATCTTGAAGTAGATACAGCAATAAGTGTTTGTACAAGGGTAGAGAAAGTCATGTATACATCACAAAACGACCAAAACATTTGACTATCACTTAAAATGCACTGTATTCCCTTGTAACTACAATAAGATAATGTTTATCTTGAAGTAGATAGAGCAATAAGTGTTTGTACAAGAGTAGAGAAAGTCATGTATACATCACATAACTACCGAAACATTTGTCTATCACTTAAAGTCTACTGTCTTCCCTTGCAACTACAATAAGATAATGCTTATATTGAAGTAGATAGAGCAATAAGTGTTTGTACAAGAGTAGAGAAAGTCATGTATACATCACATAACGACCGAAACATTTGACTATCACTTAAAGTCTATTGTCTTCCCTTGCAACTACAGTAAGGTAATGTTTATATTGAAGTAGATTGAGCAATAAGTGTTTGTACAAGGGTAGAGAAAGTCATGTATACATCACATAACGACCAAAACATTTGACTATCACTTAAAGTGCACTGTATTCCCTTGCAACTACAGTAAGGTAATGTTTATATTGAAGTAGATAGAGCAATAAGTGTTTGTACAAGAGTAGAGAAAGTCATGTATACATCACATAACGACCAAAACATTTGACTATCACTTAAAGTGCACTGTATTCCCTTGCAACTACAGTAAGGTAATGTTTATATTGAAGTAGATAGAGCAATAAGTGTTTGTACAAGAGTAGAGAAAGTCATGTATACATCACATAATGACCAAAACATTTGACTGTCACTTAAAATCTACTGTATTCCCTTGTAACTACAATAAGATAATGTTTATATTGAAGTGATAGACCAATAAGTGTTTGTACAAGAGTAGAGAAAGTCATGTATACATCACATAAAGACCAAAACATTTGACTGTCACTTAAAGACTACTGTATTCCCTTGTAACTACAATAAGATAATGTTTATATTGTAGTAGATAGAGCAATAAGTGTTTGTACAAGAGTAGAGAAAGTCATGTATACATCACATTACGACCAAAGCATTTGACTATCACTTAAAGTCTACTGTATTCCCTTGTAACTACAATAAGATAATGTTTATATTGAAGTGATAGACCAATAAGTGTTTGTACAAGAGTAGAGAAAGTCATGTATACATCACATATCGACCAAAACATTTGACTATCACTTAAAGTCTACAGTATTCCCTTTTACAAACAATAAGATAATGTTTAACTTGAAGTAGATTGTGATTGTAGAAAGGTAGAAAGGTCATGTAAGTACAATGTCAAGCAGTGATAAATAAATACGACTGGAGGTTTTCCAACACAGTGACACACATTTTGTGAGTGAGTGTACAGTTGATGATAGACATTACGTGACGTCACGAACTCTAGGTTTTTGTGCATGGCATGTCTTTAAGTCTGAGGACGTATAGTACCGCTCTGGCTTCGGTCAACAACGACACAAGAACCATGTGTTGCACTACAGTGGAATGTTTAACAATACAGTAAGTGATTTAACAAACGGAACAATCTACGGTTAACTGGTATCAATCAATTTCTACTTGTTGTACACTACAGGGAGCGTAGATACGTTCGTGTAGACCATAGCTCTTCAATATCAACTAGAACGTTGATGCTAGGCTGACATATATGATACATTTCTAATCATTACTTCTGGACTGATGTACCAATGTCAGCAGGACAGTTAGTACCGGGCTGATATACATTGTCAGAGGACCTAGTGCTGAGCTAATGTGCCAATGTCTAAAGGACATTAGTACCTGCCTCGGCTATTGCTGCATTTCCGAAGCGGACCCCTTGATTCACTCTTGCTCAAAGAGCAGTAAAATAAGAGAGGGAATTATTGGTGATTGTGGTTACAATATGTTGCGACTGATACACTCTCCATTTCATTCCTAGAATAAAAGGAAAGATTTGTTGTTTTGTTTTATTGCTGGAATGTGGGCTCCAGTAACGATTGGAGACGATTTGACGATAATGATCAGTAAGAGCATCCGCTTTCATCGTTTAGAGATAATAATGCTTCCTCTTTGTCTCTACCAGCGTCCTTCAAGCTAAACTGTCAATGTCCCTCATATGTAACTCGATAGCACACCAGAAACACATATACACTAATACTAACATATTGGGATTACCAATAGCATCACCTAATGGGGCAGCACAATTAGAACTAGGCAGGCATTCTACTAACATTAAAATCTTGTCAAGGGCAATGAAATATTTATACAGAATCACTAACTTGGAAGATGGCAATATAATTAAAGAATGTTTTCATATTCAAAAGAGAAGTAACTGGGGAGTGTCTTGGGCAAATGTTGAAGCAGATAGGTATGGGTCATTCTTGGATAAATGCAGAGTTTGGGTATAGAGGCTTCTGGAAAGAAGTTAAGCTAAGATTAGAAGATATTGACAGACAAGACATTTTTGCCAATACAAGTGACAAAAGCTCACTAAGATTATATAGAGAAATAAAAACAACCTGGGGGAGGGAAGGATATATAGATATATGTAGTAAGTTAGGGCGAGAAGGTTTTGCTTGGGCGAGAACTGGAGTGAGAAACTTGAAAGGTATAGGTCAAGAGAGCGAGCTAGATAAATGTCCATTGTGTGGAGAAGAGAATGCAAATTTCCATTGTATATTAAATTGTAGTCAAACAAAGATATGGAGAGAGCAGGCTTGGCTACGTAAATGGGACAGTTTGGGGGGTGAAGTAGTAATTAGAAAAATGTTGTCAGTAAAAGGAGAAAAGAACAGGAGAAATATAGGGAATTATTTAGGGAAAGTTAAAGAGAGATGGCTAAGAACAATTACGAGAAAAATGTAGAGTGGGATAGGTGAAATGGCAGAAAGTGTAAAAAGGAGCAGAGGGTCTCCAATACACAAAAACCTAGGGTTAGGTGTATGGGGACTGAATTATTATTCAATGGTGGGCAACATGAAACATGATAGGATTTTCAGGATTTAGGAATATATGGCATATTTGAGTATGGATTTTATAATTGTAATCTTGATTTTGTATTTCCATTTGTTGATGTAAAAGGAAATAAATTACTATTACTAATATAAAAAAATGTGTATTTTGAATTTTCAGTGAATGTACTCAATTCTCTTTATTCTGAATGGCTTTTGTATAACTGATAAACTGTAAGAGATAGACAAAATATTACTACACAATAAATGTATTTCTTGAATTTTCTGTGAATGTACTCAGAAGTTCTCTTTATTCTGAATGACTTTTGTATAACTGATAAACTGTAAGAGATAGACAAAATATTACTACACAACAAATGTATTTCTTGAATTTTCTGTGAATGTTCACAGTTCTCTTTATTCTGAATGACTTTTGTATAACTGATAAACTGTAAGATATAGACAAAATATTACTACACAACAAATGTATATCTTGAATTTTCTGTGAATCTTCACAGTTCTCTTTATTCTGAATGACTTTTGTATAACTGATAAACTGTAAGAGATAGTCAAAATATTCCCACACAACAAATGTGTATCTTGAATTTTCTGTGAATGTACTCAGAAGTTCTCTTTATTCTGAATGACTTTGGTATAACTGATAAACTGTAAGAGATAGACAAAATATTACTACATAACAAATGTATATCTTGAATGTTCTGTGATTGTACTCAGAAGTTCTCTTTATTCTGAATGACTTTTGTATAACTGATAAACTGTAAGAGATAGACAAAATATTACTACATAACAAATGTATATCTTGAATTTTCTGTGATTGTACTCAGAAGTTCTCTTTATTCTGAATGACTTTTGTATAACTGATAAACTGTAAGAGATAGACAAAATATTACTACATAACAAATGTATATCTTGAATTTTCTGTGATTGTACTCAGAATTTCTCTTTATTCTGAATAACTTTTGTATAAATGATAAACTGTAAGACATAGACAAAATATTACTACACAACAAATGTATATCTTGAATTTTCTGTGAATGTACTCAGAAGTTCTCTTTATTCTGAATGACTTTGGTATAACTGATAAACTGTAAGAGATAGTCAAAGTATTCCCACACAACAAATGTATTTCTTGGATTTTCTGCGAATGTACTCAGAATTTCTCTTTATTCTGAATAACTTTTGTATAAATGATAAACTGTAAGACATAGACAAAATATTACTACACAACAAATGTATATCTTGAATTTTCTGTGAATGTTCACAGTTCCCTTTATTCTGAATGACTTTTGTATAACTGATAAACTGTAAGATATAGACAAAATACTACTACATAACAAATGTATATCTTGAATTTTCTGTGAATGTACTCAGAATTTCTCTTTATTCTGAATAACTTTTGTATAAATGATAAACTGTAAGACATAGACAAAATATTACTACACAACAAATGTATATCTTGAATTTTCTGTGAATGTTCACAGTTCCCTTTATTCTGAATGACTTTTGTATAACTGATAAACTGTAAGATATAGACAAAATACTACTACATAACAAATGTATATCTTGAATTTTCTGTGAATGTACTCAGAATTTCTCCTTATTCTGAATAACATTTGTATAAATGATAAACTGTAAGACATAGACAAAATATTACTACACAACAAATGTATATCTTGAATTTTCTGTGAATGTTCACAGTTCCCTTTATTCTGAATGACTTTTGTATAACTGATAAACTGTAAGATATAGACAAAATACTACTACATAACAAATGTATATCTTGAATTTTCTGTGAATGTACTCAGAATTTCTCCTTATTCTGAATAACATTTGTATAAATGATAAACTGTAAGACATAGACAAAATATTACTACACAACAAATGTGTATCTTGAATTTTCTGTGAATGTACTCAGAAGTTCTCTTTATTCTGAATGACTTTTGTATAACTGGTAAACTGTAAGAGATAGACAAAATATTGCTACAGAACAAATGCATATCATGAGTTTTCTGTGAATGTTCACAGTTCTCTTTATTCTGAATGACTTTTGTATAACTGATAAACTGTAAGAGATAGACAAAATATTACTACACAACAAATGTATATCTTGAATTTTCTGTGAATGTTCTCAGAAGTTCTCTTTATTCTGAATGACTTTTGTATAACTGATAAACTGTAAGAGATAGACAAAATATTACTACATAACAAATGTATTTCTTGAATTTTCTGCGAATGTACTCAGAATTTCTCTTTATTCTGAATGCCTTTTGTATAAATGATAAACTGTAAGACATAGACAAAATATTACTACACAACAAATGTATATCTTGAATTTTCTGTGAATGTACTCAGAAGTTCTCTTTATTCTGAATAACTTTTGTATAACTGATAAACTGTAAGACATAGACAAAATATTACTACACAACAAATGTATATCTTGAATTTTCTGTGAATGTTCACAGTTCCCTTTATTCTGAATAACTTTTGTATAAATGATAAACTGTAAGACATAGACAAAATATTACTACACAACAAATGTATATCTTGAATTTTCTGTGAATGTTCACAGTTCCCTTTATTCTGAATAACTTTTGTATAACTGATAAACTGTAAGACATAGACAAAATATTACTACACAACAAATGTATATCTTGAATTTTCTGTGAATGTTCACAGTTCCCTTTATTCTGAATAACTTTTGTATAACTGATAAACTGTAAGACATAGACAAAATATTACTACACAACAAATGTATATCTTGAATTTTCTGTGAATGTTCACAGTTCCCTTTATTCTGAATAACTTTTGTATAAATGATAAACTGTAAGACATAGACAAAATATTACTACACAACAAATGTATATCTTGAATTTTCTGTGAATGTTCACAGTTCCCTTTATTCTGAATAACTTTTGTATAACTGATAAACTGTAAGAGATAGACAAAATATTGCTACAGAACAAATGTATTTACTGTGGATGTTCACAGTTCTCTTTATTCTGAATGTCTTTTGTATAACTGATAAACTGTAAGAGATAGACAAAATATTACTACACAACGAATGTATATCTTGAATTTTCTGTGAATGTACTCAGAAGTTCTCTTTATTCTGAATGACTTTTGTATAACTGATAAACTGTAAGAGATAGACAAAATATTACTACATAACAAATGTATATCTTGAATGTTCTGTGATTGTACTCAGAAGTTCTCTTTATTCTGAATGACTTTTGTATAACTGATAAACTGTAAGAGATAGACAAAATATTACTACATAACAAATGTATATCTTGAATTTTCTGTGATTGTACTCAGAAGTTCTCTTTATTCTGAATGACTTTTGTATAACTGATAAACTGTAAGAGATAGACAAAATATTACTACATAACAAATGTATATCTTGAATTTTCTGTGATTGTACTCAGAAGTTCTCTTTATTCTGAATGACTTTGTATAACTGATAAACTGTAAGAGATAGACAAAATATTACTACATAACAAATGTATATCTTGAATTTTCTGTGATTGTACTCAGAAGTTGTCTTTATTCTGAATGACTTTTGTATAACTGATAAACTGTAAGAGATAGACAAAATATTACTACATAACAAATGTATATCTTGAATTTTCTGTGATTGTACTCAGAAGTTCTCTATATTCTGAATGACTTTTGTATAACTGATAAATTGTAAGAGATAGACAAAATATTACTACATAACAAATGTATATCTTGAATTTTCTGTGATTGTACTCAGAAGTTCTCTTTATTCTGAATGACTTTTGTATAACTGATAAACTGTAAGAGATAGACAAAATATTACTACATAACAAATGTATATCTTGAATTTTCTGTTATTGTACTCAGAAGTTCTCTTTGTTCTTAATGACTTTTGTATAACTGATAAACTGTAAGAGATAGACAAAATATTACTACACAAATGTTTAGGACTTGTTAAAACTAATAAATTTGTTTCTATGCTTGAGAATTTTAGATTTTCCTAGTTTATTTGAATGTTACGATATATATTCTTTTCTCAAATGGGGCGTCGTTATTCATTTTGTTATGTGTTGGGCAGATTTGATAGTAAGAACAGTGGTGGCGTGTTGGATAGAGGAGGCAAGTAGACGGAATTTAAAGCTGCTTTTGCTGGAATATTCTGCTCGCTGGAGTATGATTTGAATGTTGAAGCACTACCGAGGTAATATTTCTCCCTCCCCACGCGATCGAAGCGCCACGCTGCGGCAGTTATGCGCCAAAAACTGTAGTAGCCAAAAGATTGCTTTTACCTTCCAAAAAATATAAACGTGTTTGATTTTAACAGACTAAGGTGGTTTATCTTATTTTGGGGAGAGTAGTATTTCCCCAGTCATCAACAATGTTTATTTATAACGTATATTTTGGTATCTACTGGTTAATAAAGATAAATGTTTGTTTCATTACTATATCCTTATGTGTGAGTATATGAGAACACAGTAGACTTTAAGTGATACTCGAATATTTTGAGATATCTTTAAAACTATATTCCCCTATCATATCCAAGAGAAATAATATGAATAACGACCTCCTATTTCAGAAAAGTATTCTCTGGAAAGTTGAAACAAGTAACAATTTATATCTCGGAAATAGTTAATTACACAAAAAATATTCGACATAATTTGTGATTTAACAAGATATATTTATGATATAAGATATGTACTTCTGAGGACTTTTCTAGATAATGCAAAATATGAGTTACAGTTTCATGAAAATATCATAATCATATGGTGTTTCGATTAAAATTATTAAAGCCATTTTTTAGATATCAAAGTTTTCGGAATGTTTCTCCATGTACTATAGGCACAAGCAAGAAATTTATTTTTATCGATTTGTTCACGAATTTTCGCGAACTTTTTCTTTTTTTCGAGATTAATATGTTCTTTTAGCGATAAATTAATCAATTTCTGTATTTTTCATCTGCATAGATAAATTTACATTTTTTACAAATTACATATCACCGTAATTTAACATTCATGTCTTCATTACAAGAAGTTAAAAGTCGTGAAAATATGTTCACAAATTTAACGAAAGCAAGATAAAATTAACACTTAACAAACCCAACACAGTGACATTATCTTGGAAGCTACACTAAGACATCGCTTTAAAATGAAAATATTGTCTCTCGGGGCTTAAGAATGCGTTCCGAAATTCCCTAACGGTAAAAAATGAATACAAACAAATTGTAAAGAAATTGTCGACTTCTTTTCTAAAAAAGAAAAGCTTTCAGTTCCTGCGCAAAATTTGTTAAATGATCATTTTTGCGATGCCAAGTGCTGCAATACTGTAAACGTACAGGCAACATATCTTTCCGGAAATTGCAGATTGATAGCAGATCCAATATTAGAATTGCAGATTGATAACAGATCCAATATTAGAATTGCAGATTGATAACAGACCCTATATTAGAAATGCAGATTGATAACAGATCCTATATTAGAATTGCAGATCGATAACAGATCAAACATTAGAATTGCAGATTGATAAGATAACCAATATTAGAATTGCAGATTGATAACTGATCCAATATTAGAATTGCAGATTGATAGTAGATCCAATATTAGAATTGCAGATTGATAACAGATCCAATATTAGAATTGCAGATTGATAACAGATCAAACATTAGAATTGCAGATTGATAACAGATCCAATATTAGAAATGCAGATTGATAGCAGATCCAATATTAGAATTGCAGAATGATAAAATAACCACTATTAGAATTGCAGATTGATAACAGATCCAATATTAGAATTGCAGAATGATAAAATAACCATTATTAGAATTGCAGATTGATAGTAGATCCAATATTAGAATTGCAGATTAATAACAGATCAAACATTAGAATTGCAGATTGATAACAGATCCAATATTAGAATTGCAGATTGATAGCAGATCAAACATTAGAATTGCAGATTGATAAGATAACCAATATTAGAATTGCAGATTGATAACAGATCAAACATTAGAATTGCAGATTGATAACAGATCCAATATTAGAATTGCAGATTGATAACAGATCAAAAATTAGAATTGCAGATTCATAAGATACCCAATATTAGAATTGCAGATTGATAACAGATCCAATATTAGAACTGCAGATTGATAACAGATCCAATATTAGAATTGCAGAATGATAAAATAACCAATATTAGAATTGCAGATTGATAACAGATCCAATATTAGAATTGCAGAATGATAAAATAACCACTATTAGAATTGCAGATTGATAACAGATCCAATATTAGAATTGAAGATTGATAACAGATCCAATATTAGAATTGCAGAATGATAAAATAACCAATATTAGAATTGCAGATTGATAACAGATCAAACATTAGAATTGCAGATTGATAACAGATCCAATATTAGAAATGCAGATTGATAGCAGATCCAATATTAGAATTGCAGAATGATAAAATAACCACTATTAGAATTGCAGATTGATAACAGATCCAATATTAGAATTGAAGATTGATAACAGATCCAATATTAGAATTGCAGAATGATAAGATAACCAATATTAGAATTGCAGATTGATAACAGATCAAACATTAGAATTGCAGATTGATAACAGATCCAATATTAGAATTGCAGAATGATAAAATAACCACTATTAGAATTGCAGATTGATAACAGATCCAATATTAGAATTGAAGATTGATAACAGATCCAATATTAGAATTGCAGAATGATAAAATAACCAATATTAGAATTGCAGATTGATAACAGATCCAATATTAGAATTGCAGATTGATAGCAGATCCAATATTAGAATTGCAGACTGATAACAGATCCAATATTAGAATTGCAGATTGACAGCAGATCCAATATTAGAATTGCAGATTGATAACAGATCCAATATTAGAGTTGCAGAATGATAAAATAACCAATATTAGAATTGCAGATTGATAACAGATCCAATATTAGAATTGCAGAATGATAAAATAACCAATATTAGAATTGCAGATTGATAACAGATCCATAATTAGAATTGCAGATTGATAGCAGATCCAATATTAGAATTGAAGATTGATAACAGATCCAATATTAGAATTGCAGAATGATAAAATAACCAATATTAGAATTGCAGATTGATAACAGATCCAATATTAGAATTGCAGATTGATAGCAGATCCAATATTAGAATTGCAGACTGATAACTGATCCAATACTAGAATTGCAGATTGATAGCAGATCCAATATTAGAACTGCAGATTGATAACAGATCCAATATTAGAGTTGCATATTGATAACAGATCCAATATTAGAATTGCAGATTGATAACTGATCCAATATTAGAATTGCAGATTGATAACAGATCCAATATTAGAATTGCAGATTGATAGCAGATCCAATATTAGAATTGCAGATTGATAACAGATCCAATATTAGAATTGCAGATTGATAACAGATCCAATATTAGAATTGAAGATTGATAACAGATCCAATATTAGAATTGCAGAATGATAAAATAACCAATATTAGAATTGCAGATTGATAACAGATCCAATATTAGAATTGCAGATTGATAGCAGATCCAATATTAGAATTGCAGACTGATAACAGATCCAATATTAGAATTGCAGATTGACAGCATATCCAATATTAGAATTGCAGATTGATAACAGATCCAATATTAGAGTTGCAGAATGATAAAATAACCAATATTAGAATTGCAGATTGATAACAGATCCAATATTACAATTGCAGATTGATAACAGATCCAATATTAGAATTGCAGAATGATAAAATAACCAATATTAGAATTGCAGATTGATAACAGATCCATAATTAGAATTGCAGATTGATAGCAGATCCAATATTAGAATTGAAGATTGATAACAGATCCAATATTAGAATTGCAGAATGATAAAATAACCAATATTAGAATTGCAGATTGATAACAGATCCAATATTAGAATTGCAGATTGATAGCAGATCCAATATTAGAATTGCAGACTGATAACTGATCCAATATTAGAATTGAAGATTGGTAGCAGATCCAATATTAGAATTGCAGATTGATAACAGATCCAATATTAGAGTTGCAGATTGATAACAGATCCAATATTAGAATTGCAGATTGATAACTGATCCAATATTAGAATTGCAGATTGATAACAGATCCAATATTAGAATTGCAGATCGATAACAGATCAAACATTAGAATTGCAGATTGATAACAGATCCAATATTAGAATTGCAGATTGATAACAGATCCAATATTAGAATTGCAGATCGATAACAGATCAAACATTAGAATTGCAGATCGATAACAGATCAAACATTAGAATTGCAGATTGAGAAGATAACCAATATTAGAATTGCAGATTGATAACTGATCCAATATTAGAATTGCAGATTGATAGTAGATCCAATATTAGAGTTGCATTGATAGCAGATCCAATATTAGAATTGCAGATTGGTAGCAGATCCAATATTAGAGTTGCATTGATAGCAGATCCAATATTAGAATTGCAGATTGGTAGCAGATCCAATATTAGAGTTGCATTGATAGCAGATCCAATATTAGAGTTGCATTGATAACAGATCCAATATTAGAGCTGCAGATTGGTAGCAGATCCAATATTAGAGTTGCATTGATAGCAGATCCAATATTAGAATTGCAGATTGGTAGCAGATCCAATATTAGAGTTGCAGATTGATAGCAGATCCAATATTATAGTTGCATTGATAGCAGATCCAATATTATAGTTGCATTGATAGCAGATCCAATATTAGAGCTGCAGATTGATAGCAGATCCAATATTAGAATTGCAGATTGATAGATCCAATATTAGAGTTGCGGATTGATAGCAGATCCCGATATAACTCGCTGAGGGCCAAACGTTATGGAGAATGATCAGTTTGGAAACAGAGTAAGTTCACTTGTAGTTCGTATCTCGGTTCCCAGTGTTGGAGAAGCAGTAGATGAAAATCTAAAAAATTGCTGCTGAATGACTTTGTCTAAATTAAACTCTATTATGGCTAAAGAAACTGATGATGTAATAACCATACAAGCTTTACATCATTTGTTGAGCCTTCTAGGCTAGTTACTAAATACGATTTAAGTCATGTAATGGCAGCATTTAAACAACTAAATGCATTATTACTTGTGATTCTGATTTTCTTCTTTGTTACAGAGTTTTGTGACATTATTGAACAGCAAATCCATTTTGGTAACGATAACAGTTTAGATGTAGTAACAGCACTCTTGACATTGAAGGCAAAAGCAATTTCTGTGAAAAATCCATTCAATGTCTTTGGTTGCCGATGTCAAACACTGACTCTACATATAACTTAGTTGTAACAGACAAAAGAACAAGTATGAAAAAGCGAAAATATCATAACTTGTTGTACGCTGCAGTTAGGCGATGTCAGAATTGTGATATTTGATCTTATTCGCGTTACCTACTATCCGCTCATTTCAAATAAAGTATTTTAATTTGGAAAAATGCTGTTTTAACAGTTGTGCTACTCTAGTTGCCTGTTATTTTCATTTCATCTCTTTCATTATTCGTTAATTCAGTCCGAAAATTTGCGCGAAATTAATGCGAATTTATGGTAAAATATTCACCGCAAAACACCATCAATTAAAATTATTAATGCGAGTTTTAAAATAATTGTCACCACAAAATATTGCCTCTGACTATAGGGTTGTCTGAGAAAGAAAGAAGCACAGTTCAGAACATTTCCAAGAAATATGCTAAACTGCTATCGATATTCAGTTGTTTCTGGTATGTCTAATTTTAAGGTTCACTTGTTAAAGCATTTATAACGCAGCATGTCGTACCCCAAGCCACACATGGACAGCCCTGTATTGTGCTATTATATCAAGGCATGTAGGCAGGCCATTGGCTCAGCTTTTGATTGGCCAGACTATCGTTCAACCAATGAAGGAACATTTTGTAATGGATTCAAGTTAATGGTACCCTACAGAGGCAAGCTTGTCGTCAAAGTATACACGAGTATTGCTGGCGGTGGTTGAATATTTCACAACTGCTTCGCAGCAGAATCAATTATTAGGATAATTACAACAGCACGGGTTTAATCAAATTGCAACCCTCCGGCCCATCACCTTTTGATGAGGTCTGCGACCGACTGGCGAGCACTCCAGCGCTACCATCGTGCGCATGTCGCGTGTTGCCATTCCGCCGCTGTACGCTCATGAATCTTAAATCTGCAGCTATCTTCATCGTCGCTGTTTACAACCAAAACCAATATCTAGAGTACAGCGACAGAAAACCACGCGTCCGTCAACCAATGGAAAATAATGCAAGTTCTGCCAACTTGGAGATCTAGCTACAACGTAGACTCTAAAAATACCTCATGTTAAATCGATGTACTTCATTCTGATCCACTTCAAATTACTTTATTATATACCTATTTAGCATCAGGAGAAACCAGTAGTGATTATCAAATGTTTTAAACAACTGCCCGTTATGTGATATTCCATCCCTATTTACATTAAAAACACAAAAAGTGAAAAAAGAATTCCTAAATAGAAAGTATAAATATTGGAAAATATACACAAATAAATATACTTGTTATGTAGTAATATTCTCCCTCTTTTACAAATGTCCATCAAAATCAAGAGAACTTCTAAGAACATATCCAGACAATTAAAGATATACATTTGTCTATCTCTGACAGTTTATCAGTTATACAAAAGTCGTTCAGAATAAAGAGAACTTCCAAGATATACATTTGTTGTGTAGTAATATTTTGTCTATCTCTTACAGTTTATCAGTTATACAAAAGTCGTTCAGAATAAAGAGATCTTCTGAGTACATTCACAGAAAATTCAAGATATACATTTGTTGTGTAGCAATATTTTGTCCATCTCTTACAGTTTATCAGTTATACAAAAGTCGTTCAGAATAAAGAGAACTTCTGAGTACATTCACAGAAAATTCAAGATATACATTTGTTGTGTAGTAATATTTTGTCTATCTCTTACAGTTTATCAGTTATACAAAAGTCGTTCAGAATAAAGAGATCTTCTGAGTACATTCACAGAAAATTCAAGATATACATTTGTTGTGTAGCAATATTTTGTCCATCTCTTACAGTTTATCAGTTATACAAAAGTCGTTCAGAATAAAGAGAACTTCTGGGTACATTCACAGAAAATTCAAGATATACATTTGTTGTGTAGTAATATTTTGTCTATCTCTTACAGTTTATCAGTTATACAAAAGTCGTTCAGAATAAAGAGAACTTC
The DNA here is from genome assembly GCA_030765055.1 of Mantis religiosa. Taxonomy (NCBI): domain Eukaryota; kingdom Metazoa; phylum Arthropoda; class Insecta; order Mantodea; family Mantidae; genus Mantis; species Mantis religiosa. Next base: position 233,940,703 of record CM060951.1, on the reverse strand, counting down.
TGAGTACATTCACAGAAAATTCAAGATATACATTTGTTGTGTAGTAATATTTTGTCCATCTCTTACAGTTTATCAGTTATACAAAAGTCGTTCAGAATAAAGAGATCTTCTGAGTACATTCACAGAAAATTCAAGATATACATTTGTTATGTAGTAATATTTTGTCTATCTCTTACAGTTTATCAGTTATACAAAAGTCATTCAGAATAAAGAGAACTTCTGGGTACATTCACAGAAAATTCAAGATATACATTTGTTGTGTAGCAATATTTTGTCTATCTCTTACAGTTTATCAGTTATACAAAAGTTATTCAGAATAAAGAGAACTTCTGAGTACATTCACAGTACATTCAAGATATACATTTGTTATGTAGTGATATTTTGTCTATCTCTTACAGTTTATCAGTTATACAAAAGTTATTCAGAATAAAGAGAACTTCTGAGTACATTCACAGTACATTCAAGATATACATTTGTTATGTAGTAATATTTTGTCTATCTCTTACAGTTTATCAGTTATACAAAAGTTATTCAGAATAAAGAGAACTTCTGAGTACATTCACAGTACATTCAAGATATACATTTGTTATGTAGTGATATTTTGTCTATCTCTTACAGTTTATCAGTTATACAAAAGTCATTCATAATAAAGAGAACTTCTGAGTACATTCAAGATATACATTTGTTATGTAGTGATATTTTGTCTATCTCTTACAGTTTATCAGTTATACAAAAGTTATTCAGAATAAAGAGAACTTCTGAGTACATTCACAGGACATTCAAGATATACATTTGTTATGTAGTGATATTTTGTCTATCTCTTACAGTTTATCAGTTATACAAAAGTTATTCACAATAAAGAGAGCTTCTGAGTACATTCACAGTACATTCAAGATATACATTTGTTATGTAGTAATATTTTGTCTATCTCTTACAGTTTATCAGTTATACAAAAGTCATTCAGAATAAAGAGAACTTCTGAGTACATTCAAGATATACATTTGTTATGTAGTAATATTTTGTCTATCTCTTACAGTTTATCAGTTATACAAAAGTCGTTCAGAATAAAGAGAACTTCTGAGTACATTCACAGAAAATTCAAGATATACAATTGTTATGTAGTTATTTGTTATTTTGTCTATCTCTTACAGTTTATCAGTTATACAAAAGTTATTCAGAATAAAGAGAACTTCTGAGTACATTCAAGATATACATTTGTTATGTAGTAATATTTTGTCTATCTCTTGCAGTTTATCAGTTATACAAAAGTTATTCAGAATAAAGAGAACTTCTGAGTACATTCAAGATATACATTTGTTATGTAGTAATATTTTGTCTATCTCTTACAGTTTATCAGTTATACAAAAGTCATTCAGAATAAAGAGAACTTCTGAGTACATTCAAGATATACATTTGTTATGTAGTAATATTTTGTCTATCTCTTACAGTTTATCAGTTATACAAAAGTTATTCAGAATAAAGAGAACTTCTGAGTACATTCAAGATATACATTTGTTATGTAGTAATATTTTGTCTATCTCTTACAGTTTATCAGTTATACGGATGTCATTCAGAATAAAGAGAACTTCTGAGTACATTCACAGAAAATTCAAGATATACATTTGTTGTGTAGTAATATTTTGTCTATCTCTTACAGTTTATCAGTTATACAAAAGACATTCAGATTAAAGAGATCTTCCAAGATATACTTTTGTTGTGTAGTAATATTTTGTCTATCTCTTACAGTTTATCAGTTATACAAAAGTCATTCAGATTAAAGAGATCTTCCAAGATATACTTTTGTTGTGTAGTAATATTTTGTCTATCTCTTACAGTTTATCAGTTATACAAAAGTCATTCAGAATAAAGAGAAGTTCTGAGAACATTCACAGTAAATTCAAGAAATACATTTTTGTTATAATTTTAAAAGTTTTACTTACCATTCTTGGTTTAATAAGCAGTTTCAAAAAAAGATTTCAAAAAGTTTGGTGGAACTTTGGTTCCTTAAAATAAATATAGTAATAAAAATTTACTACATTTCTCTAAAAAAAGGACGAAATTTCTAATAATAAGATATCTGGTGTTTAACAGTTTATCATCCGCCGTAGTAGATAATGTTTGGTGATTCAACCATAATATAAATCCTGAATTTAAATTATTAAAACAATTAAATGTCCGGATAGGGATATTGGTTTGAGAAAAGATATTTATTTTGAAAAATAAACATCGCGTAGTGAATTTTGAAGAACCGGCAATTGATTCTTTTCTTTAGTTTGTTTCGTTTTCAGATTTTGGTAATACTGAAAAAAAAAACATAATAACATGTTAGCTTCTTTAACGACGAGTGTGCTTTTGACTGACGACGCGAACAAGTGTTCCTGAAATCGATTTTAACTTCAACTAATTCAACTAATAAGAAAAATCGACATCATTTTTCTTAAGATAAGTGAAGTTTTTTTTAAAAAAAATAGTTATATTTGTATATTATTTAAGTTCTTTTTTCTTTCTCAACATAATCTCCAGAAATACTACTACATTTGTCATATCGGTGTTTCATTAAACCTTCTCTATAGTGCGATTTAACATGATCCTCAAAACAGCGGTTTACCGCATCAATGACCCTCTTGTTGCTGTGAAATCTTCGTTTTCCAAGACAGTCTTTGAGGTTCAGGAACAGGTGATAGTCACTGGGTGCTAAATCTGGCGAATTGGGTGCATGTTTAAGCAACTCGAACTTTAATTCACACGTTTTTCCCATTGCAATGGGTCGAAGCATTGTCGTGAAACTTCTACACTTGTCTTGTTTAAAATATTATCATTCAAAAACTAAACAAGCTATTGACCTATAAATATGAATAAAAGTTAGTCTAGAGTTAAACTATATAATGGTAGCCGTAAAAATGGCCCAGTGGCGCCATCTCTACGAGAGGCCCATGACTTATCAGCCAACTCTCGTATTGTTCAATAAGTTTCCTAATCATATATTCTAAATCTTCATACTCCTAAGCTATAACTATTTGGTCATATAAACAACAATTTAAAAAGTATATGTATTTGTGTGTGTGGGGTGGGGGGACAACTACAAAGCTGGTTTAGCTCGTTTATAAGTAGAGCCTCTGCCAGGAATGCCACACAGACATTTTCACGAAGAACGACCATATTGATCTTTTAGTGACTTCGGTTCAAGTACTACATACTAAAGCTATTTTCATGACATTTGATATGTACGTCTAGAATTTTCTGAAGAACTCGTTGATGACTCCATGTCTTGTATAACTGGAGAACACCAGTACAACACAACAAAATAATGTATACCTCTTTATTTCTTGCGGCATAAGCCATTTCTTAAATATTCTTGTTAATGGTTTGAATTGTCCAATACCTCGTCATGCTTCCAAATTATGCCGCTATTCAGCTGTTTCTGGGGATTGTAACGCAATATGCTATATAAATATTTATGTAAAAGCTTTCCTCCATTAAAATGATAGAGAAGAGAAAGTCACGTGGGTCGAGAAGGCAGTGTGATTCTGTTTTAATTTGGCCCAAAGGCAACTCAAATTAATTATTTGCAAGAATTGCTTTGAACCGCTCTATGCCGACGAATGTCCATTACAAAGGGAATTTAACATGCAGCAGCTTGCATCAGTAACTACGTGAAACGCGTCGTTTAAAACAACGACAACAATTCACAAAAGTTGTAAACTTTACACAATTATTTCACCTAATATTCGGTTAAACCATGAGTGCGAGATTTCAAGTACTTACAGCAATAGGGTGCGCTATCTCCTAGTGTTTACCAGGGAAAAACACACACTAGCACGACTACCTTGTCTTTTAGTTTACGTCCACCGAAGTAAGCCATACTGCACAATTAGGAACTCAAGAAATGATATTCAAATGAATCCAAAGTCCATAGACCTTAGAGTTAACAGACATTCATCTCTCACAATAAGGCAAAAAACCCGGAAAACCATTTACACAGATAAATCATTCTTCGGGATCTCTTGAAAGTCAGGCAGGCACGCTACCACCTACGCTACAGAGGCGGGGCTACATGATTTTCTCTACTTTTGTACAAACACCTATTGCTTAATTTCTTCAAGATAAATATTACCGTATTGTAGTTACAAGGGATACAGCAGACTTTAAGTGATAGTCAAATGTTCTTGGTCGTTATGTGACATTCACTACTCTTGTATAAACACTATATTTGCTCTTTCTACTTCAAGATAAACATTATCTTATTGTAGTTATAACAGAAGCCAAAAAGACATTGAGAATAAAGATAACTTTTGAGGAAATTCACAGAAAATTCAAGATATACATTTGTTGTGTAGTAATATTTTGTCTATCTCTTACAGTTTCTCAGTTATACAAAAGTCATTCAGAATAAAGAGAACTTCTGAGAAAATTCACAGAAAATTCAAGATATACATTTGTTGTGTAGTAATATTTTGTCTGTCTCTTACAGTTTATCAGTTATACAAAAGTCATTCAGAATAAAGAGAACTTCTGAGTACATTCACAGAAAATTCAAGATATACATTTGTTGTGTAGTAATATTTTGTCCATCTCTTACAGTTTATCAGTTATACAAAAGTCATTCAGAATAAAGAAAACCTCTGGGTTCATTCACAGACAATTCAAGATATACATTTTTTTTATGTAGTAATATTTTGTCTATCTCTTACAGTTTATCAGTTATACAAAAGTCATTAAGAATAAAGAGAACTTCTGGGTACATTCACAGAAAATTCAAGATATACATTTATTATGTAGTAATATTTTGTCTATCTCTTACAGTTTATCAATTATACAAAAGTCATTCAGAATAAAGAGAACTTCTGGGTACATTCACAGAAAATTCAAGACATACATTTGTTGTGTAGTAATATTTTGTCTATCTCTTACAGTTTATCAGTTATACAAAAGTCATTCAGAATAAAGAGAACGTCTGGGTATATTCACAGAAAATTCAAGATATACATTTGTTGTGTAGTAATATTTTGTCTATCTCTTACAGTTTATCAGTTATACAAAAGTCATTCAGAATAAAGAGAACTTCTGAGTACAATCACAGAAAATTCAAGATATACATTTGTTATGTAGTAATATTTTGTCTATCTCTTACAGTTTATCAGTTTTACAAAAGTCATTCAGAATAAAGAGAACTTCTGAGTACATTCACAGAAAATTCAAGACATACATTTGTTATGTAGTAATATTTTGTCTATCTCTTACAGTTTAACAGTTATACAAAAGTCATTCAGAATAAAGAGAACTTTTGGGTACATTCACAGAAAATTCAAGATATACATTTGTTATGTAGTAATATTTTGTCTATCTCTTACAGTTTATCAGTTATACAAAAGTCATTCAGAATAAAGAGAACTTCTGGGTACATTCACAGAAAATTCAAGATATACATTTGTTGTGTAGTAATATTTTGTCTATCTCTTACAGTTTATCAGTTATACAAAAGTCATTCAGAATAAAGAGAACTTCTGGGTACATTCACAGAAAATTCAAGATATACATTTGTTGTGTAGTAATATTTTGTCTATCTCTTACAGTTTATCAGTTTTACAAAAGTCATTCAGAATAAAGAGAACTTCTGAGTACATTCACAGAAAATTCAAGACATACATTTGTTATGTAGTAATATTTTGTCTATCTCTTACAGTTTATCAGTTATACAAAAGTCATTCAGAATAAAGAGAACTTCTGAGTACATTCACAGAAAATTCAAGATATACATTTGTTATGTAGCAATATTTTGTCTATCTCTTACAGTTTATCAGTTATACAAAAGTCATTCAGAATAAAGAGAACTTCTGGGTACATTCACAGAAAATTCAAGATATACATTTATTATGTAGTAATATTTTGTCTATCTCTTACAGTTTATCAGTTATACAACAGTCATTCAGAATAAAGAGAACTTCTGGGTACATTCACAGAAAATTCAAGATATACATTTATTATGTAGTAGTATTTTGTCTATCTCTTACAGTTTATCAGTTATACAAAAGTCATTCAGAATAAAGAGAACTTCTGGGTACATTCACAGAAAATTCAAGATATACATTTATTATGTAGTAATATTTTGTCTATCTCTTACAGTTTATCAATTATACAAAAGTCATTCAGAATAAAGAGAACTTCTGGGTACATTCACAGAAAATTCAAGATATACATTTGTTGTGTAGCAATATTTTGTCTATCTCTTACAGTTTATCAGTTATACAAAAGTCATTCAGAATAAAGAGAACTTCTGGGTACATTCACAGAAAATTCAAGACATACATTTATTACGTAGTAATATTTTGTCTATCTCTTACAGTTTATCAGTTATACAACAGTCATTCAGAATAAAGAGAACTTCTGGGTACATTCACAGAAAATTCAAGATATACATTTATTATGTAGTAGTATTTTGTCTATCTCTTACAGTTTATCAGTTATACAAAAGTCATTCAGAATAAAGAGAACTTCTGGGTACATTCACAGAACATTCAAGATATACATTTATTATGTAGTAATATTTTGTCTATCTCTTACAGTTTATCAATTATACAAAAGTCATTCAGAATAAAGAGAACTTCTGGGTACATTCACAGAAAGTTCAAGATATACATTTGTTGTGTAGCAATATTTTGTCTATCTCTTACAGTTTATCAGTTATACAAAAGTCATTCAGAATAAAGAGAACTTCTGGGTACATTCACAGAAAATTCAAGACATACATTTGTTGTGTAGTAATATTTTGTCTATCTCTTACAGTTTATCAGTTATACAAAAGTCATTCAGAATAAAGAGAACTTCTGGGTACATTCACAGAAAATTCAAGATATACATTTGTTGTGTAGTAATATTTTGTCTATCTCTTACAGTTTATCAGTTATACAAAAGTCATTCAGAATAAAGATAACTTCTGGGTACATTCACAGAAAATTCAAGATATGCATTTGTTGTGTAGTAATATTTTGTCTATCTCTTACAGTTTATCAGTTTTACAAAAGTCATTCAGAATAAAGAGAACTTCTGAGTACATTCACAGAAAATTCAAGACATACATTGGTTATGTAGTAATACTTTGTCTATCTCTTACAGTTTATCAGTTATACAAAAGTCATTCAGAATATAGAGAACTTCTGAGTATATTCACAGAAAATTCAAGATATACATTTGTTATGTAGTAATATTTTGTCTATCTCTTACTGTTTATCAGTTATACAAAAGTCATTCAGAATAATGAGAACTTCTGGGTACATTCACAGAAAATTCAAGATATACATTTATTATGTAGTAATATTTTGTCTATCTCATACAGTTTATCAGTTATACAAAAGTCATTCAGAATAAAGAGAACTTCTGGGTACATGCACAGAAAATTCAAGATATACATTTGTTGTGTAGTAATATTTTGTCTATCTCTTACAGTTTATCAGTTATACAAAAGTCATTCAGAATAAAGAGAACTTCTGGGTACATTTACAGAAAATTCAAGATATACATTTGTTGTGTAGTAATATTTTGTCTATCTCTTACAGTTTATCAGTTATACAAAAGTCATTCAGAATAAAGAGAACTTCTGGGTACATTCACAGAAAATTCAAGATATACATTTGTTGTGTAGTAATATTTTGTCTATCTCTTACAGTTTATCAGTTATACAAAAGTCATTCAGAATAAAGAGAACTTCTGGGTACATTCACAGAAAATTCAAGATATACATTTGTTGTGTAGTAATATTTTGTCTATCTCTTACAGTTTATCAGTTTTACAAAAGTCATTCAGAATAAAGAGAACTTCTGAGTACATTCACAGAAAATTCAAGACATACATTTGTTATGTAGTAATATTTTGTCTATCTCTTACAGTTTATCAGTTATACAAAAGTCATTCAGAATAAAGAGAACTTCTGGGTACATTCACAGAAAATTCAAGATATACATTTGTTATGTAGTAATATTTTGTCTATCTCTTACAGTTTATCAGTTATACAAAAGTCATTCAGAATAAAGAGAACTTCTGAGAACATTCACATAAAATTCAAGATATACATTTGTTATGTAGTAATATTTTGTCTTTCTCTTACAGTTTATCAGTTATACAAAAGTCATTCAGAATAAAGAGAACTTCTGAGAACATTCACATAAAATTCAAGATATACATTTGTTATGTAGTAATATTTTGTCTTTCTCTTACAGTTTATCAGTTATACAAAAGTCATTCAGAATAAAGAGAACTTCTGAGTACATTCACAGAAAATTCAAGATATACATTTGTTATGTAGTAATATTTTGTCTATCTCTTACAGTTTATCAGTTATACAAAAGTCATTCAGAATAAAGAGAACTTCTGAGAACATTCACATAAAATTCAAGATATACATTTGTTATGTAGTAATATTTTGTCTTTCTCTTACAGTTTATCAGTTATACAAAAGTCATTCAGAATAAAGAGAACTTCTGGGTACATTCACAGAAAATTCAAGATATACATTTGTTGTGTAGCAATATTTTGTCTATCTCTTACAGTTTATCAGTTATACAAAAGTCATTCAGAATAAAGAGAACTTCTGGGTACATTCACAGAAAATTCAAGACATACATTTATTACGTAGTAATATTTTGTCTATCTCTTACAGTTTATCAGTTATACAACAGTCATTCAGAATAAAGAGAACTTCTGGGTACATTCACAGAAAATTCAAGATATACATTTATTATGTAGTAGTATTTTGTCTATCTCTTACAGTTTATCAGTTATACAAAAGTCATTCAGAATAAAGAGAACTTCTGGGTACATTCACAGAACATTCAAGATATACATTTATTATGTAGTAATATTTTGTCTATCTCTTACAGTTTATCAATTATACAAAAGTCATTCAGAATAAAGAGAACTTCTGGGTACATTCACAGAAAGTTCAAGATATACATTTGTTGTGTAGCAATATTTTGTCTATCTCTTACAGTTTATCAGTTATACAAAAGTCATTCAGAATAAAGAGAACTTCTGGGTACATTCACAGAAAATTCAAGACATACATTTGTTGTGTAGTAATATTTTGTCTATCTCTTACAGTTTATCAGTTATACAAAAGTCATTCAGAATAAAGAGAACTTCTGGGTACATTCACAGAAAATTCAAGATATACATTTGTTGTGTAGTAATATTTTGTCTATCTCTTACAGTTTATCAGTTATACAAAAGTCATTCAGAATAAAGATAACTTCTGGGTACATTCACAGAAAATTCAAGATATGCATTTGTTGTGTAGTAATATTTTGTCTATCTCTTACAGTTTATCAGTTTTACAAAAGTCATTCAGAATAAAGAGAACTTCTGAGTACATTCACAGAAAATTCAAGACATACATTGGTTATGTAGTAATACTTTGTCTATCTCTTACAGTTTATCAGTTATACAAAAGTCATTCAGAATATAGAGAACTTCTGAGTATATTCACAGAAAATTCAAGATATACATTTGTTATGTAGTAATATTTTGTCTATCTCTTACTGTTTATCAGTTATACAAAAGTCATTCAGAATAATGAGAACTTCTGGGTACATTCACAGAAAATTCAAGATATACATTTATTATGTAGTAATATTTTGTCTATCTCATACAGTTTATCAGTTATACAAAAGTCATTCAGAATAAAGAGAACTTCTGGGTACATGCACAGAAAATTCAAGATATACATTTGTTGTGTAGTAATATTTTGTCTATCTCTTACAGTTTATCAGTTATACAAAAGTCATTCAGAATAAAGAGAACTTCTGGGTACATTTACAGAAAATTCAAGATATACATTTGTTGTGTAGTAATATTTTGTCTATCTCTTACAGTTTATCAGTTATACAAAAGTCATTCAGAATAAAGAGAACTTCTGGGTACATTCACAGAAAATTCAAGATATACATTTGTTGTGTAGTAATATTTTGTCTATCTCTTACAGTTTATCAGTTATACAAAAGTCATTCAGAATAAAGAGAACTTCTGGGTACATTCACAGAAAATTCAAGATATACATTTGTTGTGTAGTAATATTTTGTCTATCTCTTACAGTTTATCAGTTTTACAAAAGTCATTCAGAATAAAGAGAACTTCTGAGTACATTCACAGAAAATTCAAGACATACATTTGTTATGTAGTAATATTTTGTCTATCTCTTACAGTTTATCAGTTATACAAAAGTCATTCAGAATAAAGAGAACTTCTGGGTACATTCACAGAAAATTCAAGATATACATTTGTTATGTAGTAATATTTTGTCTATCTCTTACAGTTTATCAGTTATACAAAAGTCATTCAGAATAAAGAGAACTTCTGAGAACATTCACATAAAATTCAAGATATACATTTGTTATGTAGTAATATTTTGTCTTTCTCTTACAGTTTATCAGTTATACAAAAGTCATTCAGAATAAAGAGAACTTCTGAGAACATTCACATAAAATTCAAGATATACATTTGTTATGTAGTAATATTTTGTCTTTCTCTTACAGTTTATCAGTTATACAAAAGTCATTCAGAATAAAGAGAACTTCTGAGTACATTCACAGAAAATTCAAGATATACATTTGTTATGTAGTAATATTTTGTCTATCTCTTACAGTTTATCAGTTATACAAAAGTCATTCAGAATAAAGAGAACTTCTGAGAACATTCACATAAAATTCAAGATATACATTTGTTATGTAGTAATATTTTGTCTTTCTCTTACAGTTTATCAGTTATACAAAAGTCATTCAGAATAAAGAGAACTTCTGAGTACATTCACAGAAAATTCAAGATATACATTTGTTATGTAGTAATATTTTGTCTATCTCTTACAGTTTATCAGTTATACAAAAGTCATTCAGAATAAAGAGAACTTTTAATTACATTTACATAAAATTCAATATATGCATTTCATATAAGAGAAAAATAATTTAAGCATGTGATATTTTTATGAAGATTATGACAACCGTTCCTCAGAAAAACAAAATGTTGCGAAAAGTTCTCTTCTCAGGGGCAGTAAGTCTGTTAAGCGAAATTTTGGAACATCTTGAACATCAAGTATGATAAGTAATCGATTTTCAGTTCTTCAAATATTTTGTTTACAGGAAAACTTAAAATGTGTATTTTCAATTATATCTGTGCATCGATATTTTTTATGGAATGTAGCACATTCTACTTTGATTTAGGGGTTGTCAAAACGCACATTTTCCGTTGGACTTGGTACTGAATGCAAAATCTCTTGTGAAGTAGTTAGTATCAGGTGAGAGCCCAGAGCAGCCAACTTTCCGCGGTTAAGCAAGGCAAGACAAGGATGGATTACACAAACTTGTTAATTTTATTTGGTGCGTTTAATATCCACGGAGTTGGCTGCTCTGCCTGCACCCTACCTTATTACTTAGCCAGCCAAACTCAGAAATGGCTCCGGACCCAAATTAAGATTTATGATCACAGCAATTTAATTAGCAAAATAAATGATTAGCAGACTTTAATTAAGGTAGATTATATAATAGTTTAGCGGGGAAACACCGAGGTCGGTGAAAGCGGCACAAGGCAACTGCACACCACCACGTTCAGCACTTAACTTTTTCCAAAAGGTTTGTACATTCCAATAGAAGCGAGGGCTCAGCAAATTATTTACAAAGGGTAGGGGGCTAATCCCCGAGTAATTTTCTGGTATTGTTACAAGTAACCCCCAGGGGCTGCAGCCCGGGGAAATGAATGTAGAAGGTGAAGATGAAATACCGCTATCATATGAACACCAGGCAATTTTATTGGTGATACTCAAGAGAAAGTTACTACATTATGTAGTACCTACACTTAACGTGGTCATGTCACGGTGATACAACACGTCAATATCATACGAGGGCTGTTCAATAAAGAATGATCGTAACTTTTTCTGACAACGTACCTTTATTCACTCTCATAATTTTGATGGTTCTTCTCAAAATACTCTCTCCTGAATGCGATGCACTTGTCTCAGCGTTTCTGCCAGTCTTCAAAGACATGCTGGAAACCATTTTTGAGAGATCCTTCAAAATCACCTCCGCAGCCTTCACCGCTGCTTGTGATGATGATAATGTCTCCCACGAAGGCGTTTCTTCAAGTTAGGGAATAGAAAAAGGTCACACGGGGCTAAATCCGGACTATAGGGAGGGTGAGGGATGTACTTCACGCAACAACATTGACAATATGCGGCCGCACATTATCGTGGTGCAGCATCCAGCCTGCTTCACGGAAATGTGTTTTTTTTTACGCCTGATATGGACTTGCAATGTTTTCAGGACATCCCTGTAGTATTGTCCAGTTACTGATGTGTATGCAGGTACAACATGCTGATAAACAATTCCATGAATATCAAAGAATGAGATGACCATAACTTTCCCAGCAGAAGCAACCGCTTTTGCTTTTTTGGGGGTTGGTGATGAAGGAGATTTCCACACTGAGCTTTGCTGTTTGCTCTCAGGATCAAAATGATGTAGCCAAGTTTCATCAGCAGTGATTACGTTTGAAAGAAACTCCGGATCTTCCTCTAACATCAACTTTAACTGCATGCGAATGTCCTTTTGTTCGGGAATCAACAGTCTTTGAACCCATCGCGCACAAACATGTCTCATGTGTAATGTTTCTGTCACCAACGTGTTGTTGGCACCCAATGAAATGTTCACTATTTCAGAAAGTGATCTCAAGGTAATTCATCGATCCCCTCTCACAATGGCAGCAGCAGTGTTGATATTTTCTTCCGTAAGAGCAATAACTGAAATTGATTGTCTCCCCTCTTTAAAAATTTTAAACCACGTTCGAGTTGTGCTGTAGGGAAGAACAGACTCTCCATAGGCCTCCTGTAACATGGATAAAGAATGATAAGCTGATAGTGCAAGATCAGGGCTGAATGTTGGGTGTAGTTGCAGTTCGATTACTCCCAATTTCTGAAATTTGTTGCATGATTGCTCATGCAGTATGTGTTATGCATTCCTGTTGCCTTGCAGCTCTATTTCGTTTAACTAATACTGGATATCTTCGTGTCAAAATTTCATAAACTCATTCCAGTTGTTGAGAATAAACTCTCCGCCTGTTTGGAACTAGCTCCCAGTGAATCACACCTTCAAAATTCCACCAGATCAACACACTGTTTCAAGGCATCAGGGTTTCGGTAGTATCCCCATTCTCCCGAGAAATCTGGCATCCATGGTAGGTATTACGGATAAGCTAACGACAGATATCTACTCTACGTATGGCCTTTTAAGGTGTCAGTTTATGAGCTACAGATCTACAGCTTCTGGATGATTTTCCAAATGTCTTAATGTGGCGATATATGGAATCTTTTAACACACCAAGTTCTTCTGAAAGTCTACCAGAACTCTTTTGCTGATTTTCTCACAAAACTTGGCGATATTCCATACTTTATATCTTTCAGAACGTAGTAAAAGTTTAGTGTTTTCGTTTCCATTGTTGTAACGTTGGAACCATCGTTGTGCCACACGCTCACTAACGACACCATGCAACTATATATATTTATGAGTTCATGCTTAGATCTTATTAATTACACTTGATGCAACTTATTTTTTATTTTTATACTTATATTATTTGTATTGTTCTAAATATTTGTATTGACGTATCCATTGTCATTGTATTGACTTAACGGATGAATAAAACTACTACTACTACTACTACTACTACTACTACTACTACTACTACTACTACTACTACTACTACTACTACTACTACTACTACTACTACTACTACTACTACTACTACTACTACTACTACTACTACTACTACTACTACTACTACTACTACTACTACTACTACTACTACTACTACTACTACTACTACTACTACTACTACTACTACTACTACTACTACTACTACTACTACTACTACTACTACTACTACTACTACTACTACTACTACTACTACTACTACTACTACTACTACTACTACTACTACTACTACTACTACTACTACTACTACTACTACACAACACTAGCCATGGCATCCTGTAAATAGCATTACCAAACCAAAGAAACTAAATACGTTTTCCAAAATACCAAAATAAAAAAACCGACTTATAAGATAACCTAATAGTTTCTTGTGTACTTGACATGGTCATGTCATGGTGATGGACTCTCCCTGGGTACTCTTCAATATGTCTTAATACGTGTACATAAGGGGAGAGGGGCACTTCGACTTGGGTTTTTTCTTGTTACTTCTTAGATGTTTACTTTCAGCCATCATTTGCTTTCCTTCGGTCTCGTATGCTTTATGGGAGATATAGACGTTATGTGTGGTGACTTAAGCATTTGTCCCTATGTTCCCTCACTTCATGCTGGATGGTATTAGCTGCAAAATATCTTTGTATATGTTACGATATGTATCCCTCAATTGTCAACATATTATATATTTCCATAAAAACTAAATAAAACGCTGAGAAATGGCAAACATATAACAGCTCCTATTACACAACATACGACAAAAGCCTCTCATACATTTTATGTGGTCTGAAAAGTTTCCGAACTAATAAAGATATGACACTTTTTTCAGAAATTTTGTTTTTATTTTTCAACATAGTCCCCTTGTCACTCTACACAGTTCTTCCAGCGATACTCCAATCTCTGTAACCCGTTCAAATAGTACTCAGCGTTTTTCAAAATAGTCTCCTTGTAACTCTACACACTTCTCCCAGCGATGTTCCTATCTCTGTAACCCGTCCAAATAGCACTCGGCGTTTTTCAACATAGTCTCCTTGTAACTCTACACACTTCTCACAGCGATGTTCCTATCTCTGTAACCCGTCCAAATAGTACTCGGCGTTTTTCAACATAGTCTCCTTGTAACTCTACACACTTCTCACAGCGATGTTCCTATCTCTGTAACCCGTCCAAATAGTACTCGGCGTTTTTCAACATAGTCTCCTTGTAACTCTATACACTTCTCCCAGCGATGTTCCTATCTCTGTAACCCGTCCAAATAGTACTCGGCGTTTTTCAACATAGTCTGCTTGTAACTCTACACACTTCTCACAGCGATGTTCCTATCTCTGTAACCCGTTCAAATAGTACTCGGCGTTTTTCAACATAGTCTCCTTGTAACTCTACACACTTCTCCCAGCGATGGTCCCATCTCTGTAACCCGTCCAAATAGTACTTGGCGTTTTTCTATGCAAAATAATTGTTCACGAAGGCGATTGCCTCTTCATTTGACAAAAATCGTTGTCCGAGTGTAATTTTCAGATGAAGGAACAAAAGCAAGTCGCCTGGGGCTAGATCTGGTGAGTTAAGCAGTTCAAACTGTAATTCGTGGATTTTCGCCATTGCAATCGCTGAGGTGTGAGACGGTGCGTTGTCTTGGTGAAACATGATTTCTTTTTTCTACAAATGTGGCCGTTTTCCTGCAAGTTCTACTTCCAGTTTGTCAAGTAATGATGCGTAGTATGTTCCTGAAATGTTTTTTCCTTTTTGAAGATAATCGATTAAAAGAACTCCATGACTATTCCAAAAAAAAAAAACAGTCGCAATCACTTTCCCAACCGAAAACAAACAGTTTTTGCTTATTTTGGAGCCAGTTTCCCCTTTGCAGCTTACTCTTTGGACTGTATTTTTGTCTCGGGCGTATAATGGTGTATATAAGTATCAACTGCAGTAATTAATCGGCGCCAAAACTCGGATTTATTGCGCCTAAACTGCACCAACAGAGAGTTGGAAATATTCATTCCAACACGTTTTTGGTCTAACGTGAGCAATCGCGGCACCCAACACGAGGACAGCTCTCTCATGTCTAAATGTTGATTTAATATGTGACAAACACGTTCTTTTGACATGTTCATAGCCTCTGGTATCTCTCTCACTTTAATTCGGCGATCTTCTTGCACCATTTGGTAAACTGCAGCGATGTTTTCGTCGGTAGTTGCAGTTTTTGGACATCCCGAAACTTGATCGTTTCCCAAGCTCTCACGGCCACGTTTAAATTAAGCTGCCCAAAATTTCACAGTGGTAAATGATGGTGCAACGTCCCGACACACAGAATCCAACACATCTTTGAATTGTGTAGGCGTATTGCCTTTCAAAAACAAATATCTAATGACAGCTCGATACTCGATTTTGTCTATTTGCATAAAATCTCTCACATCAACTCACTCAACCGACTGTTACATAAGAACTGAGCGTCCAAAATGGCTGAAACTTTGGTGAGCAACTGTCCACAGATGAACAATGAAATTCAATTGCTTTTATTTACCAGTGCTGCTATCTTCATGTTGAGGTTGGAAACTTTTCCGACCATCCCCGTATGTGACGTCGCATTGCAAGTGATAGAAATGTAACACTAGTTTACATCAATGTCGTCCTAATGTCCATTTTCTGCCTGTTGTGGTAATACTGCCATCTAGTATTACTTCCAGACAATGTGGTGGTGGAGGTGGCAAAGATCTCACAACGAGATATTGGCACAGAAAAAAACAAAACAAGAAAAGTCGAGACAGCAGTAAAGATATAATAAATGTAAAAGAGTACGTGTAAAATTTGATTTGATTAATATATAGAATCAGTAAGATACAGTGCCACATAATTAACATTCAAAATACCAAAGGATGGACACTAAGTAGCAGCTATCAGTCTAGGTTCCTCGATTTCTGATCAACAGTTATGTTAGTCTCTCTTTGTCACTGTTAGCACAGCACCAGGCTACACATAATTTCGTCCAGCTATCAGTCTGGGTTACTCGATTGCTGATCAACAGTTGTGTTAGTCTCTCTTTGTCACTGTTAGCACAGCACCAGGCTACACATAATTTCGTCCAGCTATCAGTCTGGGTTACTCGATTGCTGATCAACAGTTGTGTTAGTCTCTCTTTGTCACTGTTAGCACAGCACCAGGCTACACATAATTTCGTCCAGCTATCAGTCTTGGTTCCTCGATTTCTGATCAACAGTTGTGTTAGTCTCTCTTTGTCACTGTTAGCACAGCACCAAGCTACACATAATTTCGTCCAGCTATCAGTCTAGGTTCCTCGATTTCTGATCAACAGTTGTGTTAGTCTCCCTTTGTCACTGTTAGCACAGCACCAGGCTACACATAATTTCGTACAGCTATCAGTCTGGGTTCCTCGATTGCTGATCAACAGTTGTGTTAGTCTCTCTTTGTCACTGTTAGCACAGCGCCAGTCTACACTTAGTTTCGCCCAGCTATCAGTCTAGGTTCCTCGATTTCTGATCAACAGTTGTGTTAGTCTCTCTTTGTCACTGTTAGCACAGCACCAGGCTACACTTAATTTCGTACAGCTATCAGTGTGAGTTCCTCGATTGCTGATCAACAGTTGTGTTAGTCTCTCTTTGTTACTGTTGCCACAGCGCCAGGCTACACTTAATTTCGTCCAGCTATCAGTCTGGGTTACTCGATTACTGATCACCAGTTGTGTTAGTCTCTCTTTGTCACTGTTAGCACAGCGCCAGGCTACACTTAATTTCGTCCAGGTATCAGTCTGGGTTACTCGATTGCTGATCAACAGTTGTGTTAGTCTCTCTTTGTCACTGTTAGCACAGCGCCAGTCTACACTTAATTTCGTCCAGCTATCAGTCTAGGTTCCTCGATTTCTGATCAACAGTTGTGTTAGTCTCTCTTTGTCACTGTTAGCACAGCACCAGGCTACACTTAATTTCGTACAGCTATCAGTGTGAGTTCCTCGATTGCTGATCAACAGTTGTGTTAGTCTCTCTTTGTTACTGTTGCCACAGCGCCAGGCTACACTTAATTTCGTACAGCTATCAGTGTGAGTTCCTCGATTGCTGATCAACAGTTGTGTTAGTCTCTCTTTGTTACTGTTGCCACAGCGCCAGGCTACACTTAATTTCGTCCAGCTATCAGTCTGGGTTACTCGATTACTGATCACCAGTTGTGTTAGTCTCTCTTTGTCACTGTTAGCACAGCGCCAGGCTACACTTAATTTCGTCCAGGTATCAGTCTGGGTTACTCGATTACTGATCAACAGTTGTGTTAGTCTCTCTTTGTCACTGTTAGCACAGCACCAGGCTACACTTAATTTCGTCCAGCTATCAGTCTGGGTTACCCGAGCGCTGATCAACAGTTGTGTTAGTCTCTCTTTGTCACTGTTAACACAGCGCCAGGCTACACTTAATTTCGTCCAGCTATCAGTCTGGGTTACTCGATTGCTGATCAACAGTTGTGTTAGTCTCTCCTTGTCACTGTTAGCACAGCAACAGGCTACACTTAATTTCGTCCAGCTATCAGTGTGAGTTACTCGATTGCTAATCAACAGTTGTGTTAGTCTCTCTTTCTCACTGTTAGCACAGCGCCAGGCTACATTTAATTTCGTCCAGGTATCAGTCTGAGTTCCTCGATTGCTGATCAACTGTTGTGTTAGTCTCTCTTTGAAACTGTTAGTACAGCACCAGGCTACACTTAATTTGGTACAGCTATCAGTCGGGGTTCCTCGATTGCTGATCAACAGTTGTGTTAGTCTCCCTTTGTCACTGTTAGCACATCGCCAGGCTACACTTAATTTTGTCCAGCTGTAAGTCTGGGATCCTCGATTGCTAATCAACAGTTTTATTAGTCTCTCTTTCTCACTGTTAGCACAGTGCCAGCCTACACTTGGTTTCGCCCAGCTATCAGTCTGGGTTACTCGATTGCTGGCCAACAGTTTTGTTAGTCTCTCTTTGTCACTGTTAGCAAAGCGCCAGTCTACACTTAATTTCGTCCAGCTATCAGTCTGGGTTACTCGATTGCTGATCAACAGTTGTGTTAGTCTCTCTTTGTCACTGTTACCACAGCGCCAGGCTACACTTAACTTCGTCCAGCTATCAGTCTGGGTTACTCGATTGCTGATCAACAGTTGTGTTAGTCTCTCTTTGTCACTGTTAACACAGTGCCAGGCTACACTTACTTTCGCCCAGCTATCAGTCTGGGTTACTCGATTGCTGATCAACAGTTGTGTTAGTCTCTCTTTGTCACTGTTAACACAGTGCCAGGCTACACTTAATTTCATCCAGCTATCAGTCTGGGTTACCCGATTGCTGATCAACAGTTGTGTTGGTCTCTCTTTGTCACTTTTAGCACAGTGCCAGTCTACACTTAGTTTCGCCCAGCTATCAGTCTGGGTCACTCGATTGCTGATCAACAGTTGTGTTAGTCTCTCTTTGTCACTGTTAGCACAGCGCCAGGCTACACTTAATTTCGTCCAGGTATCAGTCTGGGTTACTCGATTGCTGGTCAACAGTTGTGTTAGTCTCTCTTTGTCACTGTTAGCACAGCGCCAGGCTACACTTAGTTTCGTCCAGCTATCAGTCTGGGTTACTCGATTGCTGACCAACAGTTGTGTTGGTCTCTCTTTGTCACTGTTACCACAGCGCCAGGCTACACTTAATTTCGTCCAGCTATCAGTCTGGGTTCCTCGATTGCTGTTCAACAGTTGTGTTAGTCTCTCTTTGTCACTGTTACCACAACGCCAGGCTACACTTAATTTCGTCCAGCTATCAGTCTGGGTTCCTCGATTGCTGGTCAACAGTTGTGTTAGTCTCTCTTTGTCACTGTTAACACAGCGCCAGGCTACACTTAATTTCGTCCAGCTATCAGTCTGGGTTACTCGATTGCTGATCAACAGTTGTGTTAGTCTCTCTTTGTCACTGTTAGCACAGCGCCAGGCTACACTTAATTTCGTCCAGCTATCAGTCTGGGTTACTCGATTTCTGATCAACAGTTGTGTTAGTCTCTCTTTGTCACTGTTAACACAGCGCCAGGCTACACTTAATTTCGTCCAGCTATCAGTCTGGGTTACTCGATTGCTGACCAACAGTTGTGTTAGTCTCTCTTTGTCACTGTTACCAAAGCGCCAGGCTACACTTAATTTCGTCCAGCTATCAGTCTGGGATCCTCGATTGCTGATCAACAGTTGTGTTAGGCTCTCTTTGTCACTGTTAGCACAGCGCCAGGCTACACTTAATTTCATCCAGCTATCAGTCTGGGTTACTCGATTGCTGATCAACAGTTGTGTTAGTCTCTCTTTGTCACTCTTAACACAGCGCCAGGCTACACTTAATTTCGTCCAGCTATCAGTCTGGGATCCTCGATTGCTGATCAACAGTTGTGTTAGTCTCTCTTTGTCACTGTTAGCACAGCAACAGGCTACACTTAATTTCGTCCAGCTATCAGTGTGAGTTACTCGATTGCTAATCAACAGTTGTGTTAGTCTTTCTTTCTCACTGTTAGCACAGCGCCAGGCTACATTTAATTTCGTCCAGGTATCAGTCTGAGTTCCTCGATTGCTGATCAACTGTTGTGTTAGTCTCTCTTTGAAACTGTTAGTACAGCACCAGGCTACACTTAATTTGGTACAGCTATCAGTCGGGGTTCCTCGATTGCTGATCAACAGTTGTGTTAGTCTCCCTTTGTCACTGTTAGCACATCGCCAGGCTACACTTAATTTTGTCCAGCTGTAAGTCTGGGATCCTCGATTGCTAATCAACAGTTTTATTAGTCTCTCTTTCTCACTGTTAGCACAGTGCCAGCCTACACTTGGTTTCGCCCAGCTATCAGTCTGGGTTACTCGATTGCTGGCCAACAGTTTTGTTAGTCTCTCTTTGTCACTGTTAGCAAAGCGCCAGTCTACACTTAATTTCGTCCAGCTATCAGTCTGGGTTACTCGATTGCTGATCAACAGTTGTGTTAGTCTCTCTTTGTCACTGTTACCACAGCGCCAGGCTACACTTAACTTCGTCCAGCTATCAGTCTGGGTTACTCGATTGCTGATCAACAGTTGTGTTAGTCTCTCTTTGTCACTGTTAACACAGTGCCAGGCTACACTTAATTTCGCCCAGCTATCAGTCTGGGTTACTCGATTGCTGATCAACAGTTGTGTTAGTCTCTCTTTGTCACTGTTAACACAGTGCCAGGCTACACTTAATTTCATCCAGCTATCAGTCTGGGTTACCCGATTGCTGATCAACAGTTGTGTTGGTCTCTCTTTGTCACTGTTAGCACAGTGCCAGTCTACACTTAGTTTCGCCCAGCTATCAGTCTGGGTCACTCGATTGCTGATCAACAGTTGTGTTAGTCTCTCTTTGTCACTGTTAGCACAGCGCCAGGCTACACTTAATTTCGTCCAGGTATCAGTCTGGGTTACTCGATTGCTGGTCAACAGTTGTGTTAGTCTCTCTTTGTCACTGTTAGCACAGCGCCAGGCTACACTTAGTTTCGTCCAGCTATCAGTCTGGGTTACTCGATTGCTGACCAACAGTTGTGTTGGTCTCTCTTTGTCACTGTTACCACAGCGCCAGGCTACACTTAATTTCGTCCAGCTATCAGTCTGGGTTCCTCGATTGCTGTTCAACAGTTGTGTTAGTCTCTCTTTGTCACTGTTACCACAACGCCAGGCTACACTTAATTTCGTCCAGCTATCAGCCTGGGTTACTCGATTGCTGGTCAACAGTTGTGTTAGTCTCTCTTTGTCACTGTTAACACAGCGCCAGGCTACACTTAATTTCGTCCAGCTATCAGTCTGGGTTACTCGATTGCTGATCAACAGTTGTGTTAGTCTCTCTTTGTCACTGTTAGCACAGCGCCAGGCTACACTTAATTTCGTCCAGCTATCAGTCTGGGTTACTCGATTTCTGATCAACAGTTGTGTTAGTCTCTCTTTGTCACTGTTAACACAGCGCCAGGCTACACTTAATTTCGTCCAGCTATCAGTCTGGGTTACTCGATTGCTGACCAACAGTTGTGTTAGTCTCTCTTTGTCACTGTTACCAAAGCGCCAGGCTACACTTAATTTCGTCCAGCTATCAGTCTGGGATCCTCGATTGCTGATCAACAGTTGTGTTAGTCTCTCTTTGTCACTGTTAGCACAGCGCCAGGCTACACTTAATTTCATCCAGCTATCAGTCTGGGTTACTCGATTGCTGATCAACAGTTGTGTTAGTCTCTCTTTGTCACTGTTACCACAGCGCCAGGCTACACTTAATTTCGTCCAGCTATCAGTCTGGGATCCTCGATTGCTGATCAACAGTTGTGTTAGTCTCTCTTTGTCACTGTTAGCACAGCGCCAGGCTACACTTAATTTCGTCCAGCTATCAGTCTGGGTTACCCGATTGCTGACCAACAGTTGTGTTAGTCTCTCTTTGTCACTGTTAGCACAACGCCAGGCTACACTTAATTTCGTCCAGCTATCAGTCTGGGTTACTCGATTGCTGACCAACGGTTGTGTTAGTCTCTCTTTGTCACTGTTACCACAGCGCCAGGCTACACTTAATTTCGTCCAGCTATCAGTCTGGGTTCCTCGATTGCTGGTCAACAGTTGTGTTAGTCTCTCTTTGTCACTGTTAACACAGCGCCAGGCTACACTTAATTTCGTCCAGCTATCAGTCTGGGTTACTCGATTGCTGATCAACAGTTGTGTTAGTCTCTCTTTGTCACTGTTAGCACAGCGCCAGTCTACACTTAATTTCGTCCAGCTATCAGTCTGGGTTACTCGATTTCTGATCAACAGTTGTGTTAGTCTCTCTTTGTCACTGTTAACACAGCGCCAGGCTACACTTAATTTCGTCCAGCTATCAGTCTGGGTTACTCGATTGCTGACCAACAGTTGTGTTAGTCTCTCTTTGTCACTGTTACCACACCGCCAGGCTACACTTAATTTCGTCCAGCTATCAGTGTGGGTTACCCGATTGCTGACCAACAGTTGTGTTAGTCTCTCTTTGTCACTGTTAGCACAACGCCAGGCTACACTTAATTTCGTCCAGCTATCAGTCTGGGTTACTCGATTGCTGACCAACGGTTGTGTTAGTCTCTCTTTGTCACTGTTACCACAGCGCCAGGCTACACTTAATTTCGTCCAGCTATTAGTCCGGGTTACCCGATTGCTGACCAACAGTTGTGTTAGTCTCTCTTTGTCACTGTTACCACAGCACCAGGCTACACTTAGTTTCGTCCAGCTATCAGTCTGGGTTACTCGATTGCTGACCAACAGTTGTGTTAGTCTCTCTTTGTCACTGTTAGTACAGCACCAGGCTACACTTAATTTCGTCCAGCTATCAGTCTGGGTTACTCGATTGCTGATCAACAGTTGTGTTAGTCTGTCTTTGTCACTGTTAGCACAGCGCCAGGCTACACTTAATTTCGTCCAGCTATCAGTCTGGGTTACTCGATTGCTGATCAACAGTTATGTTAGTCTGTCTTTGTCACTGTTAGCACAGCACCAGGCTACACTTAATTTCGTCCAGCTATCAGTCTGGGTTACTCGATTGCTGGCCAACAGTTGTGTTAGTCTCTCTTTGTCACTGTTAGCACAGCGCCAGGCTACACTTAATTTCGTCCAGCTATCAGTCTGGGTTACTCGATTGCTGATCAACAGTTGTGTTAGTCTCTCTTTGTCACTGTTAGCACAGCGCCAGGCTACACTTAATTTCGTCCAGCTATCAGTCTGGGTTACTCGATTTCTGATCAACAGCTGTGTTAGTCTCTCTTTGTCACTGTTAACACAGCGCCAGGCTACACTTAATTTCGTCCAGCTATCAGTCTGGGTTACTCGATTGCTGACCAACAGTTGTGTTAGTCTCTCTTTGTCACTGTTACCACAGCGCCAGGCTACACTTAATTTCGTCCAGCTATCAGTCTGGGATCCTCGATTGCTGATCAACAGTTGTGTTAGTCTCTCTTTGTCACTGTTAGCACAGCGCCAGGCAACACTTAATTTCGTCCAGCTATCAGTCTGGGTTACCCGATTGCTGACCAACAGTTGTGTTAAGCTCTCTTTGTCACTGTTAGCACAACGCCCGGCTACACTTAATTTCGTCCAGCTATCAGTCTGGGTTACTCGATTGCTAACAAACGGTTGTGTTAGTCTCTCTTTGTCACTGTTACCACAGCGCCAGGCTACACTTATTTTCGTCCAGCTATCAGTCTGGGTTCCTCGATTGCTGGTCAACAGTTGTGTTAGTCTCTCTTTGTCACTGTTAACACAGCGCCAGGCTACACTTAATTTCGTCCAGCTATCAGTCTGGGTTACTCGATTGCTGATCAACAGTTGTGTTAGTCTCTCTTTGTCACTGTTAGCACAGCGCCAGGCTACACTTAATTTCGTCCAGCTATCAGTCTGGGTTACTCGATTTCTGATCAACAGTTGTGTTAGTCTCTCTTTGTCACTCTTAACACAGCGCCAGGCTACACTTAATTTCGTCCAGCTATCAGTCTGGTTTACTCGATTGCTGACCAACAGTTGTGTTAGTCTCTCTTTGTCACTGTTACCACAGCGCCAGGCTACACTTAATTTCGTCCAGCTATCAGTGTGGGTTACCCGATTGCTGACCAACAGTTGTGTTAGTCTCTCTTTGTCACTGTTAGCACAACGCCAGGCTACACTTAATTTCGTCCAGCTATCAGTCTGGGTTACTCGATTGCTGACCAACGGTTGTGTTAGTCTCTCTTTGTCACTGTTACCACAGCGCCAGGCTACACTTAATTTCGTCCAGCTATCAGTCTGGGTTACTCGATTGCTGACCAACAGTTGTGTTAGCCTCTCTTTGTCACTGTTAGCACAGCACCAGGCTACACTTAGTTTCGTCCAGGTATCAGTCTGGGTTACTCGATTGCTGGTCAACAGTTGTGTTAGTCTCTCTTTGTCACTGTTAGCACAGCGCCAGGCTACACTTAGTTTCGTCCAGCTATCAGTCTGGGTTACTCGATTGCTGATCAACAGTTGTGTTAGTCTGTCTTTGTCACTGTTAGCACAGCGCCAGGCTACACTTAATTTCGTCCAGCTATCAGTCTGGGTTACTCGATTGCTGATCAACAGTTGTGTTAGTCTGTCTTTGTCACTGTTAGCACAGCACCAGGCTACACTTAATTTCGTCCAGCTATCAGTCTGGGTTACTCGATTGCTGATCAACAGTTGTGTTAGTCTCTCTTTGTCACTGTTACCACAGCGCCAGGCTACACTTAATTTCGTCCAGCTATCAGCCTGGGTTACTCGATTGCTGATCAACAGTTGTGTTAGTCTCTCTTTGTCACTGTTAGCACAGCGCCAGGCTACACTTAACTTCGTCCAGCTATCAGTCTGGGTTACTCGATTGCTGATCAACAGTTGTGTTAGCCTCTCTTTGTCACTATTACCACAGCGCCAGGCTACACTTAATTTCGTCCAGCTATCAGTCTGGGTTACTCGATTGCTGATCAACAGTTGTGTTAGTCTCTCCTTGTCACTGTTAGCACAGCAACAGGCTACACTTAATTTCGTCCAGCTATCAGTGTGAGTTACTCGATTGCTAATCAACAGTTGTGTTAGTCTTTCTTTCTCACTGTTAGCACAGCGCCAGGCTACATTTAATTTCGTCCAGGTATCAGTCTGAGTTCCTCGATTGCTGATCAACTGTTGTGTTAGTCTCTCTTTGAAACTGTTAGTACAGCACCAGGCTACACTTAATTTGGTACAGCTATCAGTCGGGGTTCCTCGATTGCTGATCAACAGTTGTGTTAGTCTCCCTTTGTCACTGTTAGCACATCGCCAGGCTACACTTAATTTTGTCCAGCTGTAAGTCTGGGATCCTCGATTGCTAATCAACAGTTTTATTAGTCTCTCTTTCTCACTGTTAGCACAGTGCCAGCCTACACTTGGTTTCGCCCAGCTATCAGTCTGGGTTACTCGATTGCTGGCCAACAGTTTTGTTAGTCTCTCTTTGTCACTGTTAGCAAAGCGCCAGTCTTCACTTAATTTCGTCCAGCTATCAGTCTGGGTTACTCGATTGCTGATCAACAGTTGTGTTAGTCTCTCTTTGTCACTGTTACCACAGCGCCAGGCTACACTTAACTTCGTCCAGCTATCAGTCTGGGTTACTCGATTGCTGATCAACAGTTGTGTTAGTCTCTCTTTGTCACTGTTAACACAGTGCCAGGCTACACTTAATTTCGCCCAGCTATCAGTCTGGGTTACTCGATTGCTGATCAACAGTTGTGTTAGTCTCTCTTTGTCACTGTTAACACAGTGCCAGGCTACACTTAATTTCATCCAGCTATCAGTCTGGGTTACCCGATTGCTGATCAACAGTTGTGTTGGTCTCTCTTTGTCACTGTTAGCACAGTGCCAGTCTACACTTAGTTTCGCCCAGCTATCAGTCTGGGTCACTCGATTGCTGATCAACAGTTGTGTTAGTCTCTCTTTGTCACTGTTAGCACAGCGCCAGGCTACACTTAATTTCGTCCAGGTATCAGTCTGGGTTACTCGATTGCTGGTCAACAGTTGTGTTAGTCTCTCTTTGTCACTGTTAGCACAGCGCCAGGCTACACTTAGTTTCGTCCAGCTATCAGTCTGGGTTACTCGATTGCTGACCAACAGTTGTGTTGGTCTCTCTTTGTCACTGTTACCACAGCGCCAGGCTACACTTAATTTCGTCCAGCTATCAGTCTGGGTTCCTCGATTGCTGTTCAACAGTTGTGTTAGTCTCTCTTTGTCACTGTTACCACAACGCCAGGCTACACTTCATTTCGTCCAGCTATCAGTCTGGGTTCCTCGATTGCTGGTCAACAGTTGTGTTAGTCTCTCTTTGTCACTGTTAACACAGCGCCAGGCTACACTTAATTTCGTCCAGCTATCAGTCTGGGTTACTCGATTGCTGATCAACAGTTGTGTTAGTCTCTCTTTGTCACTGTTAGCACAGCGCCAGGCTACACTTAATTTCGTCCAGCTATCAGTCTGGGTTACTCGATTTCTGATCAACAGTTGTGTTAGTCTCTCTTTGTCACTGTTAACACAGCGCCAGGCTACACTTAATTTCGTCCAGCTATCAGTCTGGGTTACTCGATTGCTGACCAACAGTTGTGTTAGTCTCTCTTTGTCACTGTTACCAAAGCGCCAGGCTACACTTAATTTCGTCCAGCTATCAGTCTGGGATCCTCGATTGCTGATCAACAGTTGTGTTAGTCTCTCTTTGTCACTGTTAGCACAGCGCCAGGCTACACTTAA
This sequence comes from Mantis religiosa, assembly GCA_030765055.1. Classification (NCBI taxonomy): domain Eukaryota; kingdom Metazoa; phylum Arthropoda; class Insecta; order Mantodea; family Mantidae; genus Mantis; species Mantis religiosa. Next base: position 233,913,724 of record CM060951.1, on the reverse strand, counting down.
TTTCATCCAGCTATCAGTCTGGGTTACTCGATTGCTGATCAACAGTTGTGTTAGTCTCTCTTTGTCACTGTTACCACAGCGCCAGGCTACACTTAATTTCGTCCAGCTATCAGTCTGGGATCCTCGATTGCTGATCAACAGTTGTGTTAGTCTCTCTTTGTCACTGTTAGCACAGCGCCAGGCTACACTTAATTTCGTCCAGCTATCAGTCTGGGTTACCCGATTGCTGACCAACAGTTGTGTTAGTCTCTCTTTGTCACTGTTAGCACAACGCCAGGCTACACTTAATTTCGTCCAGCTATCAGTCTGGGTTACTCGATTGCTGACCAACGGTTGTGTTAGTCTCTCTTTGTCACTGTTACCACAGCGCCAGGCTACACTTAATTTCGTCCAGCTATCAGTCTGGGTTCCTCGATTGCTGGTCAACAGTTGTGTTAGTCTCTCTTTGTCACTGTTAACACAGCGCCAGGCTACACTTAATTTCGTCCAGCTATCAGTCTGGGTTACTCGATTGCTGATCAACAGTTGTGTTAGTCTCTCTTTGTCACTGTTAGCACAGCGCCAGGCTACACTTAATTTCGTCCAGCTATCAGTCTGGGTTACTCGATTTCTGATCAACAGTTGTGTTAGTCTCTCTTTGTCACTGTTAACACAGCGCCAGGCTACACTTAATTTCGTCCAGCTATCAGTCTGGGTTACTCGATTGCTGACCAACAGTTGTGTTAGTCTCTCTTTGTCACTGTTACCACAGCGCCAGGCTACACTTAATTTCGTCCAGCTATCAGTGTGGGTTACCCGATTGCTGACCAACAGTTGTGTTAGTCTCTCTTTGTCACTGTTAGCACAACGCCAGGCTACACTTAATTTCGTCCAGCTATCAGTCTGGGTTACTCGATTGCTGACCAACGGTTGTGTTAGTCTCTCTTTGTCACTGTTACCACAGCGCCAGGCTACACTTAATTTCGTCCAGCTATTAGTCCGGGTTACCCGATTGCTGACCAACAGTTGTGTTAGTCTCTCTTTGTCACTGTTACCACAGCACCAGGCTACACTTAGTTTCGTCCAGCTATCAGTCTGGGTTACTCGATTGCTGACCAACAGTTGTGTTAGTCTCTCTTTGTCACTGTTAGTACAGCACCAGGCTACACTTAATTTCGTCCAGCTATCAGTCTGGGTTACTCGATTGCTGATCAACAGTTGTGTTAGTCTGTCTTTGTCACTGTTAGCACAGCGCCAGGCTACACTTAATTTCGTCCAGCTATCAGTCTGGGTTACTCGATTGCTGATCAACAGTTATGTTAGTCTGTCTTTGTCACTGTTAGCACAGCACCAGGCTACACTTAATTTCGTCCAGCTATCAGTCTGGGTTACTCGATTGCTGATCAACAGTTGTGTTAGTCTCTCTTTGTCACTGTTAGCACAGCGCCAGGCTGCACTTAATTTCGTCCAGCTATCAGTCTGGGTTACTCGATTGCTGATCAACAGTTGTGTTAGTCTCTCTTTGTCACTGTTAGCACAGCGCCAGGCTACACTTAATTTCGTCCAGCTATCAGTCTGGGTTACTCGATTTCTGATCAACAGCTGTGTTAGTCTCTCTTTGTCACTGTTAACACAGCGCCAGGCTACACTTAATTTCGTCCAGCTATCAGTCTGGGTTACTCGATTGCTGACCAACAGTTGTGTTAGTCTCTCTTTGTCACTGTTACCACAGCGCCAGGCTACACTTAATTTCGTCCAGCTATCAGTCTGGGATCCTCGATTGCTGATCAACAGTTGTGTTAGTCTCTCTTTGTCACTGTTAGCACAGCGCCAGGCAACACTTAATTTCGTCCAGCTATCAGTCTGGGTTACCCGATTGCTGACCAACAGTTGTGTTAAGCTCTCTTTGTCACTGTTAGCACAACGCCCGGCTACACTTAATTTCGTCCAGCTATCAGTCTGGGTTACTCGATTGCTAACAAACGGTTGTGTTAGTCTCTCTTTGTCACTGTTACCACAGCGCCAGGCTACACTTATTTTCGTCCAGCTATCAGTCTGGGTTCCTCGATTGCTGGTCAACAGTTGTGTTAGTCTCTCTTTGTCACTGTTAACACAGCGCCAGGCTACACTTAATTTCGTCCAGCTATCAGTCTGGGTTACTCGATTGCTGATCAACAGTTGTGTTAGTCTCTCTTTGTCACTGTTAGCACAGCGCCAGGCTACACTTAATTTCGTCCAGCTATCAGTCTGGGTTACTCGATTTCTGATCAACAGTTGTGTTAGTCTCTCTTTGTCACTCTTAACACAGCGCCAGGCTACACTTAATTTCGTCCAGCTATCAGTCTGGTTTACTCGATTGCTGACCAACAGTTGTGTTAGTCTCTCTTTGTCACTGTTACCACAGCGCCAGGCTACACTTAATTTCGTCCAGCTATCAGTGTGGGTTACCCGATTGCTGACCAACAGTTGTGTTAGTCTCTCTTTGTCACTGTTAGCACAACGCCAGGCTACACTTAATTTCGTCCAGCTATCAGTCTGGGTTACTCGATTGCTGACCAACGGTTGTGTTAGTCTCTCTTTGTCACTGTTACCACAGCGCCAGGCTACACTTAATTTCGTCCAGCTATCAGTCTGGGTTACTCGATTGCTGACCAACAGTTGTGTTAGCCTCTCTTTGTCACTGTTAGCACAGCACCAGGCTACACTTAGTTTCGTCCAGCTATCAGTCTGGGTTACTCGATTGCTGACCAACAGTTGTGTTAGTCTCTCTTTGTCACTGTTAGCACAGCACCAGGCTACACTTAATTTCGTCCAGCTATCAGTCTGGGTTACTCGATTGCTGATCAACAGTTGTGTTAGTCTCTCTTTGTCACTGTTAGCACAGCGCCAGGCTACACTTAATTTCGTCCAGCTATCAGTCTGGGTTACTCGATTGCTGATCAACAGTTGTGTTAGCCTCTCTTTGTCACTATTACCACAGCGCCAGGCTACACTTAATTTCGTCCAGCTATCAGCCTGGGTTACTCGATTGCTGACCAACAGTTGTGTTAGTCTCTCTTTGTCACTGTTAGCACAGCGCCAGGCTACACTTAATTTCGTCCAGCTATCAGTCTGGGTTACTCGATTGCTGATCAACAGTTGTGTTAGCCTCTCTTTGTCACTGTTAGCACAGCGCCAGGCTACACTTAGTTTTGTCCAGCTATCAGTCTGGGTTACTCGATTACTGATCAACAGTTGTGTTAGTCTGTCTTTGTCACTGTTAACACAACACCAGGCTACACATAATTTCGTCCAGCTATCAGTCTGGGTTACTCGATTGCTGATCAACGGTTGTGTTAGTCTGTCTTTGTCACTGTTAGCACAGCGCCAGGCTACACTTAGTTTCGTCCAGCTATCAGTCTGGGTTACTCGATTGCTGATCAACAGTTGTGTTAGTCTCTCTTTGTCACTGTTAGCACAGCACCAGGCTACACATAATTTCGTCCAGCTATCAGTCTAGGTTCCTCGATTTCTGATCAACAGTTGTGTTAGTCTCTCTTTGTCACTGATAGCACAGCACCAGGCTACACATAATTTCGTAAAGCTATCAGTCGGGGTTCCTCGATTGCTGATCAACAGTTGTGTTAGTCTCTCTTTGTCACTGTTACCACAGCGCCAGGCTACACTTAATTTCGTCCAGCTATCAGTCTGGGTTACTCGATTGCTGATCAACAGTTGTGTTAGTCTCTCTTTGTCACTGTTAGCACAGCACCAGGCTACCCTTAACTTCGTACAGCTATCAGTCTGGGTTCCTCGATTGCTGATCAACAGTTGTGTTAGTCTCTCTTTGTCACTGTTAACACAGCACCAGGCTACACTTAGTTTCGTCCAGCTATCAGACTTGGTTCCTCGATTTCTGATCAGCAGTTGTGTTAGTCTGTCTTTGTCACTGTTAACACAGCGCCAGGCTACACTTAGTTTCGTCCAGTTATCAGTCTGGGTTACTCGATTTCTGACAGCAGTTGTGTTAGTCTGTCTTTGTCACTGTTAACAGAACTCCAGGCTACACATAATTTCGTCCAGCTATCAGTCTGGGTTACTCGATTGCTGATCAACAGTTGTGTTAGTCTCCCTTTGTCACTGTTAACACAGCGCCAGGCTACACTTAATTTCGTCCAGCTATCAGTCTGGGTTACTCGATTGCTGATCAACAGTTGTGTTAGTCTCTCTTTGTCACTGTTAACACAGTATCAGGCTACACTTAATTTCGTGCAGCTATCAGTCTGGGTTACTCGATTGCTGATCAACAGTTGTGTTGGTCTCTCTTTGTCACTGTTAGCACAACGCCAGGCTACACTTAATTTCGTCCAGCTATCAGTCTGGGTTACTCGATTGCTGATCAACAGTTGTGTTAGTCTCTCTTTGTCACTGTTAACACAGCGCCAGGCTACACTTAATTTCGTCCAGCTATCAGTCTGGGTTACCCGATTGCTGATCAACAGTTGTGTTGGTCTCTCTTTGTCACTGTTACCACAGCGCCAGGCTACACTTAATTTCGTCCAGCTATCAGTCTGGGTTACTCGATTGCTGGTCAACAGTTGTGTTAGTCTCTCTTTGTCACTGTTAGCACAGCGCCAGGCTACACTTAGTTTCGTCCAGCTATCAGTCTGGGTTACTCGATTTCTGATCAACAGTTGTGTTGGTCTCTCTTTGTCACTGTTAGCACAGCGCCAGGCTACACTTAGTCTCGTCCAGCTATCAGTCTGGGTTACTCGATTTCTGATCAGCAGTTGTGTTAGTCTCTCTTTGTCACTGTTAGCACAACGCCTGGCTACACTTAATTTCGTCCAGCTATCAGTCTGGGTTACTCGATTGCTGATCAACAGTTGTGTTAGTCTCCCTTTGTCACTGTTAACACAGCGCCAGGCTACACTTAATTTCGTCCAGCTATCAGTCTGGGTTCCTCGATTGCTGGTCAACAGTTGTGTTGGTCTCTCTTTGTCACTGTTAGCACAGCGCCAGGCTACACTTAGTTTCGTCCAGCTATCAGTCTGGGTTACGCGATTGCTGATCAACAGTTGTGTTAGTCTCTCTTTGTCACTGTTAGCACAGCGCCAGGCTACACTTAATTTCGTCCAGCTATCAGTCTGGGTTACTCGATTGCTGATCAACAGTTGTGTTAGTCTCTCTTTGTCACTGTTACCACAGCGCCAGGCTACACTTAATTTCGTCCAGCTGTCAGTCTGGGTTACTCGATTGCTGATCAGCAGTTGTGTTAGTCTCTCTTTGTCACTGTTAGCATAACGCCAGGCTACACTTAGGTTCGTCCAGCTATCAGTCTGGGTTCCTCGATTGCTGGTCAACAGTTGTGTTGGTCTCTCTTTGTCACTGTTAGCACAGCGCCAGGCTACACTTAGTTTCGTCCAGCTATCAGTCTGGGTTACTCGATTGCTGATCAACAGTTGTGTTAGTCTCTCTTTGTCACTGTTAGCACAGCGCCAGGCTACACTTAGTTTCGTCCAGCTGTCAGTCTGGGTTACTCGATTGCTGATCAACAGTTGTGTTGGTCTCTCTTTGTCACTGTTAGCACAGCGCCAGGCTACACTTAGTTTCGTCCAGCTGTCAGTCTGGGTTACTCGATTGCTGATCAACAGTTGTGTTAGTCTCTCTTTGTCACTGTTACCACAGCGCCAGGCTACACTTAATTTCGTCCAGCTGTCAGTCTGGGTTACTCGATTGCTGATCAGCAGTTGTGTTAGTCTCTCTTTGTCATTGTTAGCACAACGCCAGGCTACACTTAATTTCGTCCAGCTATCAGTCTGGGTTACTCGATTGCTGATCAACAGTTGTGTTAGTCTCTCTTTGTCACTGTTACCACAGCGCCAGGCTACACTTAATTTCGTCCAGCTATCAGTCTGGGTTACTCGATTGCTGATCAGCAGTTGTGTTAGTCTCTCTTTGTCACTGTTAGCACAACGCCAGGCTACACTTAATTTCGTCCAGTTATCAGTCTGGGTTACTCGACTGCTGATCAACAGTTGTGTTAGTCTCTCTTTGTCATTGTTACCACAGCGCCAGGCTACACTTATTTCGTCCAGCTATCAGTCTGGGTTACTCGATTGCTGATCAACAGTTGTGTTAGTCTCTCTTTGTCACTGTTACCACAGCGCCAGGCTACACCTAATTTCGTCGAGCTATCAGTCTGGGTTACTCGATTGCTGATCAACAGTTGTGTTAGTCTCTCTTTGTCACTATTAGCACAGCACCAGGCTACCCTTAACTTCGTAGAGCTATCAGTCTGGGTTCCTCGATTGCTGATCAACAGTTGTGTTGGTCTCTCTTTGTAACTGTTAGCACAGCACCAGGCTACACTTAGTTTCGTCCAGCTATCAGTCTTGGTTCCTAGATTTCTGATCAGCAGTTGTGTTAGTCTGTCTTTGTCACTGTTAACACAACGCTAGGCTACACTTAATTTCTTCCAGCTATCAGTCTGGGTTACTCGATTGCTGATCAACAGTTGTGTAAGTCTGTCTTTGTCACTGTTAACACAGCGCCAGGCTACACTTAGTTTCGTCCAGCTATCAGTCCGGGTTACTCGATTGCTGATCAACAGTTGTGTTAGTCTCCCTTTGTCACTGTTAACACAGCGCCAGGCTACACTTAATTTCGTCCAGCTATCAGTCTGGGTTACTCGATTGCTGACCAACAGTTGTGTTAGTCTCCCTTTGTCACTGTTAACACAGCGCCAGGCTACACTTAGTTTCGTCCAGCTATCGGTCTGCGTTCCTCGATTGCTGACCAACAGTTGTGTTAGTCTCTCTTTGTCACTGTCAACACAGCGCTAGGCTACACTTAATTTCGTCCAGCTATCAGTCTGGGTTACTCGATTGCTGGTCAACAGTTGTGTTAGTCTCTCTTTGTCACTGTTAGCACAGCGCCAGGTTACACTTAGTTTCGTCCAGCTATCAGTGTGAGTTACTCGATTGCTGATCAACAGTTGTGTTAGTCTGTCTTTGTCACTGTTAACACAACACCAGGCTACACATAATTTCGTCCAGCTATCAGTCTGGGTTACTCGATTGCTGATCAACGGTTGTGTTAGTCTGTCTTTGTCATTGTTAACATAACGCCAGGCTACACTTAGTTTCGTCCAGCTATCGGTCTGGGTTACTCGATTACTGATCAACGGTTGTGTTAGTCTCTCTTTGTAACTGTTAGCACAGCGCCAGGCTACACTTAGTTTCGTCCAGCTATCAGTCTGGTTTACTCGATTGCTGGTCAACAGTTGTGTTAGTCTCTCTTTGTCACTGTTAGCACAGCACCAGGCTACACTTAATTTCGTCCAGCTATCAGTCTGGGTTACTCGATTGCTGGTCAACAGTTGTGTTAGTCTCTCTTTGTCACTGTTAACACAGCGCCAGGCTACACTTAATTTCGTCCAGCTATCAGTCTGGGTTACTCGATTGCTGATCAACAGTTGTGTTAGTCTCTCTTTGTCACTGTTAGCACAGCGCCAGGCTACACTTAATTTCGTCCAGCTATCATTCTGGGTTACTCGATTGCTGGTCAACAGTTGTGTTAGTCTCTCTTTGTCACTGTTAACACAGCGCCAGGCTACACTTAATTTCGTCCAGCTATCAGTCTGGGTTACTCGATTGCTGATCAACAGTTGTGTTAGTCTCTCTTTGTCACTGTTATCACAGCGCCAGGCTACACTTAATTTCGTCCAGCTATCAGTCTGGGTTACTCGATTGCTGATCAACAGTTGAGTTAGTCTCTCTCTGTCACTGTTAACACAGCGCCAGGCTACACTTAATTTCGTCCAGCTATCAGTCTGGGTTACTCGATTGCTGGTCAACAGTTGTGTTAGTCTCTCTTTGTCACTGTTACCACAGCGCCAGGCTACACTTAATTTCGTCCAGCTATCAGTCTGGGTTACTCGATTGCTGGTCAACAGTTGTGTTAGTCTCTCTTTGTCACTGTTAACACAGTGCCAGGCTACACTTAATTTCGTCCAGCTATCAGTCTGGGTTACTCGATTGCTGGTCAACAGTTCTGTTAGTCTCTCTTTGTCACTATTACCACAGCGCCAGGCTACACTTAATTTCGTCCAGCTATCAGTCTGGGTTACTCGATTGCTGGTCAACAGTTGTGTTAGTCTCTCTTTGTCACTGTTAACACAGCGCCAGGCTACACTTAATTTCGTCCAGCTATCAGTCTGGGTTACTCGATTGCTGGTCAACAGTTGTGTTAGTCTCTCTTTGTCACTGTTAACACAGCGCCAGGCTACACTTAATTTCGCATTCAGAGAGCCAATCTTTCGTTGAGCACAGTAACCCACAAATCGAATCATTTAGCTGACATAGTTCGAACTTGGTTCACTTTGTTCCCCCGGTCTCCTAAAGAATTTCTATAAACATCTGAAAGTTGATTTTTCTGGAAAACGAAGGCTCTCTATGTTTCGGTAAGCCAAAGAACAAAAGATAAACTAGTATTTCGGCTCTCGTGACGGCAGCGATAACAACCAGAAAAAAAGGCCACTCTCGACTTTGTGGTAGGCGTGATAATACCTAATACACAGCTTGAGGGAAATGTATACTTAATATTCAATTGTTTTCGCTTGGTTTCAATATAACTATGGTCCTTTTTGACATTTGCTAAAGCACTAAATAGCGTCCCTACAGACATACTAATATAACTTAAATCAGATCCAATACAACATAATTTCCCAGCTGGTTTACAAATAGAACAACTCCAGTCTTAAGTCAGCAGAGAAGTTGCCCAACGGATTTCACATGGGATTCGTCTATTGGATCAACGCCGGCTTGAACCCTACGGATTGTATTTAATTCAGTTTTTCGAAGAACAGGAATTATGCCTCGTCTTTTTTTTCTCCGTACATCCATTATTTTTTTATTTACATCCTCCAAGCTTAAGTATTATCGGAAGTTGAATGAAATGATCTTCAAATGAGTACAGGGTACATAGAGCTTAGAGTTACCAGACATTCATCTTTGAAGATAAGAGAAAACCTCCAAAGTTACGTCAGATCTGACGATGACTGAAATGATGTTCAAGAAGTACAGGGTACATAGAGCTTAGAGTAAACAAACGTTCATCTTTCAGAATAAGAGAAAACCTCCAACGTTACGTCATATCGGACGATGAATGAAATGATGTTCAAAATGTACAGATACACAGAGCTTAGAGTTACCAGACATTCATCTTTGAGGATAAGAGAAATTCTCCAACGTTACGTCATATCTGACGACGACTGAAATGATGTTCAAAAAGTACAGGGTACATAGAGCTTAGAGTAAACAAACATTCATCTTTCAGAATAAGAGAAAACCTCCAACGTTAAGTCATATCGGACGACAAATGAAATGATGTTCAAATGAGTACAGGGTACATAGAGCTTAGAGTTACCAGACATTCATCTTTCAGGATAAGAGAAAACCTCCAATGTTAAGTCATATTGGACGATGAATGAAATGATGTTCAAATGAATACAGAATACATAGAGCTTAGTGTTACCAGACATTCATCTTTCAGGATAAGAGAAAACCTCCAATGTTAAGTCATATCGGACGATGAATGAAATGATGTTCAAAAAGTACAGGGTACATAGAGCTTAGAGTTACTAGACATTCATCTTTCAGGATAAGAGAAAACCTCCAATGTTAAGTCATATCGGACGACAAATGAAATGATGTTCAAATAAGTACAGGGTACATAGAGCTTAGTGTTACCAAGCATTCAACTTTCAGGATAACAGAAAACCTCCAGTGTTAAGTCATATCGGGCGATGAATGAAATTATGTTCAAATGAGTACAGAATACATAGAGCTTAGTGTTACCAGACATTCATCTTTCAGGATAACAGAAAGCCTCCAATGTTAAGTCATATCGGACGATGAATAAAATGATGTTCAAATGAGTACAGGATACATAGAGCTTAGTGTTACCAGACATTCATCTTTCAGGATAAGAGAAAACCTCCAGTGTTAAGTCATATCGGACGATGAATGAAATGATGTTCAAATGAGTACAGAATACATAGAGCTTAGTGTTACCAGACATTCATCTTTCAGGATAACAGAAAACCTCCAGTGTTAAGTCATATCGGACGATGAATAAAATGATGTTCAAATGAGTACAGGATACATAGAGCTTAGTGTTACCAGACATTCATCTTTCAGGATAAGAGAAAACCTCCAGTGTTAAGTCATATCGGACGATGAATGAAATGATGTTCAAATGAGTACAGAATACATAGAGCTTAGTGTTACCAGACATTCATCTTTCAGGATAACAGAAAACCTCCAGTGTTAAGTCATATCGGACGATGAATAAAATGATGTTCAAATGAGTACAGGATACATAGAGCTTAGTGTTACCAGACATTCATCTTTCAGGATAAGAGAAAACCTCCAACGTTAAGTCATAGCGGACGATGAATGGAATGATGTTCAAATGAGTACAGGGTATATAGAGCTTAGAGTAACCGAACATTCATCTTTCAGGATAAGAGAAAACCTCCAACGTTAAGTCATATAGGACGATGAATGAAATGATGTTCAAATGAGTACAGGGTACATAGAGCTTAGAGTAACCAATCATTCGTCTTTCAGGATAAGAGAAAACCTCCAACGTTACGTCATATCGGACGATGAATGAAATGATGTTCAAAAAGTACAGGGTACATAGAGTTTAGAGTTACCGAACATTCATATTTCAGGATAAGACAAAACCTCCAACGTTAAGTCATATCGGACGATGAATGAAATGATATTCAAATGAGTACAGGGTACATAGAGCTTAGAGTTACCAGACATTCATCTTTCAGGATAAGAGAAAACCTCCATTGTTAAGTCATAGCGGACGATGAATGAAATGATATTCAAATGAGTACAGGATACATAGAGCTTAGTGTTACCAGACATTCATCTTTCAGGATAAGAGAAAACCTCCAACGTTAAGTCATATCGGACGATGAATGAAATGATATTCAAATGAGTACAGGATGCATAGAGCTTAGTGTTACCAGACATTCATATTTCAGGATAAGACAAAACCTCCAACGTTAAGTCATAGCGGACGATGAATGAAATGATATTCAAATGAGTACAGGATACATAGAGCTTAGAGTTACCAGACATTCATATTTCAGGATAAGAGAAAACCTCCATTGTTAAGTCATAGCGGACGATGAATGAAATGATATTCAAATGAGTACAGGGTACATAGAGCTTAGAGTTACCAGACATTCATCTTTCAGGATAAGAGAAAACCTCCATTGTTAAGTCATATCGGACGATGGATGAAATGGTGCTCAAAAAGTACAGGGTACATAGAGCTCAGAGCTTGTCCACATTCGTTTTTCTGGATAAGGAAGAATCCCTGGGAAAAAACGTTATCCAATAACTCACCCTCACTTCTTGAAAGTTGAGGCACACCTAACGAGGCGGTCATCCAGAGATCTTTACGTGCTGACTGTTGAAGAACGAGGCGTAAAGATATACCATCTCATTAGAACATATTATTTGCACTGTTTATGACTGATACAAACCTTGCTAAATACATAAGAGTTGCTGAGGAAATTACTACATGGCAAAACGAGGAGGCGTATCTACAAAAATTCGCAAAACAGAGATTTTTACCTCAGCTTATCGTACATACTCGGTGAGTCCAGTTCAGATATAATCATGTCTTCTGGACAGCAATGTGTCATAGTATATCGGCAGACGCGGGAAATCATATCATATAGACACACGCAGCTTCCTATCGCAGTATTTGTGTTTCGTAACTTACTGTACACCAACTTACTAATATTTCGCTCCTCTAATCGACCAGATAAGATCCGATAAGAAACGATCACAGCGCTGGTCACCTGAAGGTCAATACGCCTCAACGCTCTGTCGAGTAATATGTTTTGTTTTCTAAAGCGAATGTGGATATACTAAAAGATACTAATGAGTTTTGTTTAAAACGTTAGATATATAATAATTGTAGGAGCATAACGTTTCTGATATCTAGGGGGTGGATTTCCATGACCTAAAACATGAAAAATATTGTCGTGGGCCCATTGTTGATCGAGGCGGCGCGGGCGATTAGTTCAAAGAGACAGGCATGCAGTGTGTAGATAAAAGCTCGCCGAAACGGTAGGGGAAAGAGACGGATTTCTTGAGAATTCTAGTTCTTTGTTCTAGCCGTCTCGATTGTTGGAGAACATTCCGGAATGTGAGTAATCTATAAAAAAGGGAGCCCGCCCGCCGGTAATTGAACGCGTGCGCGTGAACAGCTGGTGAGCTGTGTCGTTGACCTTGCAAGTTGTATTGTGTATGTGACGTAATTCTGGACTGCTGTGTACGAAGTATGTTTCTACGGAAATAAAGAGCAATTTTGGTACTTGTAACCTCTAACCCACAAAGTCACAATATGCATGCATTTATGACCCAATAATACAAAAACCTAACCTTAATAACTTAATTGGTCATATTATATTAACTAACAATTGAACTTTAATTAAAATCAATAAATAACTTTCATGCGTAAAACTGTCAATCATTTCTGCAGGAAAAAATTTCCTTTCTTAATTCACCAAGCGTATCATCTTTCAGAGTACCAACAATAACAATGAATAAATATCTTCCATGTATTTCACTTTCACTTGTTTCTTGTTGTCAACACATCTTCGTAGCAGATATTGCATTGGTGATATATTGCTCAAAAAGGGACCTAAAGCTGCCACTGTTTAATGTTTTTGAAGGAATATTTGAAGTTGCCGTTATTTTGCAAAGACCAGTTCAAGATTCTGAAGAAGTATCCGCAGAAGCTGCCTATTTGCGATGGAGGAAGTTGTTAAATACGCCTAATGCTTAGCTCTTTCAATGTGTTGTACATTAAATCGCTTTTTATCGATACTTTCACTTAACTTTATTGTAACTACGTAGGTTATGTAGATTCGGAAATCTGGTTTGGAGAAATTTAGAACAACTTTTGCTCCTGTAAAAAGACGTGGAATTAACAATCAGCTGTCTTCAAGGCTGACTCAGTGTTTTGCTGCACGAAAACAAATGAAAGAAGTCACTGCGGTACACTTCAAACGCCGACTGTCGCAACTGCCGCTCTAACACCTTGCGGGTATTTATACCTCCCCAGACATTGTTTCTAGAAAGCCGCAGACCTTCCGAGTACATTAGCGGCAGCAACAATGGCCAGAACGATCTGCCACCCCTCTCTCTATCTGTCTGTTACTCTCCAGTCAAACACCCGACTCCGCTATCTGGCAGCAGCACAACAATGCCACACGTTGACAATATTTACAATACAAAATAACACCGTCAGTACTTTTCCCCAAACTCCAGAACAAATTGTCTTAATTTTATCCTTTCAGATCATATACTTTAGGTGTATAGAATATACAAAAAACGTTCAGAAAGATGGCGGAGATAGGGGCGGCAAATTGGAGGAAGGACAGCATTAAACCTATCACCAAACCTTCGAAAAACAAATGGGAAGTCTGCTGTGACCTTTATGCAGACACAATGTTGATTTATTTTATTTCTAATCGGCTGCTCACTATATCCCCAAAATATCTGAAAACGCAAGAAATATGACATATTATAGCAATCCTCCCCTTACTGATAGCAATATCTGGTGGACGAATGCTATCGGGAGGTCGTTGCCGTGTAGTTAGAGTGCGCTCGAATGTTCCTAGCAAGTGCATCGTCCGGCAGAAGAGGCTGCGTCGGGCAACAAGCTAGGTGTCAGTAAAAACAGAACTAGTGACAGAGTGATATAACGAATTCTATATGAAAGCTGAAATAGATAACTGAGAATTAAGTGAAAGTCTGGAAAACTGCACGAGGTCATACTGGTGTCAGGAGTGGGATTTTATTTTCTTAATTTCTATCTTCATTTCCGTTTATATTTTAACCATTCAATTATTTGATTATATCATCTAGGAATCTTATTTTTTCATTTATACCTCGCCTTTAACTGCAGTGGTCATATCGGTGGCCGTTCTGCTTTGGAACATATCGAAGGTGTTAACTCGTATTCGTTGGGTTTTAATGATTAGATTACGCACACATTCGCACTCTCATTCTTAATTCCACACTCTGGGGAAGATGAGGAATTATCTTGGTTGGAGAAAAATCCCCACCCTCACCGCCGAGAATCGAACTCGGGACCTCTAGCGCGGCAGGCAGGTGCTCTACCGATGTAGGAGCCTTCTCGAAGCTTCTGAAGCGAATTAGTCCGACATCTCTTAGTTCTGTGATCACCGACCTCCTAACCATAGTCACTGTTTCACAGTGTTCAAAAAGCTAATACAATTTTAACGTTATTATGACTATTCTACTCCATCTGAATGTTCTATCCTATTAAAATAGAGCAAACGTTGTTTTGAAATGGTTCACAGTTTAAACAATGATTCTTTGATCATAGAGAATAGGTACATATGTTTCAGTAAATGTAAGTCCTTGAAAACGTCCCTTGCTATAAACTCTTCTTGAGGATTCCACCCAATAAGATTTGATTGCAAAGTTGAGCTGTTGAATTCACATGCGAAAGAGTACTTACAGTATACAGTTCAGGAATATGGTATAAATATCTGCATAATTAATGGCATCTATCAATAAGAAATTCAAACAGATGATCCAGGGAGATGACTACGTGACTAAGGACATCTATCAGCAAATTACTTACTCGTCTCTGTAACGTGGTGGTAGCCCGTCTGACTTACGTTCAAGAGTTCTCGAGGTCAGGGTGAGTTATCTGGATAAGGTTTTGCTGAGGTTTTCTTTACCCTGAAAGATGTATGTCGAGTAGCTCTAAGATCTTGGACCCTGGGCTCATCTGGGCATCATTTCACCCATTTCATTCATCGGCATTTATGACGTAAGTCCAGGACGTTAATAAAACATACATATGTACTCCAAGAGGTTGTAGAGGAAGTGATTCAAGTAAATGATCCAGGAAGATGACTATGTAACTGAAGACATCTGTCAACAAGTTACTCCAGTAGATAGTGAAGGCAGATGACTAGATAGCTCAAGTACATAATACGCAATATGGCTACGTATGTGAGGAAATCCTCAACAATGCAGTCAAGCTGAGGACAATGTGACAGGAGAGCGACTACGTAACTAAGGCCGTAATGACCTGTTTTGTAAACCCTGGCCGGTGTTTTTAGGACGCAGTTAGGAAAAAGTTGGCGGCCCTTGCTACGTAGGTAGGTTTTATAAATGGTGATAGGACGTAACTAAGTTAGACGGTTTTTGTATTGTGAATGTAGCGCCGGCCGGCAACGAGTTGCACAGCATCCAAAATAACACCCGTGGGGCCAAGGGGGTGCTTTTATATTGTTTGTAACAGAGGGAACCTAACTAAATTAAGTTGTAGCTGGGCGGCAGGTCGGGCGGGCAGACCGATTTGTATTCCACACGGTCAGTGCGCCTAGCCTTTTGTGGCGGAACACCCGGAAAGATTCACCGGAACACTGTTTCCTGCATCAGCGTCACAAGACTGACTTACAGCATGTTAGCGTCATGTCAAATGTGACCCAATATCCCAGTTACCAGACATTATTCAATGTTTCACTCATGTCCCTACAGCCGATACTATACGGACTCAAACCCATGTCCTCTGGGGTACCACGCCTATGTATCGACTGGCCAGGAACATGTCCGGATATTT
Organism: Mantis religiosa; assembly: GCA_030765055.1. NCBI lineage: Eukaryota > Metazoa > Arthropoda > Insecta > Mantodea > Mantidae > Mantis > Mantis religiosa. The sequence goes on along the minus strand of CM060951.1, from coordinate 233,898,061 downwards.
CTGGGCAGTTGAACCACTTCTGTTCTCAAAGGAAGCCGATATAAATGTGTAAGATGGGACCTGATATATAGAGCGGTGCGACCTTAGGGTAACATTACTAGTAGTGGGTCATTTCGCATTCACGTCTGTTTACTTACAACTGTCTGGTTTAGGGTGAGCTTACTAGTGCAGTGTAGCTTTAAATTCATGTCTCTTAGTACTCTATGAATTAGGGTAAAATTACCAGAAGATGATAGTTTTATATTCAAGTGTTAACATACAATTGTGTGATCTAGGGCAAAGTTATTAATGCTGGGTAATTTTGTATTCACGTTTCTTAATGCTCTATGGATTAGGGTAAAATTTCTGGTAGAGGATAGTTTTATAAACAAGTACTAACTTACAAATTTCTGATTTAGGATGAAGTTGCTAGTGCTGGGCCGATTTATATTCAAATGTCCTAATACCATAATGATTAGGATAAAATTACTAGTGCTAGGTCGTTGTATATTCAATTATCTTGATATATATTACGATAAAGTTACTAGTGCTGGATAGTTTTTAGTTAAGTCCTAATTTATAACTTTGTAATTATAGTGAAGATGCTAGTCCTGTGCCCATTTATATTTAAGTGTTTTAATACTCTAATGATTAGGGTAAAATGACTAGTGCTGGGTCATTTAATATTCAGTTATCTTGATATCTGCGGATTAGGGTAAGATAACTAGTGCTGGATCGCTTTATAATCAAGTCCTAAATTACAAATTTATGATTTAGGGTGAAGTTGATAGACCTGGGCCAATTTATATTTAAGTGTTTTAATACTCCAATGATTAGTATAAAATGACTAGTGCTGGGTCGTTATATATTCAGTTATCTTGATATCTACGGATTAGGGTAAGATAACTAATGCTGGATCGCTTTATAATCAAGTCCTAAATTACAAATTTATGATTTAGGGTGAAGTTGCTAGACCTGGGCCAATTTATATTTAAGTGTTCTACTACTCTAATGATTAGGGTAAAATTACTAGTGCTAGATTGATGTATATCCAATTATCTTGATATTTACGGATTATGATAAAATTACTAGTGCTGGAGCGTTTTAGATTCAAGTTTAAACTTACAACTGTATGATTTAATGTGATGTTGCTAGTGCTGGGTCGTCTTATACTCCAACATCTCAATACTCCATTGATTAGGGTAATATTCCTTGCGACGGTGTTAAGTATTCAAGTATCTTAATTTTCTATGGATTAGGGTAAATATACCAGTGGTGGATCGTTTTTAATTCAACTTCTAGCTTATAACTGTGTGATTTAGGGTGAAGTTGCTAGTGTTGGTTAGTTTTATATACAAATCTGTTAACTGCAAGACTCTCTAGATATGGGAATGTTTATTAATGGCGGATCTTAAGTTCAACACTCCTAACTATAAAACAGTGTGGATTAGGTAAAGCTACCAGTGTCGGTCGTCGTGCATTCAAGTCTTAACTCTGACTTCACGCACCACAATGTGTTCACTAAATGAAATAAAAACTAGGAGGAAATACTAGGAGCAGGAGGTCACCCAAGACCCAAATATGTTGTTGGGGGCTATAGTAAGGTAAACTTTCTAGTAATGAGTAGTTTTACATTCAGTTCACTTAACTAAATAGCCGAATAATAATAACAAGTTACAGTATCGGGAGATCTACATTCAAATATGAGAACTGCTAATACGGTAAAATTTCTATTAATGGTTCAATATGCACCAACAGTTAACTGCACGACTACCGAGAGGCATAGATATGTGGCCCGCATTCACGAGGCCTGGGCTCGAATAGCATGGTCCACCAAGACACCTAAACAACCAGCTATACTCCTGTATATGTCCAACATTAGGCTGCAAACCCCTGTACAAAAGTTATCTTAATGTTTCCATTTACCTGGTCACTTAGGCAACCAGCTATACTCCTGTATATACCCAACATTAGGCTGAAACCCCTATACAAAAGTTATCTTGGTGTTTCTATTTACCTGGTCAGTTAGGCAACCAGCTATACTCCTGTATATACCTAACATTAGGCTGAAACCCCTGTACAAAAGTTATCTTGGTGTTTCTATTTACCTGGTCAGTTAGACAACCAGCTATACTCCTGTATATGTCCAACATTAGGCTGCAAACCCCTGTACAAAAGTTATCTTGGTGTTTCTATTTACCTGGTCACATAGACAACCAGCTATACTCCTGTATATACCCAACATTAGGCTGAAACCCCTATACAAAAGTTATCTTGGTGTTTCTATTTACCTGGTCACTTAGACAACCAGCTATACTCCTGTGTATACCTAACATTAGGCAGAAACCCCTATACAAAAGTTATCTTGGTGTTTCTATTTACCTGGTCACTTAGACAACCAGCTATACTCCTGTATATACCTAACATTAGGCTGAAACCCCTATACAAAAGTTATCTTGGTGTTTCTATTTACCTGGTCACTTAGACAACCAGCTATACTCCTGTATATACCCAACATTAGGCTGAAACCCCTATACAAAAGTTATCTTGGTGTTTCTATTTACCTGGTCACTTAGACAACCAGCTATACTCCTGTGTATACCTAACATTAGGCAGAAACCCCTATACAAAAGTTATCTTGGTGTTTCTATTTACCTGGTCACTTAGACAACCAGCTATACTCCTGTATATACCTAACATTAGGCAGAAACCCCTATACAAAAGTTATCTTGGTGTTTCTATTTACCTGGTCACTTAGACAACCAGCTATACTCCTGTATATACCCAACATTACGCTGAAACCCCTATACAAAAGTTATCTTGGTGTTTCTATTTACCTGGTCACTTAGACAACCAGCTATACTCCTGTATATACCCAACATTAGGCTGAAACCCCTATACAAAAGTTATCTTGGTGTTTCTATTTACCTGGTCACTTAGGCAACCAGCTATACTTCTGTATATACCTAACATTAGGCTGAAACCCCTGTACAAAAGTTATCTTGCTGTTTCTATTTACCTGGTCAGTTAGGCAACCAGCTATACTCCTGTATATACCTAACATTAGGCTGAAACCCCTGTACAAAAGTTATCTTGCTGTTTCTATTTACCTGGTCAGTTAGGCAACCAGCTATACTCCTGTATAAGCCCAACATTACGCTGAAACCCCTGTACAAAAGTTATCTTGCTGTTTCTATTTGCCTGGTCACTTAGACAACCAGCTATACTCCTGTATATACCTAACATTAGGCTGAAACCCCTGTACAAAAGTTATCTTGCTGTTTCTATTTACCTGGTCAGTTAGGCAACCAGCTATACTCCTGTATATACCTAACATTAGGCTGAAACCCCTGTACAAAAGTTATCTTGGTGTTTCTATTTACCTGGTCAGTTAGGCAACCAGCTATACTCCTGTATAAGCCCAACATTACGCTGAAACCCCTGTACAAAAGTTATCTTGCTGTTTCTATTTGCCTGGTCACTTAGACAACCAGCTATACTCCTGTATATACCCAACATTAGGCTGAAACCCCTGTACAAAAGTTATCTTGCTGTTTCTATTTATCTGCCACGCGGTTGGCTGGTCCGTCATTTCTTTTGTTCCCCCTTCCTCTCTATCATTCTCCTCGCCACGCGTTCTCCAGGGCTCCAAGCGCATCAATGTTTCAACATGGACTCGCCGCGCTACTACAATGAGGCCAAGCGAGCTAACAAATGAAGGCTAGTAAAAAAGACAGCGACTGGATGGAAAGGTTTTTTTTTTTTTTTTTTTTTTTTTTTTTTTTTTTTTTTTTTTTTTTCCGGATGGTTGGGGAGGAAGCGGTGTTAGGTTAAAATGTGGAGCGTTGTGCCTTAGGGAGGATAAAAGTGTCAAGGTGCGCCCGTTGCCTACCTGCGTTAATGACCACTCACTACTCGAACCCTGTACTGCTTTAATAAGCTTACTAAATATACCTAGCGGAAGTAATGTATTTCAACCGAAACTTCAATAATCAGATTTTACTGCAAATGCATATTTTAATTCTCCTGGATGAGTTCAACACATATGACCTTCTCTATTCTATTACAAGCTGACATTACAAACACTTATTGCTCTATCCACCTGCTGCATTATCCTATTGTATATACAAGGGAATACAGTAGACTAAATGATGGTCAGATGTTTTAAACAGCTGGTCGTTACGTGATGGCACCGACATTCCTATTCAATGGTAAAAAATATACCTACATATTTTCTCTGCCACAAAAACAGTATCAGTATTGGGAAATTCACAAATATAACAAGATAATTTGGAAAATTAGTCATTCCACAAAAATATATTTAGCATAACCTGGCTGTATCAACAAGTTACACATTTAATTTAGCCCTTTCTTTTATCTCTTTCTGTTTGTAAGTTAACAGTTATAGGAAAGTCCTTCAGAATAAAACCAACTCCTGCGGACATTCACAGAAATTTACAGATATACATTTGTTGTGTAATAATACTTTGTCTAACTCTTACAGTTTATCAGTTATACAAAAGCAATTCAGAATAACGTGAACTGGTTACATTCACAGAAAATTCAAGGTATACCTTTGTTGTGTAGTAATATTTTGTCTATCTCTTACAGTTTATCAATTATACAAAAGTCATTCAGAATAAAGAGAACTTCTGAGTATATTCACAGAAAATTCAAGATATACATTTGTTGCGTAGTAATATTTTATCTATCTCTTACAGTTTATCAATTATACAAAAGTCATTCAGAATAACGTGAACTTCTGAGTACATTCACAGAAAATTCAAGATATACATTTGTTATGTAGTAATATTTTGTCTATCTTTTACAGTTTATCAGTTATACAAAAGTCATTCAGAATAAAGAGAACTTCTGAGTATATTCACAGAAAATTCAAGATACACATTTGTTGTGTATTAATATTTTGTCTATCTCTTACAGTTTATCAGTTATATAAAAGTCATTCAGAATAAAGAGAACTTCTGAGTACAATCACAGAAAATTCAAGATATACATTTGTTGTGTATTAATATTTTGTCTATCTTTTACAGTTTATCAGTTATACAAAAGTCATTCAGAATAAAGAGAACTTCTGAGTACAATCACAGAAAATTCAAGGTGTTCATGTTATTTGTTAGGAAAATATATCAAACATTAAAGGTATATTTGGGAGTATAGAACAGTTAGGAAATGTTTCAATGTAAGTGTAAGTTTGGATTTTTAAACTTTCTTTAAATTCTTGGTGCTCTGTTCTTACAGTTGCTTTATTTAGGTATTATTTTGGTTTTTAGGAGATGTTTCGCTTTTGTTCTATTCACTCACAGGTAGTTTTCTGAAATCCTCTTTTAAGTTTTGAGGGAGCCTCAAAACGTGCATTTCTGGTAAATTCGCAGTACCGGTGGCAAGAGATATAAAGTTTTGTTCGGAAGAGGGAAGCTCATTATGAATTTTTCATTTCAACACTCGAACAGTTCGCAAGATTAAACCTTGGTCCGTGTAAGTAATTAGAAGGAAACGCGCGTTTCATTTTGCGTCATGAGGAACTGTCATATCTGTACAATCGTGTTATGCTCAGTGGCGGATTCAGTTTACATGTGAAGTGACTGACGTCTTATGACCGTTTAAATCAGAACCCCCACGAGTTCGAACCCTGACAGGCCGGCGCTGACTAGCCCATGTTTAATTCAGCCGCTCCATAAGTGCACTTCCTAATTCTCGCGGAGGCTGTCCAGGGAGGCAGGCGTTCAGTTAACACGCCGCAGTTAAGTAGGGGCGATTGTAAAGTAACTGGGACCATAATGCTTTTGACAATTATGTAACCAACTACCTAAATATCAAGAGTAAACCACATTCATTCAAATGTTCTAAAATTATTTCTTAAATTCACAAAACACAAGCCCTTCATTTGTTTTCTATCAAAAGGTTTTGAGGTTATTAGCTTTTATTAACTTGCATGACACTTTATAAACAAACAACAGATTTCGACTGACAGAATTTACATATAATTTTCTTATGAATTAAGGCTAATAAAAGAAAATTATATGACACTTCTGGACACTTTAATCAGAAAAAACGACAAAGTATTTAGAAATAACATCCTCTGTAGCACATCGTATAAAACTCAGCTGTAAGATGTGATAACTCCCTAAATATAAGGAACATGGTAGAGACACGTGAAAACCTCTTATCCCTTATTAATAAATAATTCAACACCTTTATACAAATAGGCTATTAATAGTAGAAAAGTTACAATTATCAGATAAGTAACATTACTCTCCAAAAGAAAAACACATCCAGTTGCCCACCCATACCTAACAATAGTTCCTCGCAACACTTTCAGTTCCTCACGAAAATATAACAATGGTCCCTGGCAACACGTCCAAATACTCACGAATACCTAACAAAGGTCCCTGCGACAACATCCAATTACTCACGAATATATAACAATGGTCCCTCGCAGCAACTCCAGTTACTTACGAATAAATAACAATGGTCCCTGACCAGGCCTTCAAATATTCACGAATATATAACAATGGTCCATGGCAACACCTCCAGTAACTTACGAATAAATAACAATGGTCCCTGACCACGCCTTCAAATATTCACAAATATATAACAATGGTCCCTGGCAACACCTCCAGTTACTTATGAATAAATAACAATGGTCCCTGACCACGCCTTCGAATATTCACGAATATATAACAATGGTCCCTGACCACGCCTTCAAATATTCACGAATATATAACAATGGTCCCTGGCAACACCTCCAGTTACTTATGAATAAATAACAATGGTCCCTGACCACGCCTTCGAATATTCACGAATATATAACAATGGTCCCTGACCACGCCTTCAAATATTCACGAATATATAACAATGGTCCCTGGCAACACCTCCAGGTACTTATGAATAAATAACAATGGTCCCTGACCACGCCTTCAAATATTCACGAATATATAACAATGGTCCCTGGCAACACCTCCAGTTAATTATGAATAAATAACAATGGTCCCTGACCACGCCTTCAAATATTCACGAAAATATAACAATGGTCCCTGGCAACACCTCCAGTTACTTATGAATAAATAACAATGGTCCCTGGCAACACCTCCAGGTACTTATGAATAAATAACAATGGTCCCTGACCACGCCTTCAAATATTCACGAATAAATAACAATGGTCCCTGGCAACACCTCCAGTTACTTATCAATAAATAACAATGGTCCCTGACCACGCCTTCAAATATTCACGAATATATAACAATGGTCCCTGGCAACACCTACAGTTAATTATGAATAAATAACAATGGTCCCTGGCAACACCTCCAGTTACTTATGAATAAATAACAATGGTCCCTGACCACGCCTTCAAATATTCACGAATATATAACAATGGTCCCAGGCAACACCTCCAGTTAATTATGAATAAATAACAATGGTCCCTGGCAACACCTCCAGTTACTTATGAATAAATAACAATGGTCCCTGACCACGCTTTCAAATATTCACGAATATATAACAATGGTCCCTGGCAACACCTCCAGTTAATTATGAATATATAACAATGGTCCCTGGCAACACCTCCAGTTACTTATGAATAAGTAACAATGGTCCCTGACCACGCCTTCAAATATTCACGAATATATAACATTGGTCCCAGGCAACACCTCCAGTTAATTATGAATAAATAACAATGGTCCCTGGCAACACCTCCAGTTACTTATGAATAAATAACAATGGTCCCTGACCACGCCTTCAAATATTCACGAATATATAACAATGGTCCCTGGCAACACCTCCAGTTACTTATGAATAAATAACAATGGTCCCTGACCACGCCTTCAAATATTCACGAATATATAACAATGGTGCCTGACCACGCCTTCAAATATTCACGAATATATAACAATGGTCCCTGGCAACACCTCCAGTTACTTATGAATAAATAACAATGGTCCCTGACCACGCCTTCAAATATTCACGAATATATAACAATGGTGCCTGACCACGCCTTCAAATATTCACGAATATATAACAATGGTCCCTGGCAACACCTCCAGTTACTTATGAATAAATAACAATGGTCCCTGACCACGCCTTCAAATATTCACGAATATATAACAATGGTCCCTGGCAGCTTCTCCAGTTACTTATGAATAAATAACAATGGTCCCTGGCAACACCTCCAGTTACTTACGAATAAATAACAATGGTCCCTGGAAACACCTCCAGTTAATTACGAATAAATAACAATGGTCCCTGACCACACCTTCAAATATTCATGAATATTTAACAATGGTCCCTGGCAACACCTCCAGTTACTTACGAATAACTAACAATGGTCCCTGGCCACACTTTCAAATATTCATGAATATATAACAATGGTCCCTGGCAGCACCTCCAGTTACTTACGAATAAATAACAATGGTCCCTGACCACGCCTTCAAATATTCACGAATATATAACAATGGTCCCTGGCAGCACCTCCAGTTACTTACGAATAAATAACAATGGTCCTTGGCAACACCTCCAGTTACTTACGAATAAATAACAATGGTCCCTGGCAACACCTCCAGTTAATTACGAATAAATAACAATGGTCCCTGACCACACCTTCAAATATTCATGAATATTTAACAATGGTCCCTGGCAACACCTCCAGTTACTTACGAATAACTAACAATGGTCCCTGGCCACACCTTCAAATATTCTGGAATATATAACAATGGTCCCTGGCAACACTTCCAGTTACCAACGAATAAACAACAATGGTCCCTGGCCACACCTTCAAATATTCATGAATATATAACAATGGTCCCTGGCAGCACCTCCAGTTACTTTCGAATAAATAACAATGGTCCCTGACCACGCCTTCAAATATTCACGAATATATAACAATGGTCCCTGGCAACACCTCCAGTTACTTACGAATAAATAACAATGGTCCCTGACCACGCCTTCAAATATTCACGAATATATAACAATGGTCCCTGGCAACACCTCCAGTTACTTACGAATAAATAACAATGGTCCCTGACCACGCCTTCAAATATTCACGAATATATAACAATGGTCCCTGGCAACACCTCCAGTTACTTACGAATAAATAACAATGGTCCCTGACCACGCCTTCAAATATTGATGAATATATAACAATGGTCCCTGGCAGCACCTCCAGTTACTTACGAATAAACAACAATGGTCACTGACCACGCCTTCAAATATTCACGAATATATAACAATGGTCCCTGGCAACACCTCCAATTACTTACGAATATATAACAATGGTGCCTGACCACGCCTTCAAATATTCACGAATATATAACAATGGTCCCTGGCAACACCTCCAGTTACTTACGAATAAATAACAATGGTCCCTGACAACGCCTTCAAATATTCACGAATATATATCAATGGTCCCTGGCAACACCTCCAATTACTTACGAATAACTAACAATGGACCCTGGACACACCTTGAAATATTCATGAATGTATAACAATGGTCCCTGGCATAACCTCCAGTTACTAAAGAATAAATAACAATAGCACCTGGCCACACCTTCAAATATAAACGAATATATAACAATGGTCCCTGGCAACACCTCCAATTACTTACGAATAACTAAGAATGGTCCCTGGCCACACCTCCAAATTCTCACGAATGTATAACAATGGTCCCTGGCAACACCTCCAATTACTTACGAATAACTAAGAATGGTCCCTGGCCACACCTCCAAATTCTCACGAATATATAACAATGGTCCCTGGCAACACCTCCAATTACTTACGAATAACTAAGTATGGTCCCTTGCAACACTTCCAGTTACTTATAAATAACTAAGAATGGTCCCTGGCAACACTTCTAGTTACATACGAATGACTAAGAATGGTCCCTGGCAACACCTCCAGTTACTTACGAATAACTAAGAATGGTCTCTGGCAACACCTCCAGTTACTTACAAATAACTAAGAACGGTCCCTGGCAACACCTCCAGTTACTTAAAAATAACTAAGAATGGTCCCTGGCAACACCTCCAGTTACTTACGAATAACTAAGAATGGTCTCTGGCAACACCTCCAGTTACTTACAAATAACTAAGAACGGTCCCTGGCAACACCTCCAGTTACTTACGAATAAATAAGAATGGTCTCTGGCAACACCTCCAGTTACTTACAAATAACTAAGAACGGTCCCTGGCAACACCTCCAGTTACTTACGAATAACTAGGAATGGCCCCTGGCAACACTTCCAGTTACTTACGAATAACTAGGAATTGTCCCTGGAAACACCTCCAGTTACTTACAAATAACTAAGAACGGTCCCTGGCAACACCTCCAGTTACTTACGAATAACTAGGAATGGTCCCTGGCAACACTTCCAGTTACTTACGAGTAACTAGGAATTGTCCCTGGAAACACCTCCAGTTACTTACGAATAAATAAGGATGGACCCTGGCAACACCTCCAGTTACTTATGAATAAATAACAATGGTCCCTGACCACGCTTTCAAATATTCACGAATATATAACAATGGTCCCTGGCAACACCTCCAGTTAATTATGAATATATAACAATGGTCCCTGGCAACACCTCCAGTTACTTATGAATAAGTAACAATGGTCCCTGACCACGCCTTCAAATATTCACGAATATATAACAATGGTCCCAGGCAACACCTCCAGTTAATTATGAATAAATAACAATGGTCCCTGGCAACACCTCCAGTTACTTATGAATAAATAACAATGGTCCCTGACCACGCCTTCAAATATTCACGAATATATAACAATGGTCCCTGGCAACACCTCCAGTTACTTATGAATAAATAACAATGGTCCCTGACCACGCCTTCAAATATTCACGAATATATAACAATGGTGCCTGACCACGCCTTCAAATATTCACGAATATATAACAATGGTCCCTGGCAACACCTCCAGTTACTTATGAATAAATAACAATGGTCCCTGACCACGCCTTCAAATATACACGAATATATAACAATGGTGCCTGACCACGCCTTCAAATATTCACGAATATATAACAATGGTCCCTGGCAACACCTCCAGTTACTTATGAATAAATAACAATGGTCCCTGACCACGCCTTCAAATATTCACGAATATATAACAATGGTCCCTGGCAGCTTCTCCAGTTACTTATGAATAAATAAAAATGGTCCCTGGCAACACCTCCAGTTACTTACGAATAAATAACAATGGTCCCTGGAAACACCTCCAGTTAATTACGAATAAATAACAATGGTCCCTGACCACACCTTCAAATATTCATGAATATTTAACAATGGTCCCTGGCAACACCTCCAGTTACTTACGAATAACTAACAATGGTCCCTGGCCACACTTTCAAATATTCATGAATATATAACAATGGTCCCTGGCAGCACCTCCAGTTACTTACGAATGAATAACAATGGTCCCTGACCACGCCTTCAAATATTCACGAATATATAACAATGGTCCCTGGCAGCACCTCCAGTTACTTACGAATAAATAACAATGGTCCTTGGCAACACCTCCAGTTACTTACGAATAAATAACAATGGTCCCTGGCAACACCTCCAGTTAATTACGAATAAATAACAATGGTCCCTGACCACACCTTCAAATATTCATGAATATTTAACAATGGTCCCTGGCAACACCTCCAGTTACTTACGAATAACTAACAATGGTCCCTGGCCACACCTTCAAATATTCTGGAAAATATAACAATGGTCCCTGGCAACACTTCCAGTTACCAACGAATAAACAACAATGGTCCCTGGCCACACCTTCAAATATTCATGAATATATAACAATGGTCCCTGGCAGCACCTCCAGTTACTTTCGAATAAATAACAATGGTCCCTGACCACGCCTTCAAATATTCACGAATATATAACAATGGTCCCTGGCAACACCTCCAGTTACTTACGAATAAATAACAATGGTCCCTGACCACGCCTTCAAATATTCACGAATATATAACAATGGTCCCTGGCAACACCTCCAGTTACTTACGAATAAATAACAATGGTCCCTGACCACGCCTTCAAATATTCACGAATATATAACAATGGTCCCTGGCAACACCTCCAGTTACTTACGAATAAATAACAATGGTCCCTGACCACGCCTTCAAATATTGATGAATATATAACAATGGTCCCTGGCAGCACCTCCAGTTACTTACGAATAAACAACAATGGTCCCTGACCACGCCTTCAAATATTCACGAATATATAACAATGGTCCCTGGCAACACCTCCAATTACTTACGAATATATAACAATGGTGCCTGACCACGCCTTCAAATATTCACGAATATATAACAATGGTCCCTGGCAACACCTCCAGTTACTTACGAATAAATAACAATGGTCCCTGACCACGCCTTCAAATATTCACGAATATATATCAATGGTCCCTGGCAACACCTCCAATTACTTACGAATAACTAACAATGGACCCTGGACACACCTTGAAATATTCATGAATGTATAACAATGGTCCCTGGCATAACCTCCAGTTACTAAAGAATAAATAACAATAGCACCTGGCCACACCTTCAAATATAAACGAATATATAACAATGGTCCCTGGCAACACCTCCAATTACTTACGAATAACTAAGAATGGTCCCTGGCCACACCTCCAAATTCTCACGAATGTATAACAATGGTCCCTGGCAACACCTCCAATTACTTACGAATAACTAAGAATGGTCCCTGGCCACACCTCCAAATTCTCACGAATATATAACAATGGTCCCTGGCAACACCTCCAGTTACTTACGAATAACTAAGTATGGTCCCTTGCAACACTTCCAGTTACTTATAAATAACTAAGAATGGTCCCTGGCAACACTTCTAGTTACATACGAATGACTAAGAATTGTCCCTGGCAACACCTCCAGTTACTTACGAATAACTAAGAATGGTCTCTGGCAACACCTCCAGTTACTTACAAATAACTAAGAACGGTCCCTGGCAACACCTCCAGTTACTTAAAAATAACTAAGAATGGTCCCTGGCAACACCTCCAGTTACTTACGAATAACTAAGAATGGTCTCTGGCAACACCTCCAGTTACTTACAAATAACTAAGAACGGTCCCTGGCAACACCTCCAGTTACTTACGAATAAATAAGAATGGTCTCTGGCAACACCTCCAGTTACTTACAAATAACTAAGAACGGTCCCTGGCAACACCTCCAGTTACTTACGAATAACTAGGAATGGCCCCTGGCAACACTTCCAGTTACTTACGAATAACTAGGAATTGTCCCTGGAAACACCTCCAGTTACTTACAAATAACTAAGAACGGTCCCTGGCAACACCTCCAGTTACTTACGAATAACTAGGAATGGTCCCTGGCAACACTTCCAGTTACTTACGAGTAACTAGGAATTGTCCCTGGAAACACCTCCAGTTACTTACGAATAAATAAGGATGGACCCTGGCAACACCTCCAGTTACTTAGGAATAACTAGGAATGGTCCCTGGCAACACTTCCAGTTACTTACGAATAGCTAGGAATTGTCCCTGGAAACACCTCCAGTTACTTACGAATAAATAAGGATGGTCCCTGGCAACACCTCCAGTTAGTTAGGAATAACTAAGAATGGTCCCTGGCAACACCTCCAGTTACTTACGAATAACTAAGAATGGTCCCTGGCAACACCTCCAGTTACTTACGAATAGCTAGGAATGATAAGGGGTTATTCATTACACATTATGAGAAGCAGATTATCTTAAGTTTGTATCTTGTGAAGTCATACAGGTACTTAAATTCTAAGGAGCTGTATAACAAGCTGAGGTAGTCAGCAAATTCTCTTAATTTTGATTCAGTTCAGTTTTATTGCAAGTCAGTATAGACTGGTTGGTAACATAAATCAGTTTACTTTTTTACAAAAATGTTCTTATTAATATCCTAACAATTGTTTGCATTCTTTCAGGCTGTTTATAATAGAAGTATGGATTTTAAAGCACAATTAGAAGTTACGCACAACACTGATATTTTTATTGGAATTCAGGGTGCAGGCTTGACGCATCTGATGTTCCTACCAGATTGGGCTGTGGTATTTGAACTGTAAGTTTTCACATTAATGTTCATGTTTATGACTGTATGCTAGATTTATTTTTTTAAGCAGAACTTTTAGAAAAGAGACCCAAAAATAGTTATAAAAAATTAAATTAATTTTGAAATGTTACAGTATGTGTAATACATTGTTCAACTTTAAAATTTGAATTAATATAAAATTCTTAAATTCTATTACACCACTTTATTAAAAAGAAGTCACAGGGAACACCTTCCCCTCAGTTTGATAGTCTGATAGAGTCTGATAGTGGTTGGCTGATTCAATCCTTTTTCCATCTTTATATGGCAGTCTAATGGTCAACTACTGCCAGAATTTCAAAATATATAACCTTATCCTAATTTTTAAAAAGAATTTTTCCATTATAGTTGGATTCTAGATATTTAAGAGTTTTAACAGCATGATTTCATGTTTACATATGACTGTATTTATACGGCACCATAATGATCCCTGACAACCAGTTCCTTATAGTGCTGATGTAATGATCCCTGTCAACCAGTTCCTTCTGCTGATGTAGTGATGCCTGGCAACCGGTTATAGGGCTGATGTAGTGATGCCTGGCAACCGGTTATAGGGCTGATGTAGTGATCCCTGGCAACCGGTTATAGGGCTGATGTAGTGATCCCTGGCAACCGGTTATAGGGCTGATGTAGTGATGCCTGGCAACCAGTTATAGGGCTGATGTAGTGATCCCTGGCAACCGGTTATAGGGTTGATGTAGTGATGCCTGGCAACCGGTTATAGGGCTGATGTAGTGATGCCTGGCAACCGGTTATAGGGCTGATGTAGTGATCCCTGGCAACCGGTTATAGGGCTGATGTAGTGATCCCTGGCAACCGGTTATAGGGCTGATGTAGTGATGCCTGGCAACCAGTTATAGGGCTGATGTAGTGATCCCTGGCAACCGGTTATAGGGCTGAGGTAGTGATCCCTGGCAACCGGTTATAGGGCTGATGTAGTGATCCCTGGCAACCAGTTATAGGGCTGATGTAGTGATCCCTGGCAACCGGTTATAGGGCTGATGTAGTGATCCCTGGCAACCGGTTATAGGGCTGATGTAGTGATCCCTGGCAACCGGTTATAGGGCTGATGTAGTGATGCCTGGCAACCAGTTATAGGGTTGATGTAGTGATGCCTGGCAACCGGTTATAGGGCTGATGTAGTGATCCCTGGCAACCGGTTATAGGGTTGATGTAGTGATCCCTGGCAACCGGTTATAGGGCTGATGTAGTGATCCCTGGCAACCGGTTATAGGGCTGATGTAGTGATGCCTGGCAACCGGTTATAGGGCTGATGTAGTGATCCCTGGCAACCGGTTATAGGGCTGATGTAGTGATGCCTGGCAACCGGTTATAGGGCTGAGGTAGTGATGCCTGGCAACCGGTTATAGGGCTGAGGTAGTGATCCCTGGCAACCGGTTATAGGGCTGAGGTAGTGATCCCTGGCAACCGGTTATAGGGCTGAGGTAGTGATCCCTGGCAACCGGTTATAGGGCTGATGTAGTGATCCCTGGCAACCGGTTATAGGGCTGATGTAGTGATCCCTGGCAACCGGTTATAGGGCTGATGTAGTGATGCCTGGCAACCAGTTATAGGGCTGATGTAGTGATCCCTGGCAACCGGTTATAGGGTTGATGTAGTGATGCCTGGCAACCGG
The DNA here is from genome assembly GCA_030765055.1 of Mantis religiosa. NCBI lineage: Eukaryota > Metazoa > Arthropoda > Insecta > Mantodea > Mantidae > Mantis > Mantis religiosa. The sequence goes on along the minus strand of CM060951.1, from coordinate 233,882,324 downwards.
TTATAGGGCTGATGTAGTGATCCCTGGCAACCGGTTATAGGGCTGATGTAGTGATCCCTGGCAACCGGTTATAGGGCTGATGTAGTGATCCCTGGCAACCGGTTATAGGGCTGATGTAGTGATCCCTGGCAACCAGTTATAGGGCTGATGTAGTGATCCCTGGCAACCGGTTATAGGGCTGAGGTAGTGATCCCTGGCAACCGGTTATACGGCTGATGTAGTGATCCCTGGCAACCAGTTATAGGGCTGATGTAGTGATCCCTGGCAACCGGTTATAGGGCTGAGGTAGTGATTCCTGGCAACCGGTTATAGGACTGATGTACTGATCCCTGGCAACCAGTTACTTATTCTGCTGATGTAGTGGCCCCTGGCAACCTGTTACTTATTCTGCTGATGTAGTGATCCCTATCAACCGGTTATAGGGCTGATGTAGTGATCCCTGGCAACCAGTTACTTATTTTGCTGATATAGTGATCCCTGGCAACCAGTTATACTGCTGATCTAGTGATCCCTGGCAACCAGTTATAGGGCTGATGTAGTGATCTCTGGCAACCGGATACTGATAGTAATGATGTAATGATCTCTGGGGACCAGTTACTTATAGTAATGATGTAATGATCTCTGGGAACCAGTTACTTATAGTAATGATGTGATGATCCCTGGCAACCAGTTACTTATTCTGCTGATGTAATGATCCCTGGCAACCAGTTTTTCTGCTGATGTAGTGATACCTGGCAACAAGTTATACTGCTGGTGAATTATCCCTGGCAATCAGTTACTTATTCTGCTGATGTATTATCCCTGGAAATCAGTTACTTATACTGCTTATGTATTATCCCTAGCAATCAGTTACTTATTCTGCTGATGTATTATCCCTGGCAATCAGTTACTTATACTTCTGGTGTATTATCCCTGGCAATCAGTTACTTATTCTGCTGATGTATTATCCCTGGCAACCAGTTACTTATACTGCTTATGTATTATCCCTGGCAATCAGTTACTTATTCTGCTGATGTATTATCCCTGGCAATCAGTTACTTATACTGCTGATGTTATGAGCCCTGGCAACCAGTTACTTATTCTGCTGATGCAGTGATCCCTGGCAAGCAGTTACATATTCTGCTGATATAGTGATCCCTAGCAACAAGCTACAGTGCTGATGTAGTGATCTCTGGCAACCGGATACTTATAGTAATGATGTAATGATCTCTGGGGACCAGTTACTTATAGTAATGAGGTAATGATCTCTGGGAACCAGTTACTTATAGTAATGATGTGATGATCCCTGGCAACCAGTTACTTATTCTGCTGATATAATGATCCCTGGCAACCAGTTTTTCTGCTGATGTAGTGATACCTGGCAACAAGTTATACTGCTGGTGTATTATCCCTGGCAATCAGTTACTTATACTGCTTATGTATTATCCCTGGCAATCAGTTACTTATTCTGCTTATGTATTATCCCTGGCAATCAGTTACTTATTCTGCTGATGTATTATCCCTGGCAACCACTTACTTAACTGCTTATGTATTATCCCTGGCAATCAGTTACTTATTCTGCTGATGTATTATCCCTGGCAATTAGTTACTTATACTGCTGATGTTATGAGCCCTGGCAACCAGTTTCTTATTCTGCTGATGCAGTGATCCCTGGCAAGCAATTACATATTCTGCTGATATAGTGATCCCTAGCAACAAGCTACAGTGCTGATGTAGTGATCTCTGGCAACCGGATACTTATAAGTAATGATGTAATGATCTCTGGGGACCAGTTACTTATAGTACTGATGTAATGATCTCTGGGAACCAGTTACTTATAGTAATGATGTGATGATCCCTGGCAACCAGTTACTTATTCTCCTGATATAATGATCCCTGGCAACCAGATTTTCTGCTGATGTAGTGATACCTGGCAACAAGTTATACTGCTGGTGTATTATCCCTGGCAATCAGTTACTTATTCTGCTGATGTAGTGATCCCTATCAACCGGTTATAGGGCTGATGTAGTGATCCCTGGCAACCAGTTACTTATTTTGCTGATATAGTGATCCCTGGCAACCAGTTATACTGCTGATCTAGTGATCCCTGGCAACCAGTTATAGGGCTGATGTAGTGATCTCTGGCAACCGGATACTGATAGTAATGATGTAATGATCTCTGGGGACCAGTTACTTATAGTAATGATGTAATGATCTCTGGGAACCAGTTACTTATAGTAATGATGTGATGATCCCTGGCAACCAGTTACTTATTCTGCTGATGTAATGATCCCTGGCAACCAGTTTTTCTGCTGATGTAGTGATACCTGGCAACAAGTTATACTGCTGGTGAATTATCCCTGGCAATCAGTTACTTATTCTGCTGATGTATTATCCCTGGAAATCAGTTACTTATACTGCTTATGTATTATCCCTAGCAATCAGTTACTTATTCTGCTGATGTATTATCCCTGGCAATCAGTTACTTATACTTCTGGTGTATTATCCCTGGCAATCAGTTACTTATTCTGCTGATGTATTATCCCTGGCAACCAGTTACTTATACTGCTTATGTATTATCCCTGGCAATCAGTTACTTATTCTGCTGATGTATTATCCCTGGCAATCAGTTACTTATACTGCTGATGTTATGAGCCCTGGCAACCAGTTACTTATTCTGCTGATGCAGTGATCCCTGGCAAGCAGTTACATATTCTGCTGATATAGTGATCCCTAGCAACAAGCTACAGTGCTGATGTAGTGATCTCTGGCAACCGGATACTTATAGTAATGATGTAATGATCTCTGGGGACCAGTTACTTATAGTAATGAGGTAATGATCTCTGGGAACCAGTTACTTATAGTAATGATGTGATGATCCCTGGCAACCAGTTACTTATTCTGCTGATATAATGATCCCTGGCAACCAGTTTTTCTGCTGATGTAGTGATACCTGGCAACAAGTTATACTGCTGGTGTATTATCCCTGGCAATCAGTTACTTATACTGCTTATGTATTATCCCTGGCAATCAGTTACTTATTCTGCTTATGTATTATCCCTGGCAATCAGTTACTTATTCTGCTGATGTATTATCCCTGGCAACCACTTACTTAACTGCTTATGTATTATCCCTGGCAATCAGTTACTTATTCTGCTGATGTATTATCCCTGGCAATTAGTTACTTATACTGCTGATGTTATGAGCCCTGGCAACCAGTTTCTTATTCTGCTGATGCAGTGATCCCTGGCAAGCAATTACATATTCTGCTGATATAGTGATCCCTAGCAACAAGCTACAGTGCTGATGTAGTGATCTCTGGCAACCGGATACTTATAAGTAATGATGTAATGATCTCTGGGGACCAGTTACTTATAGTACTGATGTAATGATCTCTGGGAACCAGTTACTTATAGTAATGATGTGATGATCCCTGGCAACCAGTTACTTATTCTCCTGATATAATGATCCCTGGCAACCAGATTTTCTGCTGATGTAGTGATACCTGGCAACAAGTTATACTGCTGGTGTATTATCCCTGGCAATCAGTTACTTATTCTGCTGATGTATTATCCCTGGCAATCAGTTACTTATACTGCTTATGTATTATCCCTGGCAATCAGTTACTTATTCTGCTGATGTATTATCCCTGGCAATCAGTTACTTATACTGCTTATGTATTATCCCTGGCAATCAGTTACCTATTCTGCTTATGTATTATCCCTGGCAACCAGTTACTTATACTGCTTATGTATTTTCCCTGGTAATCAGTTAGTTATTCTGCTGATGTATTATCCCTGGCAATCAGTTACTTACACTTCTGATGTATTATCCCTGGCAATCAGTTACTTATTCTGCTGATGTATTATCCCTGGCAACCACTTACTTATACTGCTTATGTATTATCCCTGGCAATCAGTTACTTATTCTGCTGATGTATTATCCCTGGCAATCAGTTACTTATACTGCTGATGTTATGAGCCCTGGCAACCAGTTACTTATTCTGCTGATGTTATGAGCCCTGGCAAGCAGTTACATATTCTGCTGATGTTATGATCCCTGGCAACCAGTTACTTATTCTGCTGATGTTATGAGCCCTGGCAACCAGATACTTATACTGCTTATGTATTATCCCTGGCAATCAGTTACTTATACTGCTGATGTTATGAGCCCTGGCAACCAGTTACTTATTCTGCTGATGTTATGAGCCCTGGCAACCAGTTACTTATTCTGCTGATGTTATGATCCCTGGCAACCAGATACTCATACTGCTTATGCATTATCCTTGGCAACCAGTTACTTATTCTGCTGATTTTATGATCCCTGGCAACCAGATACTTATAGTGCTTATGTATTATCCCTGGCAACCAGATCCTTATACTGCTTATGTATTATCCCTGGCAACCAGTTACTTATACTGCTGATGTATTATCCCTGGCAACCAGTTACTTATACTGCTAATATATTATCCCTGGCAACTAGATGCTTATACTGCTAATGTATTATGTCTGGCAACTAGGTACTTATACTGCTGATGTATTATCCCTGGCAACCAGATACTTATACTGCTTATGTATTATCCCTGGCAACCAGATACATATACCGCATATATATTATCCCTGGCAACCAGATGCTTATATTGCTGATGTATTATCCCTGGCAACCAGTTACTTATACTGCTTATGTATTATCCCTGGCAACCAGTTAGATTAGATTAGATTAGATTAGATTGATTTGCCTTCAGTAGGGTAACTTGTAGCCAGAAAAGGCTGTGAACATTGAACATGTCTAGAGGTATAAAGTTTAATAGCGTATATATGTACAAAAGTTAACATAAGACACATGTTATAGTACACAGGCAATATGAACAACAATATGGAAAACAAAGCAGGGATAATTATATTTGATACAAAATGAAACACTTTTTAAACCAGCTTTCACTTGGCTTATGTCAGTACGTGTCAACCTTTTTGCAATGGATACCATTCTTGTAATTTATTAAAACATATAGATTAAAAATAAACTTTCAGCTTGCATCAAATACTGCTGATGTATTATCCCTGGCAACCAGTTACTTATACTGCTGATGTATTATCCCTGGCAACCAGTTACTTACACTGCTGATGTTTTATCCCTGGCAACCAGTTACTTACACTGCTGATGTATTATCCCTGGCAACCAGTTACTTATACTGCTGATGTATTATCCCTGGCAACCAGTTACTTACACTGCTGATGTATTATCCCTGGCAACCAGTTACTTATATTGCTTATGTATTATCCCTGGCAACCAGTTACTTACTTATACTGCTGATGTATTATCCCTGGCAACCAGTTACTTACACTGCTGATGTATTATCCCTGGCAACCAGTTACTTATACTGCTGATGTATTATCCCTGGCAACCAGTTACTTATACCGCTTATGTATTATCCCTGGCAACCAGTTACTTACTTATACTGCTGATGTATTATCCCTGGCAACCAGTTACTTACTTATACTGCTGATGTATTATCCCTGGCAACCAGTTACTTATACTGCTGATGTATTATCCCTGGCAACCAGTTACTTATACCGCTTATGTATTATCCCTGGCAACCAGTTACTTACTTATACTGCTGATGTATTATCCCTGGCAACCAGTTACTTACACTGCTGATGTATTATCCCTGGCAACCAGTTACTTATACTGCTGATGTATTATCCCTGGCAACCAGTTACTTATACCGCTTATGTATTATCCCTGGCAACCAGTTACTTACTTATACTGCTGATGTATTATCCCTGGCAACCAGTTACTTATACTGCTGATGTGTTATCCCTGGCAACCAGTTACTTATACTGCTGATGTATTATCCCTGGCAACCAGTTACTTATACTGCTGATGTATTATCCCTAGCAACTAGATACTTATACTGCTGATGTATTATCCCTGGCAACCAGTTACTTATACTGCTTATGTATTATCCCTGGCAACCAGTTACTTATACTGCTGATGTATTATCCCTGGCAACCAGTTACTTATACTGCTTATGTATTATCCCTGGCAACCAGTTACTTATACTGTTTATGTATTATCCCTGGCAACTAGATACTTATTCTGCTGATGTATTATCCCTGGCAACCAGTTACTTATACTGCTTATGTATTATCCCTGGCAACCAGTTACTTATTCTGCTGATGTATTATCCCTGGCAACCAGTTACTTATACTGCTGATGTATTATCCCTGGCAACCAGTTACTTATACTGTTTATGTATTATCCCTGGCAACTAGATACTTATTCTGCTGATGTATTATCCCTGGCAACCAGTTACTTATACTGCTTATGTATTATCCCTGGCAACCAGTTACTTATACTGCTGATGTATTATCCCTGGCAACCAGTTACTTATACTGCTTATGTATTATCCCTGGCAACCAGTTACTTATACTGCTGATGTATTATCCCTGGTAACCAGTTACTTATACTGCTTATGTATTATCCCTGGCAACCAGTTACTTATACTGCTGATGTATTATCCCTGGCAACCAGTTACTTATTCTGCTGATGTATTATCCCTGGCAACCAGTTACATATACTGCTTATGTATTATCCCTGGCAACCAGTTACTTATACTGCTGATGTATTATCCCTGGCAACCAGTTACTTATACTGCTTATGTATTATCCCTGGCAACTAGATCCATATTCTGCTGATGTATTATCCCTGGCAACCAGTTACTTATACTGCTTATGAATTATTCCTGGCAACCAGTTACTTATACTGCTGATGTATTATCCCTGGCAACTAGTTACTTATACTGCTTATGTATTATCCCTGGCAACCAGTTACTTATACTGCTGATGTATTATCCCTGGCAACCAGATACTTATTCTGCTGATGTATTATCCCTGGCAACCAGTTACATATACTGCTTATGTATTATCCCTGGCAACCAGTTACTTATACTGCTGATGTATTATCCCTGGCAACCAGTTACTTATACTGCTTATGTATTATCCCTGGCAACTAGATCCTTATTCTGCTGATGTATTATCCCTGGCAACCAGTTACTTATACTGCTGATGTATTATCCCTGGCAACCAGATACTTATTCTGCTGATGTATTATTCCTGGCAACCAGTTACTTATACTGCTGATGTATTATCCCTGGCAACCAGTTACTTATACTGTTGATGTATTATCCCTGGCAACCAGTTACTTATACTGCTGATGTATTATCCCTGGCAACCAGTTACTTATTCTGCTGATGTATTATCCCTGGCAACCAGTTACTTATTCTGCTGATGTATTATCCCTGGCAACCAGTTACTTATTCTGCTGATGTATTATTCCTGGCAACCAGTTACTTATTCTGCTGATGTATTATCCCTGGCAACCAGTTACTTATACTGCTGATGTATTATCCCTGGCAACCAGTTACTTATACTGCTGATGTATTATCCCTGGCAACCAGTTACTTATACCGCTCCTGCCCTACCTTCAGCTAATTCCATTAATAATGATCCCTGTGCTTTGCATGGCAGAGGGGAGACGGGACGATTTCCTTGTGCGTCACGACGTCGGAGGGAGCCTCAATTAGCAAAGCAATCGACGGCTTTTTCCGAATGATTTAAATGTTGCATGGCTAGAAACCTTAGCAACCACTCTACCAAGGAGCCCTTCATTTAGCTCCGCTTGTACAGTCTCGTACAAAAAATATCGTAGCACTTCAGCTTGAACATGGAAATATAAAAGACGAGGTTGACACGAAAAGCGAAAGCTTTTTAGAACGCTTACATCAAGTAACTTCCTCCACTCATTCATGTAAAAACCCTTCTGCTCTTTCTATTCCAATATAACGATTATCTAATATTAGGCACAAGGGAATGTGGAAATACAGTACCTTCACTTTAACTGACAGTTAAGTACTTTAAAAAGCTGGTTGATGTTTGGTGACCTGACGTTCAATCTTTCGCAACGCCGAGAGAGAGAAAAGTATTGCAAATTTCAAACAAATAACGAGGACTATCTCGGACATGGTAGTTCACACAAAAAAGTGAAATGAACTAAAAATGTGGTTTAACGATACCCACATTATTGTGCGGATTTGTCAGAGTTATAAAAAGCTATAAAAAGTCATTCAGAATGAAGAGCATTACTGAGGACATTCACAGAATATTCAGGATATACATTTGTTCTGTAGTAATATTTCGTCTGTCTCTTTCAGTTTGTCAGTTATACAAAAGGCATTCAGAATAAAGAGAACTTCTGAGTACATTCATAAATAAATTCAAGATATTCATTTGTTATGTAGTAATATTTTGTCTATCCCTTACAGTTTATCAGTTATATAAAAGTCATTCAGAATAAAGAGAACTTCTGAGTACATTCATAAATAAATTCAAGATATACATTTGTTATGTAGTAATATTTTGTCTATCTCTTACAGTTTATCAGTTATACAAAAGTCATTCAGAATAAAAAGAACCTCTGAGTACATTCACAGAAAATTCAAGATATACATTTGTTGCGTAGTAATATTTTGTCTATCTCTTACAGTTTATCAGTTATACAAAAGTCACTCAGTATAAAGAGAACCTCTGAGTACATTCACAGAAAATTCAAGATATACCTTTGTTATGTAGTAATATTTTGTCTATCTCTTATAGTTTATCAGTTATACAAAAGTCATTCAGAATAAAGAGAACTTCTGAGTACATTCACAGAAAATTCAAGACATACATTCGTTATGTAGTAATATTTTGTCCATCTCTTACAGTTTATCAGTTATACAAAAGTCATTCAGTATAAAGAGAACCTCTGAGTACATTGACAGAAAATTCAAGATATACATTTGTTGTGTAATAATATTTTGTCTATCTCTTACAGTTTATCAGTTATACAAAAGTCAATCAGAATAAAGAGAACTTCTGAGTACATTCACAGAAAATTCAAGATATACATTTGTTATGTAGTAATATTTTGTCTATCTCTTACAGTTTATCAGTTATACAAAAGTCAATCAGAATAAAGAGAACTTCTGAGTACATTCATAAATAAATTCAAGATATACATTTGTTGTGTAGTAATATTTTGTATACCTCTTACAGTTTATCAGTTATACAAAAGTCATTAAGAATAAAGAGAACTTCTGAGTACATTCACAGAAAATTCAAGATATACATTTCTTATGTAGTAATATTTTGTCTATCTCTTACAGTTTATCAGTTATACAAAAGTCATTCAGTATGAACAGAACCTCTGAGTACATTCAGAGAAAATTCAAGATATGCATTAGTTGTGTAGTAATATTTTGTCTATCTCTTACAGTTTATCAGTTATACAAAACTCATTCAGTATAAAGAGAACCTCTGAGTACATTCACAGAAAATTCAAGATATACATTTGTTATGTAGTAATATTTTGTCTATCTCTTACAGTTTATCAGTTATACAACAGTCATTCAGTATAAAGAGAACCTCTGAGTACATTCACAGAAAATTCAAGATATACATTTGTTATGCAGTAATATTTTGTCTATCTCTTACAGTTTATCAGTTATACAACAGTCATTCAGTATAAACAGAACCTCTGAGTACATTAACAGGAAATTCAAGATATACATTTGTTATGCAGTAATATTTTGTCTATCTCTTACAGTTTATCAGTTATACAAAAGTCATTCAGAATAAAGAGAACTTCTGAGTACATTCACAGAAAATTCAAGATATACTTTAGTTGTGTAGTAATATTTTGTCTATCTCTTACAGTTTATCAGTTATACAAAAGTCATTTAGTATAAAGAGAACCTCTGAGTACAATCACAGAAAATTCAAGATATACTTTAGTTGTGTAGTAATATTTTGTCTATCTCTTATAGTTTATCAGTTATACAAAAGTCATTCAGTATAAAGAGAACCTCTGAGTACATTCATAGAAAATTCAAGATATACATTTGTTATGTAGTAATATTTTGTCTGTCTCTTACAGTTTATCGATTATACAAAAGTCATTAAGAAGAAAGAGAACTTCTGAGTACATTCACAGAAAATTCCAGATATACATTTGTTATGTAGTAATATTTGGTATATCTCTTACAGTTTATCGATTATACAAAAGCCATTCAGAATAAAGAGAACTTCTGAGTTCATTCACAGAAAATTCCAGATATACATTTGTTATGTAGTAATATTTGGTATATCTCTTACAATTTATCAGTTATACAAAAGTCATTCAGAATAAAGAGAACTTCTGAGTACATTCACAAAAAATTCAGGATATATATTTGTTTTGTAGTAATATTTTGTCTATCTCTTACAGTTTATCAGTCATACAAAAGTGATTCAGAATAGAAATATCTTTTGAGGATATTCACAGAAAATTCAAGATATACGTTTCATTTTCCATGAAAATATCTTGAACATATTTTACGGGTATATTAACAGAGATATTTTGAGCCGTTTTTGAGGAAATCAAAATATTCCATGCAAGATTAGTTTCGGACAGGAGTTTTCGCAAGAAAAGTTTGAGCCGTATTGCTTATTATTTACCTGATATATTGGTATTGCACTTTTGGGTGTGGTGCAGTACATTTTTTTTTTTTTTTTTTTTTTTTTTTACTTATTGAAATACTCAGGCAGCGGATAAAGAAAAACTTATGTATAGGTATCGAGAATTGTGTTGGGAAGACAGCATTCAAAAGCAGTGAAAGTTTCTGCCTTATGTATATTTGTAACTTGGCAGATATTTCAGGGATTTTGGTTAACTACCGATATCATTACTGCACAGTAATCTCTTCTTTAAAATACAGTCTGTGAAGTCCTCTGAACCCAGTAAGTTGCAGGTTCTGAGGTAACAGGGCACTCAAAAACAAAATATCCGTTCAGATAAAGTATTCAAGTTAACCATCTTTTAATGATTCAAGAGTATTTTTTGGGGGTGGGGACCCACTTTGTTATGCCGTATGTTGAAGAAATAAACGGTGGTATACCCCAAAAACAAGACTATTCAAGGTATACATACAGCTTTCCTAGTGATACTTTTTTTTAATTATCCTAACTTTTCAGCGCTTCAATTGTTTTCATAGGGCGCTGTTAGTATTCGATTGTTCCAGGGAGTACGTCACTCCTCTATGTAAGCTTATTTCGAACAAGATAAAAAATGAACACGTATTCATACGCAGAGCAAGTCAAAGCTTCATGTCAAGTAAGTACGTACGAGGGTGTGGTGTAAACCCCTATTACCATTTAATGGCACGTTAGTAATGAATAAACAATTGATCGTTTACCAACTCTATTACTTGCCTTCTACTACCTCGACCACGTATATACTTACATTAAACATTCCTGGAATTTGGGACCTCCTGAAAGCAAAAGTGAACAAAATGGATTGATTGAGAGAACAGCTGAAGTCAAAACTAATATATCGGGTAAATTCCGCATAAATAACTCCAAAACCTAAACCACACTTTACATGGAACATTTTCAGATATTTCGGATTTTCGCGAAAATGATTCTATATTTTTTTATTCAAATCCACTTTCACAAATTTTCCCGGCAAAGACGAGGGCTGTTCAATAAAAACGATCACTTTTTTTTTTTTTTTTTTTTTTTTTTTTTTTTTTTTTTTTGCAGCGTACCCCTACTCATCCTCATAATTTTGATGGTCCTTCTCAAAATAGTCTCCCCTGAATGTAATGTATTTGTCCCAGCGTTTCTGCCAGTCTTCAAAGATATGCTGGAAACCATTTTTGAGAGATCCTTCAAAATCATCTCCGCAGCCTTCACCACTGCTTCTGATGATGGATAATGTCTCCCACGAAGGCGTTTCTTCAAGTTATGGAATAGAAGAAAGTCACATGGGGCTAAATCCGGGCTATAGGGAGGGTGAGGGTTGCACTTCACGCAACAACATTGGCAATATGTGACCGCACATGCAGCCTGCTTCACGGAAATGTGGTCTTTTGCGTCTGATATGGACTTGCAATGTTTTCAGGACATCCCTGTAGTATTGTCCAGTTACTGATGTGTGTGCAGGTACAACATGCTGATTAACCATTCCATGAATATCAAAGAATGAGATGACCATAACTTTCCCAGCAGAAGCAACCACTTTTACTTTTTAGGGGGGTTGGTGATGAAGGAGATTTCCACACTGAGCTTTGCTGTTTGCTCTCAAGATCAAAATGATGTAGCCAAGTTTCATCAGCAGTAATTACGTTTGAAAGAAACTCCGGATCTTCCTCTAACATCAACTTTAACTGCATGCGAATGTGCTTTTGTTCGGGAACCCATCACGTCCAAACATGTCTCATGTGTAATGTTTCTGTCACCAACGTTTGGGTGGCACCCAATGAAATGTTCAGTATTTCAGAAAGTGATCTTAAGGTAATTCGTCGATCCTCTGTCACAATGGCAGCAGCAGTGTTGATGTTTCCTTCTGTAAGAGCAGTAACTGGAGCACCGGATTCACCTTCCTTTGAAATTGATTGTCTCCCCTCTTTAAACATTTTAAACCACCTTCGAGCTGTGCTGTAGGGAAGAACAGACTCTCCATAGGCCTCCTCTAACATTGTATAGGTCTCAACTGAAGATTTGTTGAGACGAAAGCAGAATTTCAAAGCCGCATATTGTTACCTCACGTGTTACCTCCGTTACAGTGGTAGGCGATATTGAACATGTTTGAACTTGCCTGGTTCTCAAAGGCGGGAGGTAACCAGGAGTACCAACAATGAAATTACTACGGCGTGTTTTTTTTTTTTTTTTTTTTTTTTTTTCACATTAAGCTAACAGAATATAATATGATTGAAATTAGTGCGAAAAATTATGACCATAAAAAGAAATGACCATTCTTTATTGAACAGCCCTCGTATATCGTGATTACCTATATGCTCAACTTTCTAGTAACGTCTTCGGAATATCGACATTTCCTAATATTGCACAGTTTTGTGTAATATCTTGGCTGCATATGGACACTGCCAAATGGATTATTTTAGTATATTAGTGCACTGCATAGGACTAGACATTACTTCATTGTGACTAAAGAGTATCTTTAAATAAATAATATTTACACTTTATGTTATAGGACAAGACGCCAGAGTCTATATTGACGAACCCCTGCATGGTCAAGTCATATCTTCCTCTCTAAACGCCAAATATTCAGTGTTACCTAATAAATGTAATAGCATATCTGATATTTGTTTACTGTTCAAAATGCCTTTTTAAGTGGTAAATCTGGCAACTTCAATCCCCGCCACCGTTTCGTACATCGCAGTGTGGCTGCATCACACTCAAAACGCCCGGAGTTCGAATCATCGTCCGATATGACTTAACCTTGGAGGTTTTCTCTTATCCTGAAAGATAAATCTCTGCTAACTCTAAGCTCTACGTACCCTGTACTCATTGGAACATCATTTCATTCATCGTCCGATATGACTTAACGTTGGAGGTTTTCTCTTATCCTGAAAGATAAATCTCTGCTAACTCTAAGCTCTACGTACCCTGTACTCATTGGAACATCATTTCATTCATCGTCCGATATGACTTAACGTTGGAGGTTTTCTCTTATCCTGAAAGATGAATGTCTGGTAACTCTAAGCTCTATGTACCCTGTACTCATTGGAACATCATTTCATTCATCGTCCGATATGACTTAACCCTGGAGGTTTTCTCTTATCCTGAAAGATAAATCTCTGCTAACTCTAAGCTCTACGTACCCTGTACTCATTGGAACATCATTTCATTCATCGTCCGATATGACTTAACGTTGGAGGTTTTCTCTTATCCTGAAAGATGAATGTCTGGTAACTCTAAGCTCTATGTACCCTGTACTTATTTGAACATCATTTCATTCATCGTCCGATATGACTTAACGTTGTAGGCTTATCTTATCTTGAAAGATGAATGTCTGGTAACTCTAAGCTCTATGTACCCTGTACTTATGTGAACATCATTTCATTCATCGTCCGATATGACTTAACGTTGGAGGTTTTCTCTTATCTTGAAAGATGAATGTCTGGTAACTCTAAGCTCTATGTACCCTGTACTTATGTGAACATCATTTCATTCATCGTCCGATATGACTTAACGTTGGAGGTTTTCTCTTAACCTGAAAGATGAATGTCTGGTAACTCTAAACTCTATGTACCCTGTACTCATTGGAACATCATTTCATTCATCGTCCGATATGACTTAACGTTGTAGGCTTATCTTATCTTGAAAGATGAATGTCTGGTAACTCTAAGCTCTATGTACCCTGTACTCATTAGAACATCATTTCATTCATCGTCCGATATGACTTAACGTTGTAGGCTTATCATATCTTGAAAGATGAATGTCTGGTAACTCTAAGCTCTATGGAATCTGTACTCATTTGAACATCATTTCATTCATCGTCCGATATGACTTAACGTTGGAGGTTTTCTCTTATCCTGAAAGATGAATGTCTGGTAACTCTAAGCTCTATGTACCCTGTACTTATTTGAACATCATTTCATTCATCGTCCGATATGACTTAACGTTGGAGGTTTTCTCTTATCCTGAAAGATGAATGTCTGGTAACTCTAAGCCCTATGTACCCTGTACTTATTTGAACATCATTTCATTCATCGTCCGATATGACTTAACGTTGGAGGTTTTCTCTTATCCTGGAAGATAAATCTCTGCTAACTCTAAGCTCTACGTACCCTGTACTCATTGGAACATCATTTCATTCATCGTCCGATATGACTTAACGTTGTAGGCTTATCTTATCTTGAAAGATGAATGTCTGGTAACTCTAAGCTCTATGTAACCTGTACTCATTAGAACATCATTTCATTCATCGTCCGATATGACTTAACGTTGTAGGCTTATCTTATCTTGAAAGATGAATGTCTGGTACCTCTAAGCTCTATGTACCCTGTACTTATGTGAACATCATTTCATTCATCGTCCGATATGACTTAACGTTGGAGGTTTTCTCTTATCTTGAAAGATGAATGTCTGGTAACTCTAAGCTCTATGTACCCTGTACTTATGTGAACATCATTTCATTCATCGTCCGATATGACTTAACGTTGGAGGTTTTCTCTTAACCTGAAAGATGAATGTCTGGTAACTCTAAACTCTATGTACCCTGTACTCATTGGAACATCATTTCATTCATCGTCTGATATGACTTAACGTTGAAGGTTTTCTCTTATCCTGAAAGATGAATGTCTGGTAACTCTAAGCTCTATGTACCCTGTACTCATTGGAACAATATTTCATTCATCGTCCGATATGACCTAACGTTGGAGGCTTTTCTTATCCTGAAAGATGAATGTCCGGTAACTCTAAGCTCTATGTACCCTGTACTCATTGGAACATAATTTCATTCCTCGTCCGATATGACCTAACGTTGGAGGCTTTTCTTATCCTGAAAGATGAATGTCTGGTAACTCTAAGCTCTACGTACCCTGTACTCATTGGAACATCATTTCATTCATCGTCTGATATGACTTAACGTTGGAGGTTTTTTCTTATCCTGAAAGATGAATGTCTGGTAACTCTAAGCTCTATGTACCCTGTACTCATTAGAACATCATGTCATTCATCGTCTGATATGACTTAACGTTGGAGGTTTTCTCTTATCCTGAAAGATGAATGTCTGGTAACTCTAAGCTCTATGTACCCTGTACTCATTGGAACATCATTTCATTCATCGTCTGATATGACAACGTTGGAGGTTTTTTCTTATCCTGAAAGATTAATGTCTGGTAACTCTAAGCTCTATGTACCCTGTACTCATTTGTACATCATTTCATTCCTCGTCCGATATGACAACGTTGGAGGCTTTTTCTTATCCTGAAAGATGAATGTCTGGTAACTCTAAGCTCTATGTACCCTGTACTCATTTTAACATATTTCATTCATCGTCCGATATGACTTAACGTTGTAGGCTTTTTCTTATCCTGAAAGATGAATGTCTGGTAACTCTAAGCTCTATGTACCCTGTACTCATTTGTACATCATTTCATTCCTCGTCCGATATGACTTAACGTTGTAGGTTTTTTCTTATCCTGAAAGATGAATGTCTGGTAACTCTAAGCTCTATGTAACCTGTACTCATTTGTACGTCATTTCATTCATCGTCCGATATGACTTAACGTTGTAGGCTTTTTCTTATCTTGAAAGATGAATATCTGGTAACTCTAAGCTCTATGTACCCTGTACTCATTTTAACATATTTCATTCATCGTCCGATATGACTTAACGTTGTAGGCTTTTTCTTATCTTGAAAGATGAATGTCTGGTAACTCTAAGCTCTATGTGCCCTGTACTCATTGGAACTCATTTCATTCCTCGTCCGATATGACTTAACGTTGGAGGTTTTTTCTTATCTTGAAAGTTGAATGTCTGGTAACTCTAAGCTGTATGTACCCTGTACTCATTTGTACTTCATTTCATTCATCTTCCGATATGACTTAACGTTGGAGGTTTTCTCTTATCCTGAAAGATTAATGTTTGGTAACTCTAAGCTCTATGTACCCTGTACACATTTGTACATCATTTCATCCATCGTCTGATATGACTTAACGTTGGAGGTTTTCTCTTATCCTGAAAGATTAATATTTGGTAACTCTAAGCCCTATGTCCTGTACTCATTTGTACATCATTTCATTCATTGTCCGATATGATTTAATGTTGTAGAAGGTAAATTTAAAAAGAAATATATTTTGAACGTGTTGCAGGCCCTTGAGCAGTTATTGCAGCAAGGCCCACAAAACGAAGGGGTCCGAGTATGGAACCTTGAGGTTCTCCAGCGCGAACATGACGTTTAGCATTATCAAGTGGAAGAACTGCTTTGTAGTACAATTTGTGTTCGGTTGTGGACTTGATAACAGAAACACTACCGATGTGGTGTTGGCCAGATTGTCTCTCCTCTTTTGTTTATTTTAAAACAATTCCAAAGACATATGAAATGAGACGTAGATACACTATACTGAAGAACCCGGCTAAGGGTTCACTCTGTTCTATGTGATATTGTAACTGATAGACAAACAGACACACTATACCCAAGTCTCAATGTACACAGCTCTGAAGGGTGTTGCAGTGTATAAGACTGCAAACACTAAACCTACTAGGTATACAAAATGTTTCAAAAATAAGGTCGAGAATTTTCATAACGCACTCGTGCTTGAATATTTCGTTCTCTCACATAAATAGTACAGTGCGATCCATATAAACCTGAACCATTTCAATAGGCCTTCATTTCCCTTCGAAAGCTCCTAAAATGTAGAAATTTGTTTTAATGATTTCAGTGGCTCTGGGAGAATTGACAACACTGAGAATTGTTGACAGTTGAGACTCATAACCGCAACATGCAGTACTCACTACAAGAGCGTGTTTACATTTTGAAAACATATTGGAAGACAAATTCCTTGGTAACAACACAACGGGAATTTCAAAGAGAATTTAATGTAGGTGCGCGATGTTCCTACAAAGGTAACAATGGTATGGTGCGCGGTGTCAGCTTCCAGGATCGTTGGTCCATTTTCTTTGATACGACTGTAGACACTGGGTATCTTCAAGACATTTGTGGAGCAGCTGGATGATATCGAATTGAGAGAAGGTTATTTCCAGCAAGATGTAACAACGTGTCATACATCTAACAACACTATGGAACTTGTAACCAGTTTCTTTGATAATCGAATAATCTCAAAAGTCCATGGCTCCCCAGATCCCCTGACCTAACCTCACCGGATGTTTTCTTGTGGAGGTATCTAAAAATTAGAGTGTACAAGAATATGCCACAGACAATTGATGTTCTCAAGGAATCCATTCGAACCGAAGTAAGTAACATTGGCTAGGCTACTCTCCGTAAAACTTGAGAGAATATGGTGAGACGAGTACAAACATGTATAGATGCTCGTGGAGGACACTTCCAACATTTTCTCTGAGATGTACATAGTGTAATGTAATCTCTGAATTGTGTATTATATTCTCCCAAAGTTGTACGTGTGTCCCATTATTGGTTCAAAAGTTATGGCCTATTGAAGTGGTTCAGGTTTATGTGGATCGCACTGTATATCTTAATTGATAAATAATAAACATATACGTTTTACACTTCTATTTATATATCTATGTATATTTTGAAGTTGAAATACTTCCTTTGTGAAGTACGTGTTTATTGACTTTATTCAATATGATATGTTTCTATGTTACAGAACTAACCCTGCAGATAAGCACTCTCTCAACGAGCGGGATGATTCAGGTGGTTACGTCTGTGGTTCGGATTCGTGAGGTCCGGGTTCGATTCCCGTGGCCGACCTACTTGACCCATGGGGTTTTCGTGGTTTTCCCGGGTCGCTAGGCGAATGCTGGGTAGATTAATTACATTCCCCGAATTTTCTGTGCGTATTTCCATTATTATTTCACATCATCACTCAGTCAGTAGTGTAATCCAAATATTGTCTGTGTTGCGAGGTCGCGAAGTGTAAGTACAATTGATGTACTTCGTTATTCTCACGTCGCACTTCCTTGAATTTGATATAGGTACTTATAATTACAAGAGATCCACATTACACGAGGGTACTCTCTGCCTGCTTACAGATTGGAAACACTTAAAATAAAACCTGAAACTTTCCTGACGACGAATATGTTGAAGATGCCTTCGGGTGAAGAAGCACAGATGTATACAGTTTGATCATCAAGTTAAGTAATTATGTTTCTTTGACCTAATTAATTTTCTATACTCACGCCATCTCCTGACTTGGCATTTAATTTATCGAAAACAATGATACGAATATTGACAGGTTTTGCTTTTGTTTATATTTGTTATATCCAGTGATACATTTGTGGTTATAACATTTATTAAAATATCCTAACGATGGGAGAGATGTACGCTCTAATCGTCTTTTCACCTCATTTGTTTCCCGAGAAGAAAGGTTTGTTGTATAAGAGAGAACTGCCAATGTTTATGAACATGAATTCCGAATGTTTGGGTGTTAGTATGATATAGGTTGTTATATATCATAAAACAATTACATATGTATATAAATAAAAATTATAGCGACATGCCTTATTTAAAATATATTTACAATTTCTCCACTTTGCAGTGCCTATTTATATTTCTGTTCAAATGGCCGATTCTTCACCAGAAAACATCAATGACAAAGTTTCAAATGTTGCTTGCTGTTGCTTTCTAAGTTTATTAAACAACCCTGTTTTCACGGATAGGGACAGATATGAAAGTCTATTTTAAGTTTATTAAACAACCCCATTTTCACTGATAGGGACAGATATGAAAGTCTATTTTAAGTTTGAGTGTGTAAGTATTCTGCGAAGCGCTGAAAAAATCATTCTGCTAACGCTCTGGTGGCAGTGATGATCATCGTGTGATTTAGTTTTTAGTGCTTTAAGATCCAGAGTTGGCATTCCTGTTGAAATTTTGTGTCTTTTGTCAACGTTGTGATGGCATTCTTCTTATTGTACTTTTATCAGTAAACTGTTACACGCGAAGAACGCAAGTTTCGTATCTAAAGCCTTGCTGGGTCACGTGACTGTAAGTTGTGAGCGTCACTAGCAACTAGACAACCGTTATCGGGGAATCGATCACAAATTAACGCAGTTGAAATCTCAAAGTGAATTCGCTTCCACTTTCCATTATTCTTCGAACAAAAAATAATTTAACATTTAGATACACCTTCTTCAAATTATAAGCTGTGCCGTTGGCAACACTTACATACCTATACCTACTATATGTAATTTACTCATTATCTATTATATTTTATTTTTTATTTGTAGTTTCAAATAATCCTACTATTTGAGTTACTGCTTCAAAACTATTGTATAATACTCCATTTTGAAACATTCATACTAACTTTTTTCAATTTTTCTCCGTTTTTTTATAAATGTTGCTAACGACTTCAACTTTCTGATAAGATGGAAACTTGAACTGGATGATAGTGGAACATTACCTCGTTTTCAAGAAAATCTCTCCACCCCAAACTGTCCTTTATTTTCATCTGCTCCAAAATCATTAGAAGTTTTGATTAAAACGGAATATTTTCATCACAAATTAAATGTAAAATAGTTATCTTTATCCTTTTTGTACCTTTGCATACAAGATATACAAAGATGGTGCCTTGTTATGCCTTTTTGCATTACACGTGTATTATCTTTAAGAAGAGTGCATAATGCTAAATTCTATACACGTTGTCACCGAAAGATATGTCAAAAATTTGACAAAACATTTCTTGCGGATAGATGATAAAAATATGTTACCTATATAAACGTAGATCCAGAAATTGTTATTTTTAGGGCTGAACCCAATACTGCAACATTCAATGACAGAACACTGGAAAACATGTTCAAAATGGTCTGTCAACCTGCCATCACATGGACTCCCCAATGCACTCAGTTAGGTCTGGAGAGTTTCGTATTGTCTGACAGCACGATGATTCTCTACACCTGCAATTGGAGCTGCATAAGTAAATAAGACATTTCAAATGTCTCCACAAATAAAACCGTAGCGAGTTTAAGTCAGATGAACGTATTCCTACCCATTTAGCAAAAAATCTGATATTCAGAAATTGACAAATAGAATGCCTGATATGAGGAGCAGCTCCATCTGGCATGAACTGAGTACCGGTGTCTAACAAGCGGACTGTAGCACCGTGAGATTCATGGTTGAAATCCCTGATATAGCATTGACTCTGTCTATCCAAACCTAAGCCTACAGATGGCTGTTGTTGGAAGAATGATAATTTCCATCAAACTTTTATGCAGTTACTAAAATATTTATAAAATTCCTTTTCATCCTTATGTTTAAAGATATTTTAGGTTTTATTATTTTCCTTATATTTTTTAACAATTTTATTTTTAGAAAAGCGTTATAGTTTAGGAGATCCAGAAATTTCACTCCCACTAATCCTTTAGCACATTATGGAACAGAATTAATGAATTTGAAATGTATGTGAAGTATTATCAATAAATAGATAGGATGCTGGCTCCCAAGAAGAAGACAACATACGCATTTATCATGAGTGTTTACAACACTTTTATTGCATACCTATGGCTCGTTTGTCACCATTCGGAGGTGTATACCTATTAACCAATTAGACCGCAGAAACCCAAACCGTAATTTTCAAGATGTCAGTCTACTAAAGAGAAAGACAAGACTAGGTTACAATGGTCTACAAAAGTATTACAAGCCTTCGAAAAGCTGAAAACAGATTTATCAAATGCAACACTTTTGGTCCATCCTGAATCAAATCTCAGATGTCAGATGATTGGGTCGAGAAGTTACCAATTGTACTTCTAGATCTTCAGAACATGAGGTAACAGCTGCGGAGCTTACATATGGCGAACCAATTAGATTACCTGACACAAACCTTCATATACAAACTGCGCGAGCATGTAGGGAATATTAAATCTGTTAAATCAGGAGTTTACATCATGTACTCATGTTTTCGTCAGACACGATGCTATAAGAAAACCACTACAACCAATACCTATATGATGGACCTTCTTATGGTTATTTGGGTTGATCTTGGTGAGTTCAAATAAACATTTGTGTAATTATCAAATCTAATTATTTCAAGTTTTTAATACAGAACAAAACATAAGCGGTAACAATACAAAGGAAAGAACATAGAGAAAAAGAAAAGAAAAGTTGAGGATAGCCAACATAAATCCAATGATCGGACGCTTGCTAACCACAATCCTCTATATGCTAGAAAGGTTTCACCATAATTTTGACATACCTACCTTTCTGTTACACTTTGTATAGATATTAGATGGTTGGTTGTCCAATTGTTGTGTTCTAGAGCTGATTGGCCAGCAAGTTAAAGAAGTAAAGCAGTAAAATGATGGCTAATCCACAAGAAGTGGCAGCACAACAAACCTAACTGCTCAAGATTATGTCTTTGTGTACCATCTTGAGATCTAGAGACAAACAAAACCTTGGCACGAAGGGAGTGAATCACTATAAAGTAGTGCACTGGACGGTCCAGTGTGACATCGACGCGGGATTTGCACAAAACAGTTACAATATCAAATCCACATCTATATGTACAAAGTGTAACATGTACAGTTCGTTTTGGAGAAGTGATTAGCATCAAACTGTAATCTAATTTCTACATTTTTTTAAACATTAAACATTAAGAAATATTTGTCTAGTTTTCCTGTGATTTTCATCTCAAAAGCTAAATGAATTTCTTTGAAACTTTAAACGTATATCTGAAATAAATAAAACAGATAGATGGGCACAAATTCTTATTAGCTAATTAAATTTATAAAATCAACAATTTATAATGTACGTACTATGCCTTTAAAAGAGACTGTAAAACATAGATAAATTAATTTCTTGTAGCCCCTTAAAGATCAACCTGAAGGCGTGATTGTGAATATGTAAATACAAAAACGTGACCAATCCACATAGATAATTCAAGTTAGTCACTGTGAGCTATTCACAAAAGAAATGAACTCATTGACAAATCTGATACACAGTTACTTGTGCAGAATCTCTGGCAATATTTCTTTTTCAATATTAATTTCTTTAGGTCACATTTAGGAGATGACAAGAAGATATCAGGAACATTGCACAAGGAACCAAACATATTACAGATACGTATTACGTGAACAAATGTAAAACGTACCTAGTAATATCATATCAACACGTTAGTTTGTCTTTTCTTAAGAATGTCAAAACACCATCAAGAAATTCAGCAATAAACACTAAAAACATAAGATAAATGCTCAAATTTTGTCACGTGCTGTAATATGCGTTAACATTCTTTCTTCTTTTTCTTGTCCTAACTATCCATTATTTATACCTATACCATTAAGTTTCCACTAAGTCTTGAGCACAAAAATAAAGGCGGATAACTAAGCTGGAAGCAGTATACGATGCCATGGTCACACCTGTATCTACTTCAACATAAACTATGTTGCTTTATAATTCTGAGTCATGGCCAACAATTAACAAAGAAATAACGGCTTGGAACTAGCATGGTGGGCCATGACAAGTTATGTTTGATTTGTGAAATTGTTGGCTAATGTCTGTATGTATAAAAGATAAGTTTATGTGTTCAGGAAAGGAAGCAGTTTTACTGAGGTAAGCAGTCTACACATTCCGAGAGTTACTAGAACGTCTACCTACCATTTCCCTGAGTAATGCAACATAACCTATCTACCACTCAAAGTAATCATTTTAATGTAACCAATAGCACAAACTACTCCTAATAAAGTCCAAGTACACGAAGCTATCCCCATAAAGGACTAAAGCTACCCGATCATTGGAATATTCGATATCAACAAGACTTGTGTCTCAAACATCCTACAGTAATTATTAATTCAAGATAAACATTACATCTCCACTATATACCCATAAACCATTTAATTGAAATTCTTGAACAAATCAAATGTTTTATTTAAAGGATAGGATGAAATGAAAGGATTATTTTGAAAATCTTTATGTTCATTCTTGGAAGATGCTGATCTTGAGTACTTTTCTTCATACGTACATAATTTTCATTATCTCATCAGATGTGAAGTCTCCTCGATATGAAATGTTTAAAGCAATAAAATAACGAGTAGAATGTATGGAACAATTGTAACTTTGTCGTTATACTTCTGTGTGCTCATATTCTTTAGAAAAGCTCTAAGACACCTGTCAACATGTTTTCATTTACTTTTTTTCCAGGTCTCGGAACGTAGGTAGATGCTTTCTTAAACTGTAAGTTTATTAGGACGTATTACAGAACATCAAATTTAAACGGAGAAAACACATTGATAACAAAATTAGTGGTACTGTGATGTAACACATGATTAATTCACTTCAAAATTGCTTCAATTTACTGCCAAAGTCTGTCAGCAATACTGTTCGCCTGATGTCCAATTCTTAACTTTAACTGTTCAACATCTCTTGGTCGGATGTTAGCGGTATTTATTACTTTTAGCAAGATTTTACAAGGAAGTAAGCTTAGCTTTGCTTTTGTCTGTACTAACCACATAGGTATTCAAGTGGCCTACTGTATTATTTCATTTAAAACCTACTCAATTTGAAGTAATGATGCCTTTTCCTTTGTTCTGTACACATGCAGTCAGGTCCTAATAAATTTAAATTGCTGTTTGAAAGGGTTTTTGAACGTTCTGAGACTTGAGGACTGGAGGAAAACCTCACATCCATGTTAAAATCTTACAGCGGGATTACAGACATTGTTCTATACTTCTTACTCGCCCGATGCGTCTTTGTCTGAAGTTCAAAATATAATTCATATCAAATTCAGCATTATCATAGATATGACTGAAAAATATTACAAAAATTACTAAACACCACTGAGAATTGTCCTGCTTTTCGAGTTTCAGAAAGTGGCTCTTTCAATTAAAATGTTTAAAATGCTCGCTTATTAAAATAATGCATTCCGTTGGTATTAATTTTCTCTAATCGGCAAACCACGAAAAACAGAAAAAAGCTTAAAATAAAATATACCTATATATAGTTACAACATATAATATCTATGTAAAATAAATATTTGACAAATTGATATTTTAAATTAGGTTATTATAATGCATATACCCAGATTCTGAGGAAACACTACAAATTATGTGTTTAAAAAGTAACAATGGGAGCATTTCTTAGTACGCACTTAACTTTCTAACACGTTGTAAAGACAACTGAGTGGAACATCAGCTGCCTCTCTTGGAATAAAGCTGCATGTTACATCCATCCTTTCACTATCTCCTTACCTAACGTAACAACTCTCAATAACACAGTATCGAAGCTTTATCTCAAACTATTACACACATTCGATATCATTCGTATCGAGAGTTCCTATCGATGCTCCAAATCTATAGAAAACCAAGTAAGAGTTTCTGGAGGAACGAACGAAAACAGATTAAATCAAAGTGTAAATAGATCTATTTACATTTGAATAAATCTGTGGTATCTTTCACACAACTTAGAAAAATCAAACAAGCATACGACAAGTTTGAACATTTTATAAATTCCGGGCATACAACATTAAAAATTGCGCACCAAATAAGGCAGGAAAAAAAGCAACATTGAATATACAAACACCAATATTGTACCCATATATATAACATCACACATCTAACACATAAATAGAGTCCAAGAAAAAAACCTTATGTTACACTGGTATGATTTTCTCTACTCTCGTACAAACACTTATTGCTCTATCTACTTCAAGATAAACTTTATATTATTGTAGTTACAAGGGAATAGAGTAGACTTTAAGTGATAGTCAAATGTTTTGGTCGTTATGTGATGTATACATCACTTTCTCTACTCTTGTACAAACACTTATTGCTCTATCTACTTCAAGATAAACTTCATCAGTTACAAGGGAATACAGTAGACTTTAAGTGATAGTCAAATGTTTTGGTCGTTATGTGATGTATACATGACTTTCTCTACACTTGTACAAACACTTATTGCTCTCTCTACTTCAAGATAAACATTATCTTATTTTAGCTACAAGGGAATACAGCAGACTTTAAGTGATAGTCAAATGTTATGGTTATTATGTGATGTATACATGACTTTCTCTACTCTTGTAAAAACGCTTATTGCTCTCTCTACTTCAAGATAAACATTATCTTATTGTAGTTACAAGGGAATACAGTAGACTTTAAGTGATAGTCAAATCTTTTGGTCGTTTTGTGATGTATACACGACTTTCTCTACTCTTGTACAAACACTTATTGCTCTATCTACTTCATGATAAACATCATCCTATTGTGGTTACAAGGGAATACAGTAGACTTTAAGTGATAGTCAAATGTTATGGTTATTATGTGATGTACACATGACTTTCTCTACTCGTGTACAAACACTTGTTGCTCTATCTACTTCAAGATAAACATTATCTTATTGTAGTTACAAGGGAATACAGTAGACTTTAAGTGATAGTCAAATCTTTTGGTCGTTATGTGATGTATATATGACTTTCTCTACTCTTGTACAAACACTTATTGCTCTATCTACTTCAAGATAAACATCTGATTGTAGTTACAAGGGAATACAGTAGACTTTAAGTGATAGTCAAATGTTATGGTTATTATGTGATGTACACATGACTTTCTCTACTCTTGTACAAACACTTGTTGCTCTATATACTTCAAGATAAATATTATCTTATTGTAGTTACAAGGGAATACAGTAGACTTTAAGTGATAGTCAAATGTTTTGGTCGTTATTTGATGTATACATGACTTTCTCTACTCTTGTACAAACACTTATTGCTCTATCTACTTCACGATAAACTTAATATTATTGTAGTTACAAGGGAATACAGTAGACTTTAAGTGATAGTCAAATGTTTTGGACGTTATATGATGTATACATGACTTTATCTACTCTTGTACAAACACTTATTGCTCTATCTACTTCAAGATAAACATTATCTTATTGTAGTTACAAGGGAATACAGTAGACTTTAAGTGATAGTCAAATGTTTTGGACGTTATATGATGTATACATGACTTTCTCTACTCTTGTACAAACACTTATCGCTCTGTCCACTTCAAGATAAACATTATCTTATTGTAGTTACAAGGGAATACAGTAGACTTTAAGTGATAGTCAAATGTTTTGGTCGTTATGTAACGTATACATGACCTTCTCTTCTGTTGTACAAACACTTATTGCTCTATCTACTTCAAGATAAACATCATATTATTGTAGTTACAAGGGAATACAGTAGACTTTAAGTGATAGTCAAATGTTATGGTTACTATGTGATGTACACATGACTTTCTCTACTCTTGTACAAACACTTGTTGCTCTATCTACTTCAAGATAAACATTATCTTATTTTAGCTACAAGGGAATACAGTAAACTTTAAGTGATAGTCAAATGTTATGGTTATTATGTGATGTACACATGATTTTCTCTACTCTTGTACAAACACTTGTTGCTCTATCTACTTCAAAATAAACATTATCTTATTGTAGTTACAAGGGAATACAGTAAACTTTAAGTGATAGTCAAATGTTATGGTTATTATGTGATGTACACATGATTTTCTCTACTCTTGTACAAACACTTGTTGCTCTATCTACTTCAAAATAAACATTATCTTATTGTAGTTACAAGGGAATACAGTAGACTTTAAGTGATAGTCAAATGTTATGGTTATTATGTGATGTACACATGACTTTCTCTACTCTTGTACAAACACTTGTTGCTCTATATACTTCAAGATAAATATTATCTTATTGTAGTTACAAGGGAATACAGTAGACTTTAAGTGATAGTCAAATATTTTGGTAGTTATTTGATGTATACATGACTTTCTCTACTCTTGTACAAACACTTATTGCTCTATCTACTTCACGATAAACTTAATATTATTGTAGTTACAAGGGAATACAGTAGACTTTAAGTGATAGTCAAATGTTTTGGACGTTATATGATGTATACATGACTTTCTCTACTCTTGTACAAACACTTATCGCTCTGTCTACTTCAAGATAAACATTATCTTATTGTAGTTACAAGGGAATACAGTAGACTTTAAGTGATAGTCAAATGTTTTGGTCGTTATGTGACGTTTACATGACCTTCTCTTCTGTTGTACAAACACTTATTGCTCTATCTACTTCAAGATAAACATCATCTTATTGAAGTTACAAGGGAATACAGTAGACTTTAAGTGATAGTCAAATGTTATGGTTACTATGTGATGTACACATGACTTTCTCTATTCTTGTACAAACACTTGTTGCTCTATCTACTTCAAGATAAACATCATCTTATTGTAGTTACAAGGGAATACAGTAGTCGTTAAGTGATAGTCAAATGTTTTGGTCGTTATGTGATGTACACATGATTTTCTCTACTCTTGTACAAACACTTATTGCTCTGTCTACTTCAAGATAAACATTATCTTATTGTAGTTACAAGAGAATACAGTAGACTAAGTGATAGTCAAATGTTTTGGTCGATATGTGATGTATACATGACTTTGTCTACTCTTGTACAAACACTTATTGCTCTATCTACTTCAAGATAAACATTATCTTATTGTAGTTACAAGGGAATACAGTAGACTTTAAGTGATAGTCAAATCTTTTGGTCGTTATGTAGTATCTTTGTATACCCAAGATGTAAAGATATGAGGAAAGTGTAAGAATTGCAAAATTCAAACAAATAACAGAAAAGATCTCTCAAATGATTCGTACCACAGAAATGTATTCTATTTGACGTTTTTGTACTTTTTCCTCATGAAAAAATTTGAAACATACGTTATTTAAGTTAGAGTGATTTTTGAAGAAATGCAAAGTAAGGTGTACATTTGCAAACATGTGCTGAAAGCGTGTTTTTGCCGTGCAGACTGTACACAATAGATCCAGAAGTGAACGTGTGTCACTTTTGCCTCTGTTCGCGGATGTCGTAAGGAACATGGTTAATAGATTTCGCAGAAAAGAAAGATGGCCTCCCCATTACGGGTTTAAGGGAAGCATAATTAATTCCCTATATAATCCGACAGAGCGGCGCTAGCATCGCATGAAAACCACCTCCAACACAACAAAGTTAAGTGCGTTTCAATTTGTGTGCTTTCCTTTGATGGGTAAAAGATTTGACCAATGAGATTTCGAGAGGGGCGGGCGCTGCAGGAAAGGAGCAAGCGTCGCGATTGGTCGACGAAGGTCGGTAGAAGGGGCAGAGAGAGGTCGGGGCCCGCAGTAGCGCGCAGTGTGGCATGTTGAGATGTTGGAAGACGACGATCAGGAGATTAACGTGGAAACGGACAGCAGGCAGGAGGAGGAAGACGACGACGAGGAGGAGGATAGCGGCAGTAGCATCGCGGCGGCGGCTGGACGTCGCTTCCTGACGCCGTCCCCTCCCCCGACCTCGTCGTCGGTCACCTCCTTGCCTTTCAGCATCTCTAGACTCTTGGGCAATGACCACGACAAGACGGTGTCCTCAGCGGGCTCTCCTCTGCCCCTGCTTGGCCCCGGCTCCCTGTACACCCACCCCGCCATCGTCCACGGCCTGGTGTACAACGCGGCAGGTGTCATCAGGGTCCCCGCACACAGACCACCGCCGCCACCACCGCCTCCACCACCCCCGACGGCGACGGCCACCACGTTCCCTTGGCTTGCTACCATGGACCCTAGAAGTGCTGCAGCGGCGGTCTTCGCCTCCCAAGTCAAAGAGCGTCTCACCGGTAAGCACTAACTTAATATCAACAATCATAATTGGTTTAATTTCAGCTGTCAATATTTTTAATCATTGCTGTGTTTCACTAACCGTGTTATTATCGGATTCCCTTGTGTGCCGTTACAAATGAGAACTGACATCACTAACGCTCTGGAAAAATCACACTCCCCCCTCCAAAACACGCGCGCGCTGTCTGTCGGTGTCTTCAAACAATGTTAAAAATCAACTGCTAGTCACACCCAGACAAATGCACAAATATTTCTACATAATATTCATAACACATGGATAATTATATTGTCAATATTTACACGTAATATTCAGTTCATATGCAAAACTATATTGGTATAATGTAAAATATTTACACCTAATATTCATTACATATGCAAAATTATATAGATATAATGTAAAATATTTACACATAATATTCATTACATATGCAAAATTATATTGGCATAATGTAAAATATTTGCACGTAATATTCATTACATATGCAAAATTATATAGATATAATGTAAAATATTTGAACATAATATTCATTACATATGCAAAATTATATTGGCATAATGTAAAATATTTACACGTAATATTCATTACATATGCAAAATTATATAGATATAATGTAAAATATTTGAACATAATATTCATTACATTTGCAAAATTATATTGGCAAAATGTAAAATATTTACACGTAATATTTATTACATATGCAAAATTATATAGATATAATGTAAAATATTTACACATAATATTCATTACATATGCAAAATTATATTGGCATAATGTAAAATATTTACACGTAATATTCATTAATATGCAAAATTATATAGATATAATGTAAAATATTTGAACATAATATTCATTACATTTGCAAAATTATATAGATATAATGTAAAATATTTACACATAATATTCATTACATATGCAAAATTATATTGACAAAATTTAAAATATTTACACATAATATTCATTACATATGCAAAATTATATAGATATAATGTAAAATATTTACACATAATATTCATTACATATGCAAAATTATATTGGCAAAATGTAAAAGATTTACACGTAATATTCATTACATATGCAAAATTATATAGATATAATGTAAAATATTTGCACATAATATTCATTACATATGCAAAATTATATTGGCAAAATGTAAAATATTTACACGTAATATTTATTACATATGCAAAATTATATTGGCAAAATGTAAAATATTTACGCGTAATATTCATTACACGTGCAAAATTATATTGTCAAAATGTTAAATATTTACACGTTATATTCATTACACGTGCAAAATTATATTGTCAAAATGTTAAATATTTACACGTAATATTCATTACACGTGCAAAATTATATTGTCAAAATGTTAAATATTTACACGTTATATTCATTACACGTGCAAAATTATATTGTCAAAATGTTAAATATTTACACGTAATATTCATTACACGTGCAAAATTATATTGTCAAAATGTTAAATATTTACACGTAATATTTATTACATATGCAAAATTATATTGGCAAAATGTAAAATATTTACGCGTTATATTCATTACACGTGCAAAATTATATTGCCAAAATGTTAAATATTTACACGTTATATTCATTACACGTGCAAAATTATATTGTCAAAATGTTAAATATTTACACGTAATATTCATTACACGTGCAAAATTATATTGTCAAAATGTTAAATATTTACACGTTATATTCATTACACGTGCAAAATTATATTGTCAAAATGTTAAATATTTACACGTAATATTCATTACACGTGCAAAATTAATTTGGCAAAATGTAAAATATTTACACGTAATATTTATTAGATATGCAAAATTATATTGGCAAAATTTAAAATATTTACACGTAATATTCATTACACGTGCAAAATTATATTGTCAAAATGTTAAATATTTACACATTATATTTATTAGATATGCAAAATTATATTGGCAAAATGTTAAATATTTACACGTTATATTCATTACACGTGCAAAATTAATTTAGCAAAATGTAAAATATTTACACGTAATATTTATTAGATATGCAAAATTATATTGGCAAAATTTAAAATATTTACACGTAATATTCATTACACGTGCAAAATTATATTGTCAAAATGTTAAATATTTACACGTAATATTCATTACAAATGCAAAATTATATTGTCAAAATGTTAAATATTTACACGTAATATTCATTACAAATGCAAAATTATATTGGCAAAATGTAAAATATTTACACGTAATATTCATTAGAAATGCAAAATTATTTTGTCAAAATGTTAAATATTTACACGTAATATTCATTACAAATGCAAAATTATATTGATAAAATGTAAAATATTTACACGTAATATTCATTATACGTGCAAACTTATATTGGCAAAATGTAAAATATTTACTTATAATATTTATTCCATATGCAAAACTATATTTGCAAAAACTTAAAATATTGTTATATAATATTAATTTCATATGCAAAACTGCATTTTAGGGCTCATTGAAGACCCCTACAATTTGATATGCAAAACAGTGTTAGCTATACTTAGTTTGGTGGAAGTACAGTCGACAATCATATCGCGCCCCCGGGGATTGCAGCTGTCACTTTTAAGGCAAGGCTGCACTGAAAATTCGCCGAAAATGTTGATAATCATGGAATTTTCTTTTTTAGCATTTTTCGTAGCATAGAGTATGTAGTAATGGATGACAAGCTATTTTTATCATCTGCACCACTTTAGGACATCACGTGACAGTTTAAAGAGACCTTTAACAATGCTTGAAAGTAATAATCATGGCTTTAAAATAAATTTTCTGAGAAACTTTTTTCTAACTCTTTTCTGTATACAAAATGCCTCACGCGTCAGTTTTCCATTTAACTTGGTGAAACTTACAGGATAGCTCCATAATATGTAAATGAGAAACTCACATTCCTCTTTTTTGTTAATGCTCATGTTTTGAAAATTATATGGTGTTAAGTAATAATATAAGTTAATATTTTCAAAATTTTGAGAGCTAACATGTGGAAAATATTTTAGAATAAATGCTACAAGAGTATTCCAAAATATAAGAATGTGGGTACTAGCCAAAAACAAAGATTCAACTTAAAATCTCAAATTTTTTGACGCGTAGAACATTTTTAATTTTTACAATATTTTCACAAAAATAATTAATAATTAATGAACTATTTGGTGTGGCAACATAAAAATTTGCATGCAAGTTTAAAATGATAATCTTATTATGTGGCTAAATTTTCATAATGTTAGGTTTACTATTATAGAATTTGGAATTTTCAGTGTAGCTTTACCTTAAGTACAGCGCTTCGGGTTTGAACTCGTAACCAACTGACACATCACCGCCACCTCAGTAGCGTGTCAAGAGGTCCCGAGGTGGAATCTCGGTCAGGATATCTGAAAACTGAGTGTCAAGTAACTCTAAGCTCCATATACCCTGGACACATTTGAAAATTTTACCCATTTCATTTATGGTCGGATATTACTTTACACTGGAGGAGTTTACCTACAATATATTTTGATGCTTATTAATGTAAAAGCTTGTTATTCAATTGTTTGTGTTGTGTGGAGTTATATTTTAAACTGTAATTTCGGGAGGAAATTTGTCTCAAAACTAGATATGTTTTCAAAACGTGCTATTTTGTCAAACCCACATTCAAATGATTATTATAAAACGTATTCAGAAACAATTGTGCAAGTAATCTACATTTTAAAACCGTTTTTGGAATATATTTTATACAAAAGTTTCGTTGTAACTTCATTTCCAAAATAAACCGCCATCTATACTGCAGGTCACTTGTACAAAAGAAGCGATCGTCATAGCTTTTATCTACAAGCTCGAATTATAAACACAAACCAATGACGGCTTCCTACTAACACGGAATAACTCGGAAATGCTTATTTAAAACCCACAGTTGACATAAGTTAACAAGATATACCTACAGTTTGTGTATCTCCTATAGTTTAGCAGTTATATAAAAGTCATCTACAATAAACCGCATTCCCAGAAAATTCAACATGCGCTACATTTCATCCCAATTTTATATTTATAGAACTATTTAGCTTATATATTTGTCGTACGATAAACATCTAATTTAAAAATACACACTTTTCATTTTTTGTTAATGAAAATTTATCTAAAGCTGTTTTGTGGCTGTCAGCTATTTTCGAAGATATGAAAATATTTAAAAAAGAATCGTAACAACATGGAAATTGAAACACAGCAATAAGTTAACTTATTTGTAACTTTTTAACCTTAAAATGATAGTCATTATTACTAGAACTGATTTATTAATTACGTATTATTTATTTTCCCGGAAAGGTAGATCAATGCCACAGCCAGGATGTGAACCATATATCTCCCGGTCTCGTCCGTTTGCTCTTCACCATTGAGGTACCACGGCTACGTGCCTGTATGATATTAAATTCTCCAATTGACTCGGAGACCGGGAGATGCGTAGTTCAGATCCCGGCTATGGGGCTCTACCTTCCCCAACCTTGGCCTACACACAACTAGTGTGTATTAAGGAACAACTAACTTCTATTTCTCTTCATTTTATTTAAACAAATTGCTCAATTATTTCTCTTGTGATAGAATTAAACATCAGATAGGAATACAATTGGACCGCAGGTAAAAGGTTTCTAAGTCTTGGAAATGCCACAGGACGTGTGACGGTCAAAGCAACATCTCCATTTGAATACGTGTCTCAGATATTTGCATTTGTTTCATGTTTTGATACTGAGTGTTATTAATTTAATTGTGTTAATTAAATGTGCAGCAACTGAAGTAAAAATTTTGGGGGGTTATTGTCGATATTCGTATACAAACATTTAATCCAATGTGACATTCCCCTCGCTGTACAAACCACATGCACAGCCATCTAAAAGGATATTGCTATTCTCCAGATTCACCCGACTTTTCAATCCAAGTTCACATATTTAATTGCTTAAGGGTACTGTCTCTCCATACTCACGTATAAACGTCAGCGGCAATTGAACATTTCTCATAAAATCTGTATAACACTGACTACTCTTTCCAACATTTTGATTAACTAGCAAAACCGTTTCAATGAATTTAATAAGGTTACATGTTTAACATTTTTTCAAGTCAAATAAAATGCATATCTTGAATTTTCTATGAATGATCTCAGAAGATCTCTTTATTGTGAATGACTTTTGTATAACTGATAAACTGTAAGAGATAGACAAAATATTACTACACAACAAATGTATATCTTGAATTTTCTATGAATGATCTCA
This sequence comes from Mantis religiosa, assembly GCA_030765055.1. NCBI lineage: Eukaryota > Metazoa > Arthropoda > Insecta > Mantodea > Mantidae > Mantis > Mantis religiosa. The sequence continues at coordinate 233,847,927 of CM060951.1, read as the reverse complement.
GAAGTTCTCTTTATTCTGAATGACTTTTGTATAACTGATAAACTGTAAGAGATAGACAAAATATTACTACATAACAAATGTATATCTTGAATGTTCTGAGAATGTACTCAGAAGTTCTCTTTATTCTGAATGACTTTTGTATAACTGATAAACTGCAAGAGATAGACAAAATATTACTACACAACAAATGCATATCTTGAATTTTCTGAGAATGTACTCAGAAGTTCTCTTTATTCTGAATGACTTTTGTATAACTGATAAACTGTAAGAGATAGACAAAATATTACTACATAACAAATGTATATCTTGAATGTTCTGTGAATGTACTCAGAAGTTCTCTATATTCTGAATGACTTTTGTATAACTGATAAACTGTTAGAGATAGACAAAATATTAGTACACAACAAATGTATATCTTGAATTTTCTGTGAATGTTCTCAGAAGTTCCCTTTATTCTGAATGGCTTTTGTAGGTATAACTTATAAACTGTAAGAGATAGATAAAATATTATTACAGAACAAATTTAGATCTTCTTAGAACATGCATTTTATGTTAAACGTAATTTTGTAAACTGCACCATTTCGCAAATACTTCTTAGTTATTTGTTTGAATTTTCCAATACTTAATGTTTTTTCTAAACAACGACAATGGCATGTAAAACCATCACATGACGACCAAAACATCCATCACTTGTAAGTGCAATGAGATAATGTTTATCGTGAAGCGATAGAGGAGTAAGTGTAACAACTGTTAGTGTAAAAGTGGAGATGCTCGAGTTAGTGGAATATATAATTAAGATTTTTTATTTCATTAGTAGAACTATTAATACTATTCCAAGGTTCATCTGGAGCTCGGCGAAGATGAAGACGATAATAGAGCCTTCTGGATATTTTGAAAGCTTGAACATTCTGTAAAGTTGCGAGTGCTGTGCAAGTGAGGCGGAGTGACAAAGCGCTGAATTTGTGTTGGTTACTGTAGAAGTCTTGTGTTCGAGTCGCGGAAGAAGGTTTACTCCCATCAGTGAAGTGACATCAGGCTCAATACGATCTTTTAATTAAATGATCAATTTTGGGATGTTTTAGGTTTATTTGCCGATCTCCCGCTCACGAAAATGTGCTGCGTATGTCATCTTGTTTAGGTAACTGTAATACTAATAAGAATTATATCTCTGGAACAAAATGGAGCTTTATTTTAGTGTTTTCAACGTAGCTATCTTTTTTCTGTAAATTTGAAAGTCCTTCTTTTTCAATTAATGTTTTGTCATTACAATAATCATTACTTTGGTTTTAATGAAGAACGTTATTTTGTTTCATCAATAGAACAGGAAATGTTTCGTTAAACATGCCTTAATAGAAAATAGTTTTCCCGTTAATGAGTAATTAACTAACAGTATTACGACCGACTTTAGCCATTTTTGGGGATGTAAAATATAACAAAATATCTTCAGTACGTGATAGTATGGTTAAGAGAAATTATTTCGTAACCTTGTGTCACATTATTACCTGCTGTAAAGGGCAGAGGTCACAATTTTATGTTGCATTTATTACTAATACTTACAATCTTAACCATCGTAAACCTTTCAATATTTTGTAAGTATTCTCTCCACCAATCTCATACAAAAATTTCTTTGTACGAGCTACTCTTACTAATCACGTTGCAGGTAACATCCATTTACTTTTTGTATCCGAAACATCTTTTGTGTATGAACAGCATTATCAAAAACGTAAGATCAGTAAAGTACTAAAGCGAAGAATATCGCCTTTACATGAAAGTAGGTATACTGTTTATTTTCTGACAAATCTTACTATGATCCTTTGTTTAACACAGATACGTATATCTTGAATTTTGTGAATATCAAGAGTATAGACGGCATCAGATGCCACCCTCTATCTACCGTGGTCTAGGGGTAACATCTGGTTAAAACTCGGCTGAGAGCGATGCATTTTATCGGCTGACTTCCTTGGGAAGGGAAGTAAAGTGGTGGTCCGTGTTGCAAAAGTCTGATAAAGCGGCCTCTATGGCCTTTCACGTCAAATACAGAAGCGATCCTGAAAATCAAAACATTTAAAAGGCGTCGATAAATTGAAACTCAGTAGCTACAATTCTGTCTCATAATTCAACTTTCCTGCATTCTTTATTATAGTCGCGCTGCTCGAACCGTTACCATGGATTTATCTTTGGTAATAGATACCTCTCATTACTCCACGTGGAGTGAACATCTGTGATTCCTGCGTATTCCATTGGCATTGCTTAGCACACGACCGGGAGGCGCGTTAGTACCCCTCTCTCTCTCACTCTTACAAGAATAACCAGTGCCTTAAGTATCTGAGAGGTTTCTGTTAATAAAGATAAATCCATGGTAATGGTTCGAGCAGCGCGACTATACCTTGTAGGTGTATGTACACTGAGAGAGATACACCGAAAACATTTAGAATATAGATAATGTCTCGAAAAACAAATGAAATCGTCTTATACTTTGCAGCCATATTCAAACTTTTAGCGAGTCTGTTCCCGTGTAGTTTGTTCAACTTGCTCTAATAACTTTTTTGTGTACCTACACCCAAAAATAAATTTGATATTCCTAGGCCATGATTTTTTATGATTTTAAATGAAATAAAATTGATTCTGTTTGATTTTTAAACGTTTGCAGTATTCTAAATGTAATAAATGAAAATTTGATGTGGCAGTTGATCTCTTCTCTCCTGTTCCCATTGAAACAGTCTATAATCACGTGGAATTGCTGAGCATGCGCAGTGTCATTAGTCTAATTGCAAACTCGGTCACGATATAACAAATGAATGCATTAGTCACGATTTAGAGTATCCATTCATTATGTAGGACATTAACAAAACCTTTCATACCCACTCTTCTAGAAACTGCTGTTTTTTAAACTCTTTCTCTAGTTTGGTAACAAAAGCTAAGTTCAGATGTTTGGAAAACGTGTCTCTATGTGATGTCTTTGTATAACTAAGCGACAAAGCAGTTCAAAATGTATAATTGAAAATTCAAACCCATAGCAATGAAAACTTTGGAAACTGTTAACGGTTGAGTACGAGAATTTCGTTTTTGTACCACATCCTACTTACAAAGGGCATTCAACTCAATCTTTAGATACCGATACGTTTTGAGTGCACGTGAATTTATAATGGAACTTTTGAAAACGTAACGCTCTGTCAGTAAACAACATCACTCAAACTGTCAGTTAAATACCAAACCTGACCTTTAAATTCCATGTCTTTCAATGATACGACGCCATCCCAATCTACCCTTTCCATCAAAGGGTTTCGTTATTTCCAATTTTCTCAAAGACGAGCAACGATTTGGATTGAAGAAACCAAATTTTCAAGGTACTTTTATGACATTTGTAATGTAGGTATATTTGGAATTTTCTGAGGTGCTCTTCATTCTAAATGACTTCTGGTGTAGACTACAAGAGGTAGTACAGGGTTGTGATGTTCTGGCGACCCTACAGTTTGTTTATTGTCAATTTTCAGGATAATATCAGGACGCAAGCTGATATAACCCGGTTTTGGGCCAGGTTTGAACTCGCGACCTTGGGACTGAGTCTTCCCTAGTGGGTTAGATCTCAAGGAATTGTCACTCTTGCACTCCACTGACTGCCGAACAATCTAGAATTCTCTCAAGAAAATTCCAAGAGCTATAGGTTCATTCATATGCTGCTATTAATATGTATTTTGTTTTTGGATTATGCTGTATATAAACACACGTGGACCTTTTCCAAAAATTCATTTTATTCAGAGGACCTCAAAAGGCATATTTCCATTCAAATCTAGATATCGACTTTTTCGGTGCAATGCAACTAGATGGGGCAGATGACACCTGCTGACAAAATTTATTTATTTTTCTTACCGATGTTGGTATCATTGTTACATATCGTGACTGCGAGGGTTACGTAGATTCGGAAATCCGGTTTGCAGAAATTTAGAACATTTGCTGCAGTAAGAAGACGTGAAAATGACGTGGCTGACTCGGTGTTTTAACACGATGACAAAGGAAACTTATATTTGAGCAATATAAGACGGCAAGTTGGCCATGGTAGCTCAATGGGTGGGAGCCGAGGGATCCGTGGTTCAAATCCCGGCCGTGGCATTGGATTTTTCATATTGACTCTGTCAAAAAGCTTAGCCTCAATACGGCTAGTATGAAGAAATGATTAATTTGCATCAATTAACTAAAATAAATGAAACTGTTAAAAGTGTCGGTAAGTTCCACATAAGGCTTTAGATAAATGAAGGCGGTGACATAGTTTCTGAACGTACAGTGCACTTTTCCTTCCTTAATTATTGCAATATATATTTTTATTCGAATCACATCCAAATATATGTTAAAATTAAATGAACCCAAGTTAAAAGTTGCAGTGTTTATTTGCACATGAAAATAGAGAACCGGATGTTGAAAAGCAATTTCCAGGAAGAACCTTCCTTGGAACCAGACACAAACAGCTAAGTCCTTCTCCGACAAATTCCCTAGATGTTAAAAGTACCTACACCAGGAAACCTGACGTTATGAATCATGTAAAACTGAAAGGCAAAATTCAGCAACAGCGAAAGCGCCTATTGCAATCAGAACAAAAAGTATGAGACAGCAGTGTCAAAGGACATAGTAACTTTTATTAGGTTAACAAAGGACTTCTTCAAAAAGATTAAATTTTTGTGTGAAAACAAAATTAATTCATAAACAAACTATCACTACTAAAAATATGGTTAATTTGCACAGTTCTGAGGCACAAAAAGTGATCGTACACTAAAACTACTGTACATTATTGCAACAATGTTTAGTGGGGTACCTTTTAGCTACCAGTCTTCCTCGTAGAGAGTGGACAGCTGTGTTCCTTAACAATGTCTATGTCGATAATATGTACTAATACAACCACAAACAACGATGGTCCTCCGCCATGCACCCTAATAGAAATTACAACTTTTGGCTCCATCCAAATTTGTTGATACAGACTAGACAGTTTGAATACGCTCTCATTTCTCCATACATCTTTTTCCCAAATTTCTAAACATTCTTTTAACGGCACTGACGAACGACCTCTAGAATTTTTCCTCTTGTACAAGCCTATGTGGTACTCTGTTACTGCAATGCTTGCACAAACAGTAACGCCAAAATGCAGAGCACTCATTACTCCTCTCATCTCCAGCTTCTCGAGTGGTACAGCGTGATTGATAACACTCTGGTATCCCTTTACCCCAACTTGTATCTTAATGAATGTTCTCGAACGCCCTTGTTTACTGTTGAGTACTCCCAGCCAACTTCTCATTTGAATACAATACCTTTGTCGGGCCACCTATTTGTATCCACTTACTTAAAATTAGGGCTATATTAAACGTCCTATGCCACCAATGTTCATCATCCATTAGTGCCTTCCAACTTCACTGATACGCTTTTGTACATTTTGTCTTATACACTAATTGCTCAATCTACTTCAAGATAAACATTATCTTATTGTAGTTACAAGGGAATACAGTAGACTTTAAGTGATAGTCAAATGTTTTGGTCGTTATGTGATGTATACATGACTCTCTCTACTCTTGTACAAACACTTATTGCTCTATCTACTTCAAGATAAACATTATCTTATTGTAGTTACAAGGTAATACAGTAGACTTTAAGTGATAGTCAAATGTTTTGGTCGTTATGTGATGTATACATGACTCTCTCTACTCTTGTACAAACACTTATTGCCCTATGTACTTCAAGATAAACATTATCTTATTGTAGTTAGAAGGGAATACAGTAGACTTTAAGTGATAGTCAAATGTTTTGGCCGTTATGTGATGTATACATGACTTTCTCTACTCTTGTACAAACACTTATTGCTCTATCCACCTCAAGATAAACATTATATTATTGTACTTACAAGGAAATACAGTAGACTTTCAGTGATAGTCAAATGTTTTGGTCGTTATGTGAGGTATACATGACTCTCTCTACTCTTGTACAAACACTTATTGCTGTATCTACTTCAAGATAAACATTATCTTATTGTAGTTACAAGGGAATACAGTAGACTTTAAGTGATAGCCAAATGTTTTAAAGATCTGGTCGTAACAGATAGACAAAATATTACTACATAACAAATTTAGTTCTTGTTAAAAGACACAATTTTGTCAAATTCATTTTTTCTGGAGAATGGCATTACCGAGATTTTGTATGAATTTTCGTACAGTTAAACTTTACTCAAATGAGATGTCATTTTTTTAATCTCTTGGTAATACAAAGGGAATGAAGTTTCATAGACATCACATAGCGACTAGTCTTAAAATATCTGACTATCACTTAAGGTGTACGGCATTCCCTTGTACCTACAAATGTTTATGAAGTAGAAATTGTTGTAACAATATGCGGGGGTAACGTATCAGACTATACGTGGTACAAAAGCTTTAGTGATTAAAAAACGTTAATAGGTATTTAGGGGCGTAGTGTGTAAAGAGGGACGGCGATAAAAGATAGTATGGAACACAAACGGCCAATAATCAGATTGAAACGTTTCTTAGCGCCCCTGACGGTATCAATTAACGTCACTGCGCCACTCAACAAAGGACATTAAAAGCTTATCCGACGCTCCTGCATTCTAATTACGTAAATGTAGATTTCAATTATAAATGATCTTTTTGTTCCGAACGATATCGACTAATTCGTTTTAAAACAAATAACTTGAACGTTGAGATTCAGAACAAACCCGTCCTTTGTTTTTTTGTTTCAGTTTCACTCAAACATAACTACGCGGAACCAGTTTCTTTTGTTTCATAACCGTTGTTCCTTTGTACCATCTAAACTCTGGTCTTTCTGTACCTCTTACACAACGTAGAGGAAGTTTTAAATATATGTTCCATCTCCTCACTTTATGTTCAAATCTGCCAGAAACCTCTGCGATGTTCCTCTCAAGATAAACATTAAAACTGCAAATTACTTAGAAGAAAATGATGCGCAGCACTCACATGACTTTCTCTACTCTTGTACAAACACTTATTGCTCTATCTACTTCAAGATAAACATTATCTTATTGTAGTTACAAGGGAATACAGTAGACTTTAAGTGATAGTCAAATGTTTTGGTCGTTATGTGATGTATACATGACTTTCTCTACTCTTGTACAAACAGTTATTGCTCTGTCTACTTCAAGATAAACATTATCTTATTGTAGTTACAAGGGAGTACAGTAGACTTTAAGTGATAGTCAAATGTTTTGGTCGTTATGTGATGTATACATGACTTTCTCTACTCTTGTACAAACACTTATTGCTCTATCTACTTCAAGATAAACATTACCTTATTGTAGTTACAAGGGAATACAGTAGACTCTAAGTGATAGTCAAATGTTTTGGTCGTTATGTGATGTATACATGACTTTCCCTACTCTTGTACAAACACTTATTGCTCTATCTACTTCAAGATAAACATTATCTTATTGTAGTTACAAGGGAGTACAGTAGACTTTAAGTGATAGTCAAATGTTTTGGTCGTTATGTGATGTATACATGACTTTCCCTACTCTTGTACAAACACTTATTGCTCTATCTACTTCAAGATAAACATTATGTTATTGTAGTTACAAGGGAGTACAGTAGACTTTAAGTGATAGTCAAATGTTTTGGTCGTTATGTGATGTATACATGACTTTCCCTACTCTTGTACAAACACTTATTGCTCTATCTACTTCAAGATAAACATTATCTTATTGTAGTTACAAGGGAGTACAGTAGACTTTAAGTGATAGTCAAATGTTTTGGTCGTTATGTGATGTATACATGACTTTCTCTACTCTTGTACAAACACTTATTGCTCTGTCTACTTCAAGATAAACATTATCTTATTGTAGTTACAAGGGAATACAGTAGACTTTAAGTGATAGTCAAATGTTTTGGTCGTTATGTGATGTATACATGACTTTCTCTACTCTTGTACAAACACTTATTGCTCTGTCTACTTCAAGATAAACATTATCTTATTGTAGTTACAAGGGAATACAGTAGACTTTAAGTGATAGTCAAATGTTTTGGTCGTTATGTGATTATCTTATTGTAGTTAGAAGGGAATACAGTAGACTTTCAGTGATATTCTGTCGTTATGTGTTGATCACTAAGTAACAAAGAGATGTCAATGTTATAAGGAAGCCATGTTGTATCTTCAGTGAAGCATTTGAACATTGGTCACAGAGCGCAGACCAACCGTAAAAACGAGACCGCTACGTCACGCGCTTTCTCCTTATTAATAATAATCGGCAAGTACCCATACTGACATTTCAACACAAACTAAATATTAACTCTACCACCTATCTCGTTACAAATTATTCAGAAGATCTGTGAATGTTTAATCTATATAAGGGTAAAAACCTAAACGTTGGATACATGCAATTGTTAGTTGACCTAAGTCAGTACAAATGACATGAACTACATTCTATATTCACAGATGGAACTAGAAGATACAAATGCATTTGATAATCTTGATAAACATATTAGATGTTTGTAAATTGTTAGTTAAGTAATTATAATTAAACCCATAAATGTGGTAATAGAGCTCTGAGGTGTTTTGAAGTTTAAAGGCTTCAGAGGCAATTCAAGTTTTGTAAACTTTCTGCAGAGATTTTCTTGAAAGTGACTTAATATAGCAATATGGCCCATTTATGAACTTTACCAGAGCCGTATGGCAATATAAACAGAAGTACGTGTACGTGTGTGACATCATTGGCTATTCAGAATTGTAACTCTTTGTGAAAGAGTTGGCATATCAATCTTAAGGACTTTTCATCTAAAGCAAAATATATAAACAGTAAAGCATTATTACAAGTACAATAGTTACACATTAATTAATTCGTATTTTATTTGGTGAATATAAGTTTAATTTGTAGATATTAATCAGAAGCACGCTGCGCTTGCACAGTTCAAAAAGGAAGTTGGAAAACAGTTTAAACATGGCGGCTTCTATACAATATGTAGATAAACATCACAAAGGGAAGCCTTTAAAAAGTGGCGAAAAACAAATTTTATTGGTCGTCTTAGGCAAGTTGTGTGAAAAATAGGCAACCTTAACAATTGAGGACGTTCTTTATTTGTCAGCGTCAAGTATGACTGACGCTCGAAGTGAGGTTATGTTTCCTCTCTAGGAAAACACCGAAAAAGAACGAAGTCAACTGTGGAAAGTGAATGTGACGAATTTGTTAAACGTCACAAAGTTCGGAGCTTCTTTGATAGAAACGAGCCACGGCAATTAAAAGAGTAAACAATGATCCCATTTAGCCGAGGTTTGAAAAAGATCTCCTACAGCATTTTTCGTGACATAGGTACAGAAACAGAAATGTGGTGAAGGAATTATCACAGAAAAGTTTGGAATTGGAAATCTATAACAAATTCATCCATTGTCAGATTCCAATTAGGTACATAAAACCTTCCTTTTTTCCCCCGATTGCATGCCAGTAGAACTTTCAAGTCATTGCCAAAGTGACCACACGCAGCTATTCCGCAGAAAGACTCGTGCCTTAGTTTTTAATTTAAAAATGAGGTAAGGTTATGTGATGAATTCAAATATTAGAGTGATTGTTGTAAGTATTCAGTCACTTTTTAACGTAGTAAAGGAAAAATATATTACACGTAGACACACCTTTACATTTAATCTAAACGCAAAAGTGCTACCACATAGGCTACTCAAACATTGAACATGACAAAACAAAACTTTTCAAGTTCGTTGACAGCGCTAATGCTCGACACGTGGTTGATAAAATGGCGCGACTATTCCCTCCGATCAGAGTCGACTACCTACTAAAACATTTTAACGTTTCGTTTACTCATCATATTAACTACGCATGCTCCGGTATAGGTTTACATTTCGAATTTTCTACCTTATCTTGAAGATAGCTTAAAATGATTGTAAAGTTTGTAGCGAAAGATCAAATAGACAAAAAAACTCTTTAAAAAGCAGTTTTATAACAAATATATGGAACGTGTGAACAACAAATAGAAAACTAAAGCTCTGTTACATACAACACTTTCTACACGAGACAGTTAGAGAATTTTAATGTTATGGTAGTTCAATGGGTAAGAACAGTCGGACTTCGCCCTTTCATACAGAATCTCTGTCTAACTGCAACACGAAAATCCCCCAACCTCAACTTCAAATACAGCACTTTGTACACGAGTCAGTTAGAGACTTTTAATGTCATGGTAGTTCAATGCGTAAGAGCAGCCGTACTTCACCCTTTCATACAGAATCTCTGTCTAACTGCAACACAAAAATCCCCCAACCTCAACTTCAAATACAACACTTTGTACACGAGTCAGTTAGAGAATTTTAATGTCATGGTAGTTCAATGCGTAAGAGCAGCCGTACTTCACCCTTTCATACAGAATCTCTGTCTAACTGCAACACGAAAATCACCCAACCTCAACTTCAAATACAACACTTTGTACACGAGACAGTTAGAGAATTTTAATGTTATGGTAGTTCAATGTGTAAGAACAGTCGGACTTCGCCCTTTCATACAGAATCTCTGTCTAACTGCAACACGAAAATCCCCCCAACCTCAACTTCAAATACAACACTTTGTACACGAGTCAGTTAGAGAATTTTAATGTTATGGTAGTTCAATGTGTAAGAACAGTCGGACTTCGCCCTTTCATACAGAATCTCTGTCTAACTGCAACACGAAAATCCCCCAACCTCAACTTCAAATACAACACTTTGTACACGAGACAGTTAGAGAATTTTAATGTCATGGTAGTTCAATGTGTAAGAACAGCCGGACTTCGCCCTTTCATACAGAATCTCTGTCTAACTGCAACACGAAAATCCCCCAACCTCAACTTCAAATACAACACTTTGTACACGAGTCAGTTAGAGAATTTTAATGTCATGGTAGTTCAATGTGTAAGAACAGCCGGACTTCGCCCTTTCATACAGAATCTCTGTCTAACTGCAACACGAAAATCCCCCAACCTCAACTTCAAATACAACACTTTGTACACGAGACAGTTAGAGAATTTTAATGTCATGGTAGTTCAATGTGTAAGAACAGCCGGACTTCGCCCTTTCATACAGAATCTCTGTCTAACTGCAACACGAAAATCCCCCAACCTCAACTTCAAATACAACACTTTGTACACGAGTCAGTTAGAGAATTTTAATGTCATGGTAGTTCAATGTGTAAGAACAGCCGGACTTCGCCCTTTCATACAGAATCTCTGTCTAACTGCAACACGAAAATCCCCCAACCTCAACTTCAAATACAACACTTTGTACACGAGTCAGTTAGAGAATTTTAATGTCATGGTAGTTCAATGTGTAAGAACAGCCGGACTTCGCCCTTTCATACAGAATCTCTGTCTAACTGCAACACGAAAATCCCCCAACCTCAACTTCAAATACAACACTTTGTACACGAGACAGTTAGAGAATTTTAATGTCATGGTAGTTCAATGTGTAAGAACAGCCGGACTTCGCCCTTTCATACAGAATCTCTGTCTAACTGCAACACGAAAATCCCCCAACCTCAACTTCAAATACAACACTTTGTACACGAGTCAGTTAGAGAATTTTAATGTCATGGTAGTTCAATGTGTAAGAACAGCCGGACTTCGCCCTTTCATACAGAATCTCTGTCTAACTGCAACACGAAAATCCCCCCAACCTCAACTTCAAATACAACACTTTGTACACGAGACAGAGAATTTTAATGTCATGGTAGTTCAATGTGTAAGAACAGTCGGACTTCGCCCTTTCATACAGAATCTCTGTCTAACTGCAACACGAAAATCCCCCCAATCTCAACTTCAAATACAACACTTTGTACACGAGTCAGTTAGAGAATTTTAATGTCATGGTAGTTCAATGTGTAAGAACCGCCGGACTTCGCCCTTTCATACAGAATCTCTGTCTAACTGCAACACGAAAGTCCCCCAACCTCAACTTCAAATACAACACTTTGTACACGAGTCAGTTAGAGAATTTTAATGTCATGGTAGTTCAATGTGTAAGAACAGCCGGACTTCGCCCTTTCATACAGAATCTCTGTCTAACTGCAACACGAAAATCCCCCAACCTCAACTTCAAATACAACACTTTGTACACGAGTCAGTTAGAGAATTTTAATGTCATGGTAGTTCAATGCGTAAGATCAGTCGGACTACGCCCTTTCATACAGAATCTCTGTCTAACTGCAACACGAAAATCCCTCCAACCTCAACTTCAAATACAACACTTTGTACACGAGTCAGTTAGAGAATTTTAATGTCATGGTAGTTCAATGTGTAAGAACAGTCGGACTTCGCCCTTTCATACAGAATCTCTGTCTAACTGCAACACGAAAATCCCTCCAACCTCAACTTCAAATACAACACTTTGTACACGAGACAGTTAGAGAATTTTAATGTCATAGTAGTTCAATGTGTAAGAACAGCCGGACTTCGCCCTTTCCTACAGAATCTCTGTCTAACTGCAAAACGAAAATCCCTCCAACCTCAACTTCAAATACAACACTTTGTACACGAGTCAGTTAGAGAATGTCATGGTAGTTCAATGTGTAGGAGCAGTCGGACTTCGCCCTTTAATACAGAATCTCTGTCTAACTGCAACACGAAAATCCCCCAACCTCAACTTCAAATACAACACTTTGTACACCAGTCAGTTAGAGAATGTCATGGTAGTTCAATGTGTAAGAACAGTCGGACTTCGCCCTTTCATACAGAATCTCTGTCTAACTGCAACACGAAAATCCCTCCAACCTCAACTTCAAATACCTCACTTTGTACACGAGACAGTTAGAGAATTTTAATGTCATGGTAGTTCAATGTGTAAGAACAGTCGGACTTCGCCCTTTCATACAGAATCTCTGTCTAACTGCAACACGAAAATCCCTCCAACCTCAACTTCAAATACAACACTTTGTACACGAGTCAGTTAGAGAATTTTAATGCCATGGTAGTTCAATGTGTAAGAACAGTCGGACTTCGCCCTTTAATACAGAATCTCTGTCTAACTGCAACACGAAAATCCCCCAACCTCAACTTCAAATACAACACTTTGTACACGAGTCAGTTAGAGAATGTCATGGTAGTTCAATGTGTAAGAGCAGCCGGACTTCGCCCTTTCATGCAGAGTCTCTGTCTAACTGCAACACGAAAATCTTCCAACCTCAACTTCAAATACAACACTTTGTACACCAGTCAGTTAGAGAATGTCATGGTAGTTCAATGTGTAAGAACAGTCGGAATTCGCCCTTTCATACAGAATCTCTGTCTAACTGCAACACGAAAATCCCCCAACCTCAACTTCAAATACAACACTTTGTACACGAGTCAGTTAGAGAATTTTAATGTCATGGTAGTTCAATGTGTAAGAACAGCCGGACTTCGCCCTTTCATACAGAATCTCTGTATAACTGCAACACGAAAATCCCCCAACCTCAACTTCAAATACAACACTTTGTACACGAGTCAGTTAGAGAATGTCATGGTAGTTCAATGCGTAAGAGCAGCCGGACTTCACCCTTTCATACAGAATCTCTGTATAACTGCAACACGAGAATCCCTCCAACCTCAACTTCAAATACAACACTTTGTACACGAGTCAGTTAGAGAATGTCATGGTAGTTCAATGTGTAAGAACAGCCGGACTTCGCCCTTTCATACAGAATCTCTGTATAACTGCAACACGAAAATCCCCCAACCTCATCTTCAAATACAACATATGTTTGTTAAATGTACTCAATTTTATAAGAATATGCTTGAAATTCTCTTCTTCTAGGTAACTTTCTAAACTTTGTAATGATTGTCAGTTAATTCTCATATTCCCTTGTAGATACAAATTAGCAATAACACACTATATATATCTTAATACAAAGGTAGAGGAACAAGTGTTCTTAAATGAGCTGAAAATTTATAACATGAAATGGTAACATTTGTCTTTGAAAATATGCACCCGAGGTTGATAAAATCATAACGAGAATTTTTCAATTAAACCATCTTTCTACATTTGCTTTTCAAAACATGTTTTATCTGGATGGTGTACATGTTTCTATAGATTTTCAACTGTTTTGGATATATAGTTTGCTGTTGACAGCCAAAATAGGCGAAGTTTTACATAATTTGCATTAAATTTTGCTTTATAAATACAGTTAAGTGCAGTACTATATTTAAAATGTTGACTGTGAATTTTTTTGAGTTTCAAAGACGACGACCGCTCTGGACGCCCTTGCACATCGATAACGACGAAGAAGTATTTCTGGAAAATCACCGTCAGAGAGGAGATTAGAATTATGACAAAACCAGTCATCGAAATTGCGTCACGATAATGCCCCGGCTTATACTTCAATCCAAAAAGCAAAACGTTTATGTTGTCTCAGACTGGACATGACCTCCTGGCAATTGTTTCTATTCCCGAAGATGAACAGAACCATCAGTTTACCACCGTTGATGAGAAAAAAAACCTACCCTTATTTCCCTTATTTTTAATCACACTTCCTAAATAATATTAAGTGTTTATTTATTATCCATCAGTTAATTCAACATATTAATTATTCCTTTCCTTACAGATATCCAACCAATATTAAACTGTAACAGATAGACAAAATATTACTCTATAGGTACTTAGAGCCCCTTCAAGTATACAGTTTCATTTACTTATTTTCATTAGGTTTCTTAAGTGAAGTATTTTGGAAGTATTTCCTGTTATGTAATAAAATTTTTGTTTTGCAAGTTAAAATTTTGCTGTGGTGATGTTCTCGTAGTCAATTTGTAATAAATAAAATTATGGTTTATATTTAGTTTTGCAGTTTTGGTTGTGGTTGTTTGCGGGATGATAGTGATTTGAAAATGGAGTTATGAAGAACTGTATTTCCCTCTCCCAACTTTACTGACTCGGTGCACGAAAAATCCAATCCAATAACTTTAAACACGTTCATATTCGCAACTATTAATCGTCTTCTCTCAAAAGTTGATTGTCTTAACTCACCGTTCGTTTCTTTCTACACTCAACACTCATAGCCACCTATATGCATATCTTGTTTGTCTCTTATTCAAAATTACACTTCTACACAGATAATATAAGTACAACATTTTTAAACTCCCAACAATATTAACAAATTCATAAACAATATATGTTTTTGGGTGAAATAAAAAACGGCTTCAGTTAGAATATTTATTTAATTTACCTCTTTCTCCTATCCACAGTATACATTTGTGGTCGTTCGTGTCGTAGATAGATATATTGTTTGCTGGTGAAAGCTACTAAACTTATGCCAACAGATGTTAAAATCGACAATAACAAATGTAACCTAACAATTGTTACACCGTTGACAAAACTGTTCAAATGTTTGCATTTCAGCAACTTGTTTTCTGAAAATGTTAACACCGTGAGACTTGTAAATGTTACAGGTATAGAAGGCTGTGGATGAATCTGAAGGTACTGCGATGACGTTTTGTTTTTATTTTCGTTTACACACAGTTGAGGAGAAATTGGGGATAAGAAATACTCTTAAGCTTTATCACATATTGTCAAGAAATTGTTGTATATTTATGCAAAGAATCCAGTTCTTAACCCGATAGAAAATTTATGCAGTGAATTAAATAAAAACATCAGAAATGCTCCTATCACAGCTAAAGAGAAAGGTGCTCAGAGAATGGATAAAAATTTACCTTGACTATACGAAATCTACGTCCTGCACCGTGGCGTAGTGGGCTAAGTCATCATGCCTTGACTGCCTACCACGGAAAGCCGCCCGGGTTCGATCCCACCCCTGTGCGTCCAGATTTTAAGTCCCAGGTATAGGACCGGTGCCCACTCAGCTTCGTGAGCTTACGATAGATAAGCGGCCCTGGTCATGATACCCAACATTCCTGCTGACCACTGGATGACCACCCACCTCTACCTTGTGTATGTGGGCGTGATGCCGGCAGTCGGGTTGCCAGGCCTTGGTCCGATATGGGCTGTCGAACCCTGGGTTATTGGGTGTGGACTTTAAGGCCAGTGCCCACTCAGCATCGTGAGCTTACGATAGATAAGCGGCCCTGGTCATGATAGCCAACATTCCTGCTGACCACTGGATGACCGCCCACTTCTACCTTGTGTATGTGGGCGTGATGACGGCAGTCGGGTTGGCAGGCCTTGGTCCGATATGGGCTGTCGAACCCTGGGTTATTGGGTGTGGATTTTAAGACCGGTGCCCACTCAGCTTCGTGAGCTTACGATAGATAAGCGGCCCTGGTCATGATAGCCAACATTCCTGCTGACCACTGGATGATCGCCCACCTCTACCGTGTGTATGTGGGCGTGATGACGGCAGTCGGGTTGCCAGGCCTTGGTCGGATATGGGCTGTCGAACCCTGGGTTATTGGGTGTGGACTTTAAGACCGGTGCCCACTCAGCTTCGTGAGCTTACGATAGATAAGCGGCCCTGGTCATGATACCCAACATTCCTGCTGACCACTGGATGACCACCCACCTCTACCTTGTGTATGTGGGCGTGATGCCGGCAGTCGGGTTGCCAGGCCTTGGTCCGATATGGGCTGTCGAACCCTGGGTTATTGGGTGTGGACTTTAAGACCGGTGCCCACTCAGCTTCGTGAGCTTACGATAGATAAGCGGCCCTGGTCATGATACCCAACATTCCTGCTGACCACTGGATGACCGCCCACCTCTACCTTGGGTATGTGGGCGTGATGACGGCAGTCGGGTTGCCAGGCCTTGGTCGGATATGGGCTGTCGAGCCCTGGGTTATTGGGTGTGGACTTTAAGGCCAGTGCCCACTCAGCATCGTGAGCTTACGATAGATAAGCGGCCCTGGTCATGATACCCAACATTCCTGCTGACCACTGGATGACCGCCCACCTCTACCTTGTGTATGTGGGCGTGATGCCGGCAGTCGGGTTGCCAGGCCTTGGTCCGATATGGGCTGTCGAACCCTGGGTTATTGGGTGTGGACTTTAAGGCCAGGGCCCACTCAGCTTCGTGAGCTTACGATAGATAAGCGGCCCTGGTCATGATAGCCAACATTCCTGCCGACCACTCGATGATCGCCCACCTCTACCTTGTGTATGTGGGCGTGATGACGGCAGTCGGGTTGCCAGGCCTTGGTCCGATATGGGCTGTCGAGCCCTGGGTTATTGGGTGTGGACTTTAAGACCGGTGCCCACTCAGCTTCGTGAGCTTACGATAGATAAGCGGCCCTGGTCATGATACCCAACATTCCTGCTGACCACTGGATGACCGCCCACCTCTACCTTGGGTATGTGGGCGTGATGCCGGCAGTCGGGTTGCCAGGCCTTGGTCCGATATGGGCTGTCGAACCCTGGGTTATAGGGTGTGGACTTTAAGACCGGTGCCCACTCAGCTTCGTGAGCTTACGATAGATAAGCGGCCCTGGTCATGATAGCCAACATTCCTGCTGACCACTGGATGACCGCCCACCTCTACCTTGGGTATGTGGGCGTGATGCCGGCAGTCGGGTTGCCAGGCCTTGGTCCGATATGGGCTGTCGAGCCCTGGGTTATTGGGTGTGGACTTTAAGACCAGTGCCCACTCAGCTTCGTGAGCTTACGATAGATAAGCGGCCCTGGTCATGATACCCAACATTCCTGCTGACCACTGGATGATCGCCCACCTCTACCTTGTGTATGTGGGCGTGATGCCGGCAGTCGGGTTGCCAGGCCTTGGTCCGATATGGGCTGTCGAACCCTGGGTTATTGGGTGTGGACTTTAAGACCGGTGCCCACTCAGCATCGTGAGCTTACGATAGATAAGCGGCCCTGGTCATGATAGCCAACATTCCTGCTGACCACTGGATGATCGCCCACCTCTACCTTGTGTATGTGGGCGTGATGACGGCAGTCGGGTTGCCAGGCCTTGGTCCGATATCTGTCGAACCCTGGGTTATTGGGTGTGGACTTTAAGACCGGTGCCCACTCAGCTTCGTGAGCTTACGATAGATAAGCGGCCCTGGTCATGATAGCCAACATTCCTGCTGACCACTGGATGATCGCCCACCTCTACCTTGTGTATGTGGGCGTGATGACGGCAGTCGGGTTGCCAGGCCTTGGTCCGATATCTGTCGAACCCTGGGTTATTGGGTGTGGACTTTAAGACCGGTGCCCACTCAGCTTCGTGAGCTTACGATAGATAAGCGGCCCTGGTCATGATACCCAACATTCCTGCTGACCACTGGATGATCGCCCACCTCTACCTTGTGTATGTGGGCGTGATGACGGCAGTCGGGTTGCCAGGCCTTGGTCCGATATGGGCTGTCGAGCCCTGGGTTATTGGGTGTGGACTTTAAGACCGGTGCCCACTCAGCTTCGTGAGCTTACGATAGATAAGCGGCCCTGGTCATGATAGCCAACATTCCTGCTGACCACTGGATGATCGCCCACCTCTACCTTGTGTATGTGGGCGTGATGCCGGCAGTCGGGTTGCCAGGCCTTGGTCCGATATGGGCTGTCGAGCCCTGGGTTATTGGGTGTGGACTTTAAGACCGGTGCCCACTCAGCTTCGTGAGCTTACGATAGATAAGCGGCCCTGGTCATGATAGCCAACATTCCTGCCGACCACTCGATGATCGCCCACCTCTACCTTGTGTATGTGGGCGTGATGACGGCAGTCGGGTTGCCAGGCCTTGGTCCGATATGGGCTGTCGAGCCCTGGGTTATTGGGTGTGGACTTTAAGACCGGTGCCCACTCAGCTTCGTGAGCTTACGATAGATAAGCGGCCCTGGTCATGATACCCAACATTCCTGCTGACCACTGGATGACCACCCACCTCTACCTTGTGTATGTGGGCGTGATGCCGGCAGTCGGGTTGCCAGGCCTTGGTCCGATATGGGCTGTCGAGCCCTGGGTTATTGGGTGTGGATTTTAAGACCGGTGCCCACTCAGCTTCGTGAGCTTACGATAGATAAGCGGCCCTGGTCATGATAGCCAACATTCCTGCTGACCACTGGATGACCGCCCACCTCTACCTTGTGTATGTGGGCGTGATGCCGGCAGTCGGGTTGCCAGGCCTTGGTCCGATATGGGCTGTCGAACCCTGGGTTATTGGGTGTGGACTTTAAGGCCGGTGCCCACTCAGCTTCGTGAGCTTACGATAGATAAGCGGCCCTGGTCATGATAGCCAACATTCCTGCTGACCACTGGATGACCGCCCACCTCTACCTTGTGTATGTGGGCGTGATGCCGGCAGTCGGGTTGCCAGGCCTTGGTCCGATATGGGCTGTCGAACCCTGGGTTATTGGGTGTGGACTTTAAGGCCAGTGCCCACTCAGCTTCGTGAGCTTACGATAGATAAGCGGCCCTGGTCATGATACCCAACATTCCTGCTGACCACTGGATGACCGCCCACCTCTACCTTGTGTATGTGGGCGTGATGCCGGCAGTCGGGTTGCCAGGCCTTGGTCCGATATGACCTGTCGAGCCCTGGGTTATTGGGTGTGGACTTTAAGACCAGTGCCCACTCAGCTTCGTGAGCTTACGATAGATAAGCGGCCCTGGTCATGATACCCAACATTCCTGCTGACCACTGGATGATCGCCCACCTCTACCTTGTGTATGTGGGCGTGATGCCGGCAGTCGGGTTGCCAGGCCTTGGACCGATATGACCTGTCGAGCCCTGGGTTATTGGGTGTGGACTTTAAGACCAGTGCCCACTCAGCTTCGTGAGCTTACGATAGATAAGCGGCCCTGGTCATGATAGCCAACATTCCTGCTGACCACTGGATGATCGCCCACCTCTACCTTGTGTATGTGGGCGTGATGCCGGCAGTCGGGTTGCCAGGCCTTGGACCGATATGACCTGTCGAGCCCTGGGTTATTGGGTGTGGACTTTAAGACCGGTGCCCACTCAGCTTCGTGAGCTTACGATAGATAAGCGGCCCTGGTCATGATAGCCAACATTCCTGCTGACCACTGGATGATCGCCCACCTCTACCTTGTGTATGTGGACGTGATGACGGCAGTCGGGTTGCCAGGCCTTGGTCCGATATGGGCTGTCGAACCCTGGGTTATTGGGTGTGGACTTTAAGGCCAGTGCCCACTCAGCTTCGTGAGCTTACGATAGATAAGCGGCCCTGGTCATGATAGCCAACATTCCTGCTGACCACTGGATGACCACCCACCTCTACCTTGTGTATGTGGGCGTGATGCCGGCAGTCGGGTTGCCAGGCCTTGGTCCGATATGGGCTGTCGAGCCCTGGGTTATTGGGTGTGGACTTTAAGGCCAGTGCCCACTCAGCTTCGTGAGCTTACGATAGATAAGCGGCCCTGGTCATGATAGCCAACATTCCTGCTGACCACTGGATGACCGCCCACCTCTACCTTGTGTATGTGGGCGTGATGACGGCAGTCGGATTGCCAGGCCTTGGTCCGATATGGGCTGTCGAGCCCTGGGTTATTGGGTGTGGACTTTAAGACCAGTGCCCACTCAGCATCGTGAGCTTACGATAGATAAGCGGCCCTGGTCATGATAGCCAACATTCCTGCTGACCACTGGATGACCGCCCACCTCTACCTTGTGTATGTGGGCGTGATGCCGGCAGTCGGGTTGCCAGGCCTTGGTCCGATATGGGCTGTCGAACCCTGAGTTATTGGGTGTGGACTTTAAGACCAGCGCCCACTCAGCTTCGTGAGCTTACGATAGATAAGCGGCCCTGGTCATGATACCCAACATTCCTGCCGACCACTGGATGACCGCCCACCTCTACCTTGTGTATGTGGGCGTGATGCCGGCAGTCGGGTTGCCAGGCCTTGGTCCGATATGGGCTGTCGAACCCTGGGTTATTGGGTGTGGACTTTAAGACCGGTTCCCACTCAGCATCGTGAGCTTACGATAGATAAGCGGCTCTGGTCATGATAGCCAACATTCCTGCTGACCACTGGATGATCGCCCACCTCTACCTTGTGTATGTGGGCGTGATGCCGGCAGTCGGGTTGCCAGGCCTTGGTCCGATATGGGCTGTCGAACCCTGGGTTATTGGGTGTGGACTTTAAGACCAGTGCCCACTCAGCTTCGTGAGCTTACGATAGATAAGCGGCCCTGGTCATGATAGCCAACATTCCTGCTGACCACTGGATGACCGCCCACCTCTACCTTGTGTATGTGGGCGTGATGCCGGCAGTCGGGTTGCCAGGCCTTGGTCCGATATGGGCTGTCGAGCCCTGGGTTATTGGGTGTGGACTTTAAGACCGGTGCCCACTCAGCTTCGTGAGCTTACGATAGATAGGCGGCCCTGGTCATGATAGCCAACATTCCTGCTGACCACTGGATGACCGCCCACCTCTACCTTGTGTATGTGGGCGTGATGCCGGCAGTCGGGTTGGCAGGCCTTGGTCCGATATGGGCTGTCGAACCCTGGGTTATTGGGTGTGGACTTTAAGACCGGTGCCCACTCAGCATCGTGAGCTTACGATAGATAAGCGGCCCTGGTCATGATAGCCAACATTCCTGCTGACCACTGGATGACCGCCCACCTCTACCTTGTGTATGTGGGCGTGATGCCGGCAGTCGGGTTGCCAGGCCTTGGACCGATATGGGCTGTCGAGCCCTGGGTTATTGGGTGTGGACTTTAAGACCGGTGCCCACTCAGCATCGTGAGCTTACGATAGATAAGCGGCCCTGGTCACGATAGCCAACATTCCTGCTGACCACTGGATGACCGCCCACCTCTACCTTGTGTATGTGGGCGTGATGCCGGCAGTCGGGTTGCCAGGCCTTGGACCGATATGGGCTGTCGAGCCCTGGGTTATTGATTGTGGACTTTAAGACCGGTGCCCACTCAGCTTCGTGAGCTTACGATAGATAAGCGGCCCTGGTCATGATAGCCAACATTCCTGCTGACCACTGGATGACCACCCACCTCTACCTTGTGTATGTGGGCGTGATGCCGGCAGTCGGGTTGCCAGGCCTTGGTCCGATATGGGCTGTCGAGCCCTGGGTTATTGGGTGTGGACTTTAAGGCCAGTGCCCACTCAGCTTCGTGAGCTTACGATAGATAAGCGGCCCTGGTCATGATAGCCAACATTCCTGCTGACCACTGGATGACCGCCCACCTCTACCTTGTGTATGTGGGCGTGATGACGGCAGTCGGGTTGCCAGGCCTTGGTCCGATATGGGCTGTCGAGCCCTGGGTTATTGGGTGTGGACTTTAAGACCGGTGCCCACTCAGCTTCGTGAGCTTACGATAGATAAGCGGCCCTGGTCATGATAGCCAACATTCCTGCTGACCACTGGATGACCGCCCACCTCTACCTTGTGTATGTGGGCGTGATGCCGGCAGTCGGGTTGCCAGGCCTTGGTCCGATATGGGCTGTCGAGCCCTGGGTTATTGGGTGTGGACTTTAAGACCGGTGCCCACTCAGCTTCGTGAGCTTACGATAGATAAGCGGCCCTGGTCATGATAGCCAACATTCCTGCTGACCACTGGATGACCGCCCACCTCTACCTTGTGTATGTGAGCGTGATGACGGCAGTCGGGTTGCCAGGCCTTGGTCCGATATGGGCTGTCGAGCCCTGGGTTATTGGGTGTGGACTTTAAGACCGGTGCCCACTCAGCTTCATGAGCTTACGATAGATAAGCGGCCCTGGTCATGATAGCCAACATTCCTGCTGACCACTGGATGACCGCCCACCTCTACCTTGTGTATGTGGGCGTGATGCCGGCAGTCGGGTTGCCAGGCCTTGGTCCGATATGGGCTGTCGAGCCCTGGGTTATTGGGTGTGGACTTTAAGACCGGTGCCCACTCAGCTTCGTGAGCTTACGATAGATAAGCGGCCTGGTCATGATAGCCAACATTCCTGCTGACCACTGGATGACCGCCCACCTCTACCTTGTGTATGTGAGCGTGATGACGGCAGTCGGGTTGCCAGGCCTTGGTCCGATATGGGCTGTCGAGCCCTGGGTTATTGGGTGTGGACTTTAAGACCGGTGCCCACTCAGCTTCATGAGCTTACGATAGATAAGCGGCCCTGGTCATGATAGCCAACATTCCTGCTGACCACTGGATGATCGCCCACCTCTACCTTTTGTATGTGAGCGTGATGACGGCAGTCGGGTTGCCAGGCCTTGGTCCGATATGGGCTGTCGAGCCCTGGGTTATTGGGTGTGGACTTTAAGACCGGTGCCCACTCAGCTTCATGAGCTTACGATAGATAAGCGGCCCTAGTCATGATACCCAACATTCCTGCTGACCACTGGATGACCGCCCACCTCTACCTTGTGTATGTGAGCGTGATGACGGCAGTCGGGTTGCCAGGCCTTGGTCCGATATGGGCTGTCGAGCCCTGGGTTATTGGGTGTGGACTTTAAGACCGGTGCCCACTCAGCTTCGTGAGCTTACGATAGATAAGCGGCCCTGGTCATGATAGCCAACATTCCTGCTGACCACTGGATGATCGCCCACCTCTACCTTGTGTATGTGGGCGTGATGCCGGCAGTCGGGTTGCCAGGCCTTGGTCCGATATGGGCTGTCGAACCCTGGGTTATTGGGTGTGGACTTTAAGACCGGTGCCCACTCAGCTTCGTGAGCTTACGATAGATAAGCGGCCCTGGTCATGATACCCAACATTCCTGCTGACCACTGGATGACCGCCCACCTCTACCTTGTGTATGTGGGCGTGATGACGGCAGTCGGGTTGCCAGGCCTTGGTCGGATATGGGGTGTCGAACCCTGGGTTATTGGGTGTGGATTTTAAGACCGGTGCCCACTCAGCTTCGTGAGCTTACGATAGATAAGCGGCTCTGGTCATGATACCCAACATTCCTGCTGACCACTGGATGATCGCCCACCTCTACCTTGTGTATGTGGGCGTGATGACGGCAGTCGGGTTGCCAGGCCTTGGTCCGATATGGGCTGTCGAGCCCTGGGTTATTGGGTGTGGACTTTAAGACCAGTGCCCACTCAGCATCGTGAGCTTACGATAGATAAGCGGCCCTGGTCATGATACCCAACATTCCTGCTGACCACTGGATGATCGCCCACCTCTACCTTGTGTATGTGGGCGTGATGACGGCAGTCGGGTTGCCAGGCCTTGGTCCGATATGGGCTGTCGAGCCCTGGGTTATTGGGTGTGGACTTTAAGACCGGTGCCCACTCAGCTTCGTGAGCTTACGATAGATAAGCGGCCCTGGTCATGATACCCAACATTCCTGCTGACCACTGGATGATCGCCCACCTCTACCTTGTGTATGTGGGCGTGATGACGGCAGTCGGGTTGCCAGGCCTTGGTCCGATATGGGCTGTCGAGCCCTGGGTTATTGGGTGTGGACTTTAAGACCGGTGCCCACTCAGCTTCGTGAGCTTACGATAGATAAGCGGCCCTGGTCATGATACCCAACATTCCTGCTGACCACTGGATGACCGCCCACCTCTACCTTGTGTATGTGGGCGTGATGACGGCAGTCGGGTTGCCAGGCCTTGGTCCGATATGGGCTGTCGAACCCTGGGTTATTGGGTGTGGACTTTAAGACCGGTGCCCACTCAGCTTCGTGAGCTTACGATAGATAAGCGGCCCTGGTCATGATACCCAACATTCCTGCTGACCACTGGATGACCGCCCACCTCTACCTTGTGTATGTGGGCGTGATGCCGGCAGTCGGGTTGCCAGGCCTTGGTCCGATATGGGCTGTCGAACCCTGGGTTATTGGGTGTGGACTTTAAGACCGGTTCCCACTCAGCTTCGTGAGCTTACGATAGATAAGCGGCCCTGGTCATGATAGCCAACATTCCTGCTGACCACTGGATGACCGCCCACCTCTACCTTGTGTATGTGGGCGTGATGCCGGCAGTCGGGTTGCCAGGCCTTGGTCCGATATGGGCTGTCGAACCCTGGGTTATTGGGTGTGGATTTTAAGACCAGTGCCCACTCAGCTTCGTGAGCTTACGATAGATAAGCGGCCCTGGTCATGATACCCAACATTCCTGCTGACCACTGGATGATCACCCACCTCTACCTTGTGTATGTGGGCGTGATGCCGGCAGTCGGGTTGCCAGGCCTTGGTCCGATATGGGCTGTCGAGCCCTGGGTTATTGGGTGTGGACTTTAAGACCGGTGCCCACTCAGCTTCGTGAGCTTACGATAGATAAGCGGCCCTGGTCATGATACCCAACATTCCTGCTGACCACTGGAAGACCACCCACCTCTACCTTGTGTATGTGGGCGTGATGCCGGCAGTCGGGTTGCCAGGCCTTGGTCCGATATGGGCTGTCGAACCCTGGGTTATTGGGTGTGGATTTTAAGACCGGTGCCCACTCAGCTTCGTGAGCTTACGATAGATAAGCGGCCCTGGTCATGATACCCAACATTCCTGCTGACCACTGGATGATCACCCACCTCTACCTTGTGTATGTGGGCGTGATGACGGCAGTCGGGTTGCCAGGCCTTGGTCCGATATGGGCTGTCGAGCCCTGGGTTATTGGGTGTGGACTTTAAGACCGGTGCCCACTCAGCTTCGTGAGCTTACGATAGATAAGCGGCCCTGGTCATGATAGCCAACATTCCTGCTGACCACTGGATGACCGCCCACCTCTACCTTGTGTATGTGGGCGTGATGCCGGCAGTCGGGTTGCCAGGCCTTGGTCCGATATGGGCTGTCGAGCCCTGGGTTATTGGGTGTGGACTTTAAGACCGGTGCCCACTCAGCTTCGTGAGCTTACGATAGATAAGCGGCCCTGGTCATGATAGCCAACATTCCTGCTGACCACTGGATGACCGCCCACCTCTACCTTGTGTATGTGAGCGTGATGACGGCAGTCGGGTTGCCAGGCCTTGGTCCGATATGGGCTGTCGAGCCCTGGGTTATTGGGTGTGGACTTTAAGACCGGTGCCCACTCAGCTTCATGAGCTTACGATAGATAAGCGGCCCTGGTCATGATAGCCAACATTCCTGCTGACCACTGGATGACCGCCCACCTCTACCTTGTGTATGTGGGCGTGATGCCGGCAGTCGGGTTGCCAGGCCTTGGTCCGATATGGGCTGTCGAGCCCTGGGTTATTGGGTGTGGACTTTAAGACCGGTGCCCACTCAGCTTCGTGAGCTTACGATAGATAAGCGGCCCTGGTCATGATAGCCAACATTCCTGCTGACCACTGGATGACCGCCCACCTCTACCTTGTGTATGTGAGCGTGATGACGGCAGTCGGGTTGCCAGGCCTTGGTCCGATATGGGCTGTCGAGCCCTGGGTTATTGGGTGTGGACTTTAAGACCGGTGCCCACTCAGCTTCATGAGCTTACGATAGATAAGCGGCCCTGGTCATGATAGCCAACATTCCTGCTGACCACTGGATGATCGCCCACCTCTACCTTTTGTATGTGAGCGTGATGACGGCAGTCGGGTTGCCAGGCCTTGGTCCGATATGGGCTGTCGAGCCCTGGGTTATTGGGTGTGGACTTTAAGACCAGTGCCCACTCAGCATCGTGAGCTTACGATAGATAAGCGGCCCTGGTCATGATACCCAACATTCCTGCTGACCACTGGATGATCGCCCACCTCTACCTTGTGTATGTGGGCGTGATGACGGCAGTCGGGTTGCCAGGCCTTGGTCCGATATGGGCTGTCGAGCCCTGGGTTATTGGGTGTGGACTTTAAGACCGGTGCCCACTCAGCTTCGTGAGCTTACGATAGATAAGCGGCCCTGGTCATGATACCCAACATTCCTGCTGACCACTGGATGATCGCCCACCTCTACCTTGTGTATGTGGGCGTGATGACGGCAGTCGGGTTGCCAGGCCTTGGTCCGATATGGGCTGTCGAGCCCTGGGTTATTGGGTGTGGACTTTAAGACCGGTGCCCACTCAGCTTCGTGAGCTTACGATAGATAAGCGGCCCTGGTCATGATACCCAACATTCCTGCTGACCACTGGATGACCGCCCACCTCTACCTTGTGTATGTGGGCGTGATGACGGCAGTCGGGTTGCCAGGCCTTGGTCCGATATGGGCTGTCGAACCCTGGGTTATTGGGTGTGGACTTTAAGACCGGTGCCCACTCAGCTTCGTGAGCTTACGATAGATAAGCGGCCCTGGTCATGATACCCAACATTCCTGCTGACCACTGGATGACCGCCCACCTCTACCTTGTGTATGTGGGCGTGATGCCGGCAGTCGGGTTGCCAGGCCTTGGTCCGATATGGGCTGTCGAACCCTGGGTTATTGGGTGTGGACTTTAAGACCGGTTCCCACTCAGCTTCGTGAGCTTACGATAGATAAGCGGCCCTGGTCATGATAGCCAACATTCCTGCTGACCACTGGATGACCGCCCACCTCTACCTTGTGTATGTGGGCGTGATGCCGGCAGTCGGGTTGCCAGGCCTTGGTCCGATATGGGCTGTCGAACCCTGGGTTATTGGGTGTGGATTTTAAGACCAGTGCCCACTCAGCTTCGTGAGCTTACGATAGATAAGCGGCCCTGGTCATGATACCCAACATTCCTGCTGACCACTGGATGATCACCCACCTCTACCTTGTGTATGTGGGCGTGATGCCGGCAGTCGGGTTGCCAGGCCTTGGTCCGATATGGGCTGTCGAGCCCTGGGTTATTGGGTGTGGACTTTAAGACCGGTGCCCACTCAGCTTCGTGAGCTTACGATAGATAAGCGGCCCTGGTCATGATACCCAACATTCCTGCTGACCACTGGAAGACCACCCACCTCTACCTTGTGTATGTGGGCGTGATGCCGGCAGTCGGGTTGCCAGGCCTTGGTCCGATATGGGCTGTCGAACCCTGGGTTATTGGGTGTGGATTTTAAGACCGGTGCCCACTCAGCTTCGTGAGCTTACGATAGATAAGCGGCCCTGGTCATGATACCCAACATTCCTGCTGACCACTGGATGATCACCCACCTCTACCTTGTGTATGTGGGCGTGATGCCGGCAGTCGGGTTGCCAGGCCTTGGTCCGATATGGGCTGTCGAACCCTGGGTTATTGGGTGTGGACTTTAAGACCAGTGCCCACTCAGCTTCGTGAGCTTACGATAGATAAGCGGCCCTGGTCATGATAGCCAACATTCCTGCTGACCACTGGATGACCGCCCACCTCTACCGTGTGTATGTGGGCGTGATGCCGGCAGTCGGGTTGCCAGGCCTTGGTCCGATATGGGCTGTCGAACCCTGGGTTATTGGGTGTGGACTTTAAGACCGGTGCCCACTCAGCTTCGTGAGCTTACGATAGATAAGCGGCCCTGGTCATGATAGCCAACATTCCTGCTGACCACTGGATGACCGCCCACCTCTACCTTGTGTATGTGGGCGTGATGCCGGCAGTCGGGTTGCCAGGCCTTGGTCCGATATGACCTGTCGCACCCTGGTTATTGAGTTACCTAGCATTCGTCTGGCTGCCAGGGAAAACACCTGAAAAAACTATGGGTCAGACAGGCCGGCCACGGCAATCGAACCTGGACCTCCCGAATGCGGCCTACGGAAGAAAACACCTGAGCCATCTCGCGTGATAGTGTGAGGGAATACATATGTATACCTCGCTGTTTATTGACCGAATATTTAACTGACTCCTAAAATACTGTTGTAATTTGGAACGATTGTTTTGCTATTGTTGTAAATGGCATGCCTGTAGATGTAGCATCTCTGATCCTGCCCAAGTATCGAACCTCTGCTATGCTCCCCCAAGACTAACTAGCCTGTATTAATTTCCCGTTTACTAATCTTACCCCAGAGATGGCGCAACGCGGGGCGGTGTTGCCAAGTTAACTAATCAGCACATTTAACACGATTCCCATTTGACCAAAGTTAATGGCCCGGTTGTTCTTCTACCTTAATTAGGGAGCGGCTCGTCATCATCATCATGTCTCGAGTTATGACCCCAAATTGGCAATTATGTGAAAACCAAGTTCGCCCCCGCTTTTACGACCTTGCTGCAATATTTTCATACAAATGGTTTGCTCCTGTGTGAGGTCCGGCTGCTGCCTGTTGTTGCGTGTCACTAACTACCTGCCTTATTAGGAGTCACCGGTCAAATGTAAACTCGTCAGAACAAATCTGACTTTCTCTACAAACACTACCTACCTCATCTTCTTGTCCGTACAACAGCATACAGTAGCGTTTCTCTTCGTATGGATAGGAAACAAAATGATAGACAAACACTTCCTAATGGAGAAAAGGATGAGTATCAGAGAATCATAAGAAATCCCAAGAACATCTCGAAAATAGTTCTCTAAAACTTGAATTCAGCAAAAACTACCTTCTATTGTAGTAGCACTTTGTCTATCTCTTACAGTTTACCAGTTATACAAAAATCATTAAGATTAAAGAGAACTTCTGAGTACATTCACAGAAAATTCAAGATATACATTTGTTAAGTAGTAATATTTTGTCTATCTCTTACACTTTATCAGTTATGCAAAAGTCATTGAGATTAAAGAGGACTTCCGAGTACGTTCACAGAAAATTAAAGATATGCATTTGTTGAGTCATAATATTCTGTCTATCTCTTACAGTTCATCAGTTATACAAAAGTCATTGAGATTAAAGAGAACTTCTGAGTACATTTACAGAAAATTCAAGATATACTTTTTTATGTAGTAATATTTTGTCTATCTCTTACAGTTCATCAGCTATACAAAAGTCATTGAGATTAAAGAGAACTTCTGAGTACATTCACAGAAACTTAAAAATATATATTTGTTATGTAGTAATATTTTGTCTATCTCTTACAGTTTATCAGTTTAAAAGTCATTCAGAATAAAGAGAACTTCTGAGTACATTCACAGAAAATTCAAGATACACATTTGTTGTGTCATAATATTTTGTCTATCTCTTACAGTTTATTAGTTATACAAAAGTTATTCACAATAAAGAGAACTTCTGAGTACATTCACAGAAAATTCAAGATACACATTTGTTGTGTAGTAATATTTTACCTATCTCTTACAGTTTATTAGTTATACAAAAGTTATTCAGAATAAAGAGAGCTTCTGAGGAAATTCACAGAAAATTCAAGATATACATTTGTTATGTAGTAATATTTTGTCTATCTCTTACAGTTTATTAGTTATACAAAAGTTATTCAGAATAAAGAGAACTTCTAAGTACATTCACAGAAAATTCAAGATATACATTTGTTATGTAGTAATATTTTGTCCGTCTGTTACAGTTTATCAGTTATACAAAAGTCATTCCGAATAAAGAGAACTTCTGAATGCATTCACAGAAAATTCAAGATATACATTTGTTATGTAGTAATATTTTGTCCGTCTGTTACAGTTTATCAGTTATACAAAAGTCATTCAGAATAAAGAGAACTTCTGAGTGCATTCACAGTAAATTCAAGATAATCATTTGTTGTGTAGTAATATTTTATCTATCTCTTACAGTTTTTCAGTTATACAAAAGTCATTCAGAATAAAGAGAACATCTTAGTAAGTACATTCACAGAAAATTCAAGACATACATTTATTATGTAGTAATATTTTGTCTATCTCTTACAGTTTATCAGTTATACAAAAGTCATTCAGAATAAAGAGAACTTCTGAGTACATTCACAGAAAATTCAAGATATACATTTGTTGTGTAGTAATATTTTGTCTATCTCTTACAGTTTATCAGTTATACAAAAGTCATTCAGAATAAAGAGAACTTCGGGGTACATTCACAGAAAATTCAAGATATTTATTTATTCTGCAGTAATATTTTGCGTATCCTGTGAGAACATTCACAGGAAATTGAAATTACGTTTTTACATGTAAATATCTTAACATAATGTGAAATCATTAAAAAAAATTTTCTGCTAAAAAAGAATATTTGTAGAAAAAAAAGTTTTTAAAGAGTCTAGTTTGGGGTAGGAGAATCACATTCTTGGCAGATGCTTGGTGTCCAAGTCAAACACTTCCTACTTTTACTGCACGCAGTAGACAACGTAAGCTTTGTCGCTGCTGTAACCCATTCACGTTAAGGTGGCTCAAAACGCAGTTTATTTTGTACTATTTTATCGCATTCTGAGACTGCAATTAAATTATTAAAATATTTCTAACACATATACGTTGTAAATTGTTAATGAAATGTACGATACAAATTTGACCTTTCTGTTGCGCCAGTTTAAACTTATTTAGCACACATTAATTTATAGTGTGCTTTTTATGGATACTTATTGAATTCTATAATGAAATTTTTTTATTTAAAATTTGGATTTATAAGTGTTATTGACTTCAGTATATTCACTTTTCTAAAATTTTTCCCACGATGTAGTTTGCAACCAAGACACTAGTAATTAAATCTGTCACAGAATTTCATTTTGTTTCCAACCGTTTTTGGCAAAGTTTGTAGGGGAAAAGTAGGATAACAAAAGGCTAATAAAACGTTTTATGAAAAAACAAAGAAAAACAACTTTTTAAAGCCTTTTTTATATAAAACAACGTTCTCTATGTTGTAGGATGTAACAAACTGTTAAACTACTCGGCGAATGATTCCAACAAGCGTTGTACCTCGAACTTATTGTTTACTTTCCCTGATATATACTTACAGTAACGATGTTTCACTAGAAATACAACACGTTTTAAGTCCCAAATAAATATAGTTTTAAAACCAGATCTGTGTGAAGATAACAAAACCGACATTTCTATCACGTACCAGATTCAGCATTTGAGTTCATCGTGTTGGAGGATCTGACACGACATATTTTGTAGAAACTCCTCTCATCTCGGACTAAGATATACATGGAACTTCCCCCACTTCTAATCTTTTTCTTTTCGCAATTTTTTTGTTTACCAAACATTGCTCTAAAGATGTTAATAAACATAAGCTGTGTTTCATATTTTTATGACAAATCTATATCTTGAAATCTCTGGAAATTTCCTCGTAAGTCTTATTCCTTGTGGCAAACTGCAAGAATGTTCCGGTATCTTACAAAATATAAACTTTCTTAAAACACTCATTTAATTCCTTTTTTTTTAAGAATTACAAATTATTATAGACACCTTGTTATATGTACACATTCTACATTCCATACAGTTTCCACAAATAGGAATTCGCCATTCATTAGTTTATCTCTTAGATATGAAAACAGAATATAATTTCAACGTCGTCACATACAGACTAAAACATTTGACTATCACTTAAACTCTACAGTATTCAACTGTAGCTACAATAGGATAATGTTTATCTTAAAGTAGATAGAGCAATAAGTGTTTGTATAAGTGTAGAGAAAGTCATGTATACATCACATAACGACCAAAACATTTGACAATCACTTACAGACAACTATAGTTCCTTGTAACTACAATAAGATAATGCTCATTTTGAAGTAGATAGAGCAATAAGTGTTTGTTACAAGAGTAGGGAAAGTCATGTATACATCACATAACGACCAAAACATTTGACTATCACTTAAAGTCTACTGTATTCTATTGTAACTACAATAAGATAATGCTTATCTTGAAGTGGATAGAGCAATAAGTGTTTGTACAAGAGTAGGGAAATACACCACATAACGACCAAAACATTTGACTGTCACTTAAAGTCTACTGTATTCCCTTGTAACTACAATAAGATAATGTTTATCTTGAAGTACATAGGGCAATAAGTGTTTGCACAAGAATAGGGAAAGTCATGTATACATCACATAACGACTAAAACATTTGACTATCACTTAAAGCCTACTGTATTCCCTTGTAACTACAATAAGATAATTATTATCTTGAAGTAGATAGAGCAATACGTGTTTGTACAAGAGTAGGGAAAGTCATGTATACATCACATAACGACCAAAACATTTGACTATCACTTAAAGTCTACTGTATTCCCTTGTAACTACAATAAGATAATATATATCTTGGAGTAGATAGAGCTAAAAGTGTTTGACAAGAGTAGAGAAAGTCATGTATACATCACATAACGACCAAAACATTTGACTATCACTTAAAGTCTACTGTATTCCCTTGTAACTACAATATGATAATGTTTATCTTGAAGTAGATAGAGCAATAAGTGTTTGTACAAGAGTAGGGAATGTCATGTATACATCACATATCAAACAAAACATTTGACTATCACTTAAAGTCTACTGTATTCCCTTGCAATTACAATAAGATAATGTTTATCTTGTAGTAGATATACAATGAGTGTTTGTATAGAATGTACCCTCACGTCGTGTATCTAGTAGATAGAGCAATGAGTGTTTGTATAGAATGGACCCTCACGTCGTGTATGTGGTAGATAGAGCAATGAGTGTTTGTATAGAATGCAACCTCACGTCGTGTATGTGGTAGATAGTGCAATGAGTGTTTGTATAGAATGCAACCTCACGTCGTGTATGTAGTACATAGAGCAATAAGTGATTGTATAGAATGTAACATCACGTCGTGTATGTAGTAGATAGAGCAATAAGTGATTGCATAGAATGCAACATCACGTCGTGTATGTAGTAGATAGAGCAATGAGTGTTTGTATAGAATGCAACCTCACGTCGTGTATGTAGTAGATAGAGCAATGAGTGTTTGTATAGAATGTACCCTCACGTCGTGTATCTAGTAGAGAGAGCAATGAGTGTTTGTATAGAATGGACCCTCACGTCGTGTATGTGGTAGATAGAGCAATGAGTGTTTGTATAGAATGTACCCTCACGTCGTGTATGTAGTAGATAGAGCAATGAGTGTTTGTATAGAATGTACCCTCACGTCGTGTATGTAGTAGAGAGAGCAATGAGTGTTTGTATAGAATGCAACCTCACGTCGTGTATGTAGTAGATAGAGCAATGAGTGTTTGTATAGAATGTACCCTCACGTCGTGTATCTAGTAGAGAGAGCAATGAGTGTTTGTATAGAATGTACCCTCACGTCGTGTATGTGGTAGATAGAGCAATGAGTGTTTGTATAGAATGGACCCTCACGTCGTGTATGTGGTAGATAGAGCAATGAGTGTTTGTATAGAATGTACCCTCACGTCGTGTATCTAGTAGAGAGAGCAATGAGTGTTTGTATAGAATGTACCCTCACGTCGTGTATCTAGTAGAGAGAGCAATGAGTGTTTGTATAGAATGGACCCTCACGTCGTGTATGTGGTAGATAGAGCAATGAGTGTTTGTATAGAATGCAACCTCACGTCGTGTATGTAGTAGATAGAGCAATGAGTGTTTGTATAGAATGTACCCTCACGTCGTGTATCTAGTAGAGAGAGCAATGAGTGTTTGTATAGAATGGACCCTCACGTCGTGTATGTGGTAGACAGAGCAATGAGTGTTTGTATAGAATGCAACCTCACGTCGTGTATGTAGTAGATAGAGCAATGAGTGTTTGTATAGAATGTACCCTCACGTCGTGTATCTAGTAGAGAGAGCAATGAGTGTTTGTATAGAATGTACCCTCACGTCGTGTATCTAGTAGAGAGAGCAATGAGTGTTTGTATAGAATGTACCCTCACGTCGTGTATGTAGTAGATAGAGCAATGAGTGTTTGTATAGAATGTACCCTCACGTCGTGTATCTAGTAGAGAGAGCAATGAGTGTTTGTATAGAATGGACCCTCACGTCGTGTATGTGGTAGACAGAGCAATGAGTGTTTGTATAGAATGCAACATCACGTCGTGTATGTGGTAGATAGAGCAATGAGTGTTTGTATAATATGCACCATCACGTCGTGTATGTAGTAGATAGTTCAATGAGTGTTTGTATAGAATGCAACCTCACGTCGTGTATGTAGTAGATAGAGCAATAAGTGATTGTATAGAATGTCACATCACGTCGTGTATGTAGTAGATAGAGCAATAAGTGATTGTATAGAATGCAACACCACGTCGTGTATGTAGTAGATAGAGCAATGAGTGTTTGTATAGAATGCAACCTCACGTCGTGTATGTAGTAGATAGAGCAATGAGTGTTTGTATAGAATGCAACCTCACGTCGTGTATGTAGTAGATAGAGCAATGAGTGTTTGTATAGAATGTACCCTCACGTCGTGTATGTAGTAGATAGAGCAATGAGTGTTTGTATAGAATGCAACCTCACGTCGTGTATGTGGTAGATAGAGCAATGAGTGTTTGTGTAGAATGCACACTCACGTCATGTATGTAGTAGATAGAGCAATGAGTGTTTGTATAGAATGCATCATCACGTCGTGTATGTAGTAGATAGAGCAATGAGTGTTTGTATAGAATGCAACCTCACGTCGTGTATGTAGTAGATAGAGCAATGAGTGTTTGTATAGAATGTACCCTCACGTCGTGTATGTAGTAGATAGAGCAATGAGTGTTTGTATAGTATGTACCCTCACGTCATGTATGTGGTAGATACAGCAATGAGTGTTTGTATAGAATGTACCCTCACATGTATGTAGTAGATAGAGCAATAAGTGATTGTATAGAATGTAACATCACGTCATGTATGTAGTAGAAAGAGCAATAAGTGATTGTATAGAATGCACCCTCACGTCGTGTATGTAGCAGATAGAGCAATGAGTGTTTGTATAGAATGCAACATCACGTCGTGTATGTAGTAGATAGAGCAATGAGTGTTTGTATAGAATGCAACATCACGTCGTGTATGTAGTAGATAGAGCAATGAGTGTTTGTATAGAATGCAACATCACGTCGTGTATGTGGTAGATAGAGCAATGAGTGTTTGTATAGAATACACCCTCACGTCGTGTATGTGGTAGATAGAGCAATGAGTGTTTGTATAGAATGCAACATCACGTCGTGTATGTAGTAGATAGAGCAATGAGTGTTTGTATAGAATGCAACATCACGTCGTGTATGTAGTAGATAGAGCAATGAGTGTTTGTATAGTATGTACCCTCACGTCGTGTATGTAGTAGATAGAGCAATGAGTGTTTGTATAGAATGGACCCTCACGTCATGTATGTAGTAGATAGAGCAATGAGTGTTTGTATAGAATGCACCCTCACGTCGTGTATGTAGTAGATAGAGCAATGAGTGTTTGTATAGTATGTACCCTCACGTCGTGTATGTAGTAGATAGAGCAATGAGTGTTTGTATAGAATGCACCCTCACGTCGTGTATGTAGTAGATAGAGCAATGAGTGTTTGTATAGAATGGACCCTCACGTCGTGTATGTAGTAGATAGAGCAATGAGTGTTTGTATAGAATGGACCCTCACGTCGTGTATGTAGTAGATAGAGCAATGAGTGTTTGTATAGAATGTACCCTCACGTCGTGTATGTAGTAGATAGAGCAATGAGTGTTTGTATAGTATGTACCCTCACGTCGTGTATGTAGTAGATAGAGCAATGAGTGTTTGTATAGAATGGACCCTCACGTCGTGTATGTAGTAGATAGAGCAATGAGTGTTTGTATAGAATGTACCCTCACGTCGTGTATGTAGTAGATAGAGCAATGAGTGTTTGTATAGTATGTACCCTCACGTCGTGTATGTGGTAGGTAGAGCAATGAGTGTATAGAATGCATCATCACGTCGTGTATGTAGTATATAGAGCAATGAGTGTTTGTATAGAATGTACCCTCACGCCGTGTATGTGGTAGGTAGAGCAATGAGTGTATAGAATGCATCATCACGTCGTGTATGTAGTAGATAGAGCAATGAGTGTTTGTATAGAATGTACCCTCACGTCGTGTGTGTAGTAGATAGAGCAATGAGTGTTTGTATAGAATGTACCCTCACGTCGTGTATGTAGTAGATAGAGCAATGAGTGTTTGTATAGAATGGACCCTCACGTCGTGTATGTAGTAGATAGAGCAATGAGTGTTTGTATAGAATGTACCCTCACGTCGTGTATGTAGTAGATAGAGCAATGAGTGTTTGTATAGATTGGACCCTCACGTCGTGTATGTAGTAGATACAGCAATGAGTGTTTGTATAGAATGGACCCTCACGTCGTGTGTGTAGTAGATAGAGCAATGAGTGTTTGTATAGAATGTACCCTCACGTCGTGTATGTAGTAGATAGAGCAATAAAAGTTTGTGTAGAATGCACACTCACGTCGTGTATGTAGTAGATAGAGCAATGAGTGTTTGTATAGAATGCAACCTCACGTCGTGTATGTGGTAGATAGAGCAATGAGTGTTTGTATAGAATGGACCCTCACGTCGTGTATGTAGTAGATACAGCAATGAGTGTTTGTATAGAATGGACCCTCACGTCGTGTGTGTAGTAGATAGAGCAATGAGTGTTTGTATAGAATGTACCCTCACGTCGTGTATCTAGTAGATAGAGCAATGAGTGTTTGTATAGAATGTACCCTCACGCCGTGTATGTAGTAGATAGAGCAATGAGTGTTTGTATAGAATGTACCCTCACGTCGTGTATGTAGTAGATAGAGCAATGAGTGTTTGTATAGAATGTACCCTCACGTCGTGTATCTAGTAGAGAGAGCAATGAGTGTTTGTATAGAATGTACCCTCACGTCGTGTATGTGGTAGGTAGAGCAATGAGTGTTTGTATAGAATGCAACCTCACGTCGTGTATGTAGCAGATACAGCAATGAGTGTTTGTATAGAATGCAACCTCACGTCGTGTATGTAGTAGATACAGCAATGAGTGTTTGTATAGAATGCAACCTCACGTCGTGTATGTAGTAGATACAGCAATGAGTGTTTGTATAGAATGCAACCTCACGTCGTGTATGTAGTAGATAGAGCAATGAGTGTTTGTATAGTATGTACCCTCACGTCGTGTATGTAGTAGATAGAGCAATGAGTGTTTGTATAGAATGGACCCTCACGTCGTGTATGTAGTAGATAGAGCAATGATTGTTTGTATAGAATGTACCCTCACGCCGTGTATGTAGTAGATAGAGCAATGAGTGTTTGTATAGAATGTACCCTCACGCCGTGTATGTAGTAGATAGAGCAATGAGTGTTTGTATAGAATGTACCCCCACGTCGTGTATGTAGTAGATAGAGCAATGAGTGTTTGTATAGAATGTACCCTCACGTCGTGTATGTAGTAGATAGAGCAATGAGTGTTTGTATAGAATGTATCCTCACGTCGTGTATGTAGTAGATAGAGCAATAAAAGTTTGTGTAGAATGCACACTCACGTCGTGTATGTAGTAGATAGAGCAATAAAAGTTTGTGTAGAATGCACACTCACGTCGTGTATGTAGTAGATAGAGCAATGAGTGTTTGTATAGTATGTACCCTCACGTCGTGTATGTAGTAGATAGAGCAATGAGTGTTTGTATAGAATGCACCCTCACGTCGTGTATCTAGGAGATAGAGCAATAAAAGTTTGTGTAGAATGCACACTCACGTCGTGTATGTAGTAGATAGAGCAATGAGTGTTTGTATAGAATGTACCCTCACGTCGTGTATCTAGTAGATAGAGCAATAAAAGTTTGTGTAGAATGCACATTCACGTCGTGTATGTAGTAGATAGAGCAATGAGTGTTTGTATAGAATTCACCCTCACGTCGTGTATGTAGTAGATAGAGCAATAAAAGTTTGTGTAGAATGCACACTCACGTCGTGTATGTAGTAGATAGAGCAATGAGTGTTTGTATAGAATGGACCCTTACGTCGTGTATGTGATACATAGAGCAATGAGTGTTTGTATAGAATGCACACTCACGTCATGTATGTAGTAGATAGAGCAATGAGTGTTTGTATAGAATGTACCCTCACGTCGTGTATGTAGTAGATAGAGCAATAAAAGTTTGTGTAGAATGCACACTCACGTCGTGTATGTAGTAGATAGAGCAATGAGTGTTTGTATAGAATGCACCCTCACGTCGTGTATGTAGTAGATAGAGCAATAAAGGTTTGTGTAGAATGCACACTCACGTCGTGTATGTAGTAGATAGAGCAATGAGTGTTTGTATAGAATGGACCCTCACGTCGTGTATGTAGTAGATAGAGCAATGAGTGTTTGTATAGAATGGACCCTCACGTCGTGTATGTAGTAGATAGAGCAATGAGTTTTTGTATAGAATGGACCCTCACGTCGTGTATGTGGTAGGTAGAGCAATGAGTGTTTGTATAGAATGTACCCTCACGTCGTGTATGTAGTAGATAGAGCAATGAGTGTTTGTATAGAATGGACCCTCACGTCGTGTATGTAGTAGATAGAGCAATGAGTGTTTGTATAGAATGGACCCTCACGTCGTGTATGTAGTAGATAGAGCAATGAGTGTTTGTATAGAATGGACCCTCACGTCGTGTATGTAGTAGATAGAGCAATGAGTGTTTGTATAGAATGGACCCTCACGTCGTGTATGTAGTAGATAGAGCAATGAGTTTTTGTATAGAATGGACCCTCACGTCGTGTATGTGGTAGGTAGAGCAATGAGTGTTTGTATAGAATGTACCCTCACGTCGTGTATGTAGTAGATAGAGCAATGAGTGTTTGTATAGAATGTACCCTCACGTCGTGTATGTAGTAGATAGAGCAATGAGTGTTTGTATAGAATGGACCCTCACGTCGTGTATGTAGTAGATAGAGCAATGAGTGTTTGTATAGAATGGACCCTCACGTCGTGTATGTAGTAGCTAGAGCAATGAGTGTTTGTATAGAATGTACCCTCACGTCGTGTATGTAGTAGATAGAGCAATAAGTGTTTGTATAGAATGTACCCTCACGTCGTGTATGTAGTAGATAGAGCAATGAGTGTTTGTATAGAATGTACCCTCACGTCGTGTATGTAGTAGATAGAGCAATGAGTGTTTGTATAGAATGGACCCTCACGTCGTGTATGTAGTAGATAGAGCAATGAGTGTTTGTATAGTATGTACCCTCACGTCGTGTATGTAGTAGATAGAGCAATGAGTGTTTGTATAGAATGGACCCTCACGTCGTGTATGTAGTAGATAGAGCAATGAGTGTTTGTATAGAATGGACCCTCACGTCGTGTATGTAGTAGATAGAGCAATGAGTGTTTGTATAGAATGTACCCTCACGTCGTGTATGTAGTAGATAGAGCAATGAGTGTTTGTATAGAATGTACCCTCACGTCGTGTATGTAGTAGATAGAGCAATGAGTGTTTGTATAGAATGGACCCTCACGTCGTGTATGTAGTAGATAGAGCAATGAGTGTTTGTATAGTATGTACCCTCACGTCGTGTATCTAGTAGATAGAGCAATGAGTGTTTGTATAGTATGTACCCTCACGTCGTGTATGTAGTAGATAGAGCAATGAGTGTTTGTATAGAATGCACCCTCACGTCGTGTATGTAGTAGATAGAGCAATAAAGGTTTGTGTAGAATGCAACCTCACGTCGTGTATGTAGTAGATAGAGCAATGAGTGTTTGTATAGAATGCACCCTCACGTCGTGTATGTAGTAGATAGAGCAATGAGTGTTTGTATAGAATGCACCCTCACGTCGTGTATGTAGTAGATAGAGCAATAAAGGTTTGTGTAGAATGCAACCTCACGTCGTGTATGTAGTAGATAGAGCAATGAGTGTTTGTATAGAATGGACCCTCACGTCGTGTATCTAGTAGATAGAGCAATGAGTGTTTGTATAGTATGTACCCTCACGTCGTGTATGTAGTAGATAGAGCAATGAGTGTTTGTATAGAATGCACCCTCACGTCGTGTATGTAGTAGATAGAGCAATAAAGGTTTGTGTAGAATGCACACTCACGTCGTGTATGTAGTAGATAGAGCAATGAGTGTTTGTATAGAATGGACCCTCACGTCGTGTATGTAGTAGATAGAGCAATGAGTGTTTGTATAGAATGGACCCTCACGTCGTGTATGTGGTAGGTAGAGCAATGAGTGTTTGTATAGAATGGACCCTCACGTCGTGTATGTAGTAGATAGAGCAATGAGTGTTTGGATAGAATGGACCCTCACGTCGTGTATCTAGTAGATAGAGCAATGAGTGTTTGTATAGTATGTACCCTCACGTCGTGTATGTAGTAGATAGAGCAATGAGTGTTTTTATAGAATGCAACATCACGTCGTGTATGTAGTAGATAGAGCAATGAGTGTTTGTATAGAATGGACCCTCACGTCGTGTATGTAGTAGATAGAGCAATGAGTGTTTGTATAGAATGCAACATCACGTCGTGTATCTAGTAGATAGAGCAATGAGTGATTGTATAGAATGGACCCTCACGTCGTGTATGTGGTAGGTAGAGCAATGAGTGTTTGTATAGAATGTACCCTCACGTCGTGTATCTAGTAGACAGAGCAATGAGTGTTTGTATAGAATGCATCATCACGTCGTGTATGTAGTAGATAGAGCAATAAAAGTTTGTGTAGAATGCACACTCACGTCATGTATGTAGTAGATAGAGCAATAAATGTTTGTGTAGAATGCACACTCACGTCATGTATGTAGTAGATAGAGCAATAAATGTTTGTGTAGAGTGCACACTCACGTCATGTATGTAGTAGATAGAGCAATAAATGTTTGTGTAGAATGCACACTCACGTCATGTATGTAGTAGATAGAGCAATAAATGTTTGTGTAGAATGCACACTCACGTCATGTATGTAGTAGATAGAGCAATAAAAGTTTGTGTAGAATGCACACTCACGTCATGTATGTAGTAGATAGAGCAATAAATGTTTGTGTAGAATGCACACTCACGTCATGTATGTAGTAGATAGAGCAATAAATGTTTGTGTAGAATGCTCACTCACGTCATGTATGTAGTAGATAGAGCAGTGAGTGTTTGTATAGAATGCACACTCACGTCATGTATGTAGTAGATAGAGCAATAAATGTTTGTGTAGAATGCACACTCACGTCATGTATGTAGTAGATAGAGCAATGAGTGATTGTATAGAATGGACCCTCACGTCATGTATGTAGTAGATAGAGCAATAAATGTTTGTGTAGAATGCTCACTCACGTCATGTATGTAGTAGATAGAGCAATGAGTGTTTGTATAGAATGCACACTCACGTCATGTATGTAGTAGATAGAGCAATAAATGTTTGTGTAGAATGCTCACTCACGTCATGTATGTAGTAGATAGAGCAATGAGTGTTTGTATAGAATGCTCACTCACGTCATGTATGTAGTAGATAGAGCAATAAATGTTTGTGTAGAATGCTCACTCACGTCGTGTATGTAGTAGATAGAGCAATGAGTGTTTGTATAGAATGCACACTCACGTCATGTATGTAGTAGATAGAGCAATAAATGTTTGTGTAGAATGCACACTCACGTCGTGTATGTAGTAGATAGAGCAATGAGTGTTTGTATAGAATGCACACTCACGTCATGTATGTAGTAGATAGAGCAATAAATGTTTGTGTAGAATGCTCACTCACGTCATGTATGTAGTAGATAGAGCAATGAGTGTTTATATAGAATGCACACTCACGTCATGTATGTAGTAGATAGAGCAATAAATGTTTGTGTAGAATGCACACTCACGTCGTGTATGTAGTAGATAGAGCAATAAATGTTTGTGTAGAATGCACACTCACGTCATGTATGTAGTAGATAGAGCAATGAGTGTTTGTATAGAATGGACCCTCACGTCATGTATGTAGTAGATAGAGCAATGAGTGTTTGTATAGAATGGACCCTCACGTCATGTATGTAGTAGATAGAGCAATAAATGTTTGTATAGAATGGACCCTCACGTCATGTATGTAGTAGATAGAGCAATAAATGTTTGTGTAGAATGCACACTCACGTCGTGTATGTAGTAGATAGAGCAATGAGTGTTTGTATAGAATGCACACTCACGTCGTGTATGTAGTAGATAGAGCAATGAGTGTTTGTATAGAATGCACACTCACGTCATGTATGTAGTAGATAGAGCAATGAGTGTTTGTATAGAATGCAACACCACGTCGTGTATGTAGTAGATAGAGCAATGAGTGTTTGTATAGAATGCAACACCACGTCGTGTATGTAGTAGATAGAGCAATGAGTGTTTGTATAGAATGCACACTCACGTCATGTATGTAGTAGATAGAGCAATGAGTGATTGTATAGAATGCAACACCACGTCGTGTATGTAGTAGATAGAGCAATGAGTGTTTGTATAGAATGGACCCTCACGTCATGTATGTAGTAGATAGAGCAATGAGTGTTTGTATAGAATGCACACTCACGTCATGTATGTAGTAGATAGAGCAATGAGTGTTTGTATAGAATGGACCCTCACGTCATGTATGTAGTAGATAGAGCAATGAGTGTTTGTATAGAATGCACACTCACGTCATGTATGTAGTAGATAGAGCAATGAGTGTTTGTATAGAATGGACCCTCACGTCATGTATGTAGTAGATAGAGCAATAAATGTTTGTGTAGAATGCACACTCACGTCGTGTATGTAGTAGATAGAGCAATGAGTGTTTGTATAGAATGCACACTCACGTCATGTATGTAGTAGATAGAGCAATGAGTGTTTGTATAGAATGCACACTCACGTCGTGTATGTAGTAGATAGAGCAATAAATGTTTGTGTAGAATGCACACTCACGTCATGTATGTAGTAGATAGAGCAATGAGTGTTTGTATAGAATGCACACTCACGTCATGTATGTAGTAGATAGAGCAATGAGTGTTTGTATGAATGCACACTCACGTCATGTATGTAGTAGATAGAGCAATGAGTGTTTGTATAGAATGCACACTCACGTCATGTATGTAGTAGATAGAGCAATGAGTGTTTGTATAGAATGCACACTCACGTCGT
This sequence comes from Mantis religiosa, assembly GCA_030765055.1. Taxonomy (NCBI): domain Eukaryota; kingdom Metazoa; phylum Arthropoda; class Insecta; order Mantodea; family Mantidae; genus Mantis; species Mantis religiosa. The sequence goes on along the minus strand of CM060951.1, from coordinate 233,804,407 downwards.
GTATGTAGTAGATAGAGCAATAAATGTTTGTGTAGAATGCACACTCACGTCATGTATGTAGTAGATAGAGCAATGAGTGTTTGTATAGAATGCACACTCACGTCATGTATGTAGTAGATAGAGCAATGAGTGTTTGTATAGAATGCACACTCACGTCATGTATGTAGTAGATAGAGCAATGAGTGTTTGTATAGAATGCACACTCACGTCATGTATGTAGTAGATAGAGCAATGAGTGTTTGTATAGAATGCACACTCACGTCATGTATGTAGTAGATAGAGCAATGAGTGTTTGTATAGAATGCACACTCACGTCATGTATGTAGTAGATAGAGCAATGAGTGTTTGTATAGAATGCACACTCACGTCATGTATGTAGTATGTTCTAAATCGTCAGGCACAAGAGAAATGTTGTATGTTTACAGACACGAACGCATCTAACACGGGCAAGGAGAAATAGTAATTGAGAGAATAAATTCTTGGAATTGATGATATTTACAGTTTAGTGTGTTGCAAGCAGGTACTCGAACCAGTGCCCTCAGGTTGTTAATTAAAAGCTGTTTCAAGTGCTGATCGCCGGCTTTTAAAACCGACAACAGTTAACGTTTATTTTATAAGGATATTTTAGATAGGATGCCATGATCGCAATGGAAAACCTGTTTTACACGTCCTATTCTGTCATAATATACTCCTTCCTTTCTTTCGTCCTCTGTTTTGTTATCATGAATGTTTATCCGTCTTTACCTTCACAGCATTTAAAAAGAAACGGCAGGTAAAGGAAGAATGTGATCGTGTAAACAGGTGCAGCCCGCTATCACAGTCGTTAAAGAGTAGAGGGCAGACAGCGTTTTGAAAGCCTTTTCTTGTTCTGTCTTAAAATCGTGTCGTTGACTGCAACAGCGGCACAGAGCCACGAAGTGGCGACTTGCGTGAGACGGAAGTACACATCGTAAAATGTTTCCAAGAACCGAGAGCCTCTGGCATCACTTGTCCATCTTATGCAAACCTTATTGATCTGTAGCTGGGCGACAGAATGGCGCTGCTGTGGTTTCTTTTGTTGGGACCAGCCGGGGTCGTAAAACTCTCTTCCTGTCATTAGTGTAAATACTGTTATAAAACTGAACTAGGGGTGAGACAGTGGCGGTTTGTGTGTCACACATTCCCGTCAGCAAGACAGCCTTGCGTGACTAAAGCAAGGTCGCTGACAGAGGCTCTATGTAAGGTTGAGACAGTGACGTTTTGTGTATGTCCAATTCACGTCAGAACACAGCCTTGTGTGAATACAGCAAGGTCGCTGACAGAGGCTCTATGTAGGGTTGGGACAGTGACGTTTTGTGTATGTCCAATTCTCGTCAGAACACAGCCTTGTGTGAATACAGCAAGGTCGCTGACAGAGGCTCTATGTAGGGTTGAGACAGTGACGTTTTGGGTATGTCCAATTCTCGTCAGAACACAGCCTTGTGCGACTACAGCAAGGTCGCTGACTGAGGCTCTATGTGACGGTAATACAGTGACGTTTTGTGCATGTCATATTCTCGTCAGAACACAGCCTTGTGTGAATACAGCAAGGTCGCTGACAGAGGCTCTATGTGACGGTGATACAGTGACGTTTTGTGTATGTCATATTCTCGTCAGAACACAGTCTTGTGTGACTACAACAAGGTCGCTGACAGAGGCTCTATGTGACGGTGATACAGTGTCGTTTTGTGTATGTCATATTCTCGTCACAACACAGTCTTGTGTGACTACAACAAGGTCGCTGACAGAGGCTCTATGTGACGGTGATACAGTGACGTTTTGTGCATGTCATATTCTCGTCAGAACACAGTCTTGTGTGACTACAACAAGGTCGCTGACAGAGGCTCTATGTGACGGTGATACAGTGACGTTTTGTGTATGTCATATTCTCGTCAGAACACAGTCTTGTGTGACTACAACAAGGTCGCTGACAGAGGCTCTATGTGACGGTGATACAGTGACGTTTTGTGCATGTCATATTCTCGTCAGAACACAGTCTTGTGTGACTACAACAAGGTCGCTGACAGAGGCTCTATGTGACGGTGATACAGTGACGTTTTGTGTATGTCATATTCTCGTCAGAACACAGTCTTGTGTGACTACAACAAGGTCGCTGACAGAGGCTCTATGTGACGGTGATACAGTGTCGTTTTGTGTATGTCATATTCCCTTCAGAACACAGTCTTGTGTGACTACAACAAGGTCGCTGACTGAGTCTCTATGTGACGGTGATACAGTGACGTTTTGTGTATGTCATATTCCCGTCAGAACACAGTCTTGTGTGACTACAGCAAGGTCACTGACAGAGGCTCTATGTGACGGTGATACAGTGACGTTTTGTGTATGTCATATTCTCGTCAGAACACAGTCTTGTGTGACTACAGCAAGGTCGCTGACAGAGGCTCTATGTGGCGGTGATACAGTGACGTTTTGTGTATGTCATATTCTCGTCAGAACACAGTTTTGTGTGACTACAGCAAGGTCGCTGACTGAGGCTCTATGTGACGGTGATACAGTGACGTTTTGTGTATGTCATATTCTCGTCACAACACAGTCATGTGTGACTACAACAAGGTCGCTGACAGAGGCTCTATATGACGGTAATACAGTGACGTTTTGTGTATGTCATATTCTCGTCAGAACACAGCCTTGTGTGAATACAGCAAGGTCGCTGACAGAGGCTCTATGTGACGGTGATACAGTGACGTTTTGTGTATGTCATATTCTCGTCAGAACACAGTCTTGTGTGACTACAACAAGGTCGCTGACAGAGGCTCTATGTGACGGTGATACAGTGACGTTTTGTGTATGTCATATTCTCGTCAGAACACAGTCTTGTGTGACTACAGCAAGGTCGCTGACAGAGGCTCTATGTGACGGTGATACAGTGACGTTTTGTGTATGTCATATTGTCGTCAGAACACAGTCTAGTGTGACTACAGCAAGGTCGCTGACAGAGGCTCTATGTGACGGTGATACAGTGACGTTTTGTGTATGTCATATTCTCGTCAGAACACAGTCATGTGTGACTACAGCAAGGTCGCTGACAGAGGCTCTATGTGACGGTGATACAGTGACGTTTTGTGCATGTCATATTCTCGTCAGAACACAGTCTTGTGTGACTACAAGGTCGCTGACAGAGGCTCTATGTGACGGTGATACAGTGTCGTTTTGTGTATGTCATATTCTCGTCAGAACACAGTCATGTGTGACTACAGCAAGGTCGCTGACAGAGGCTCTATGTGACGGTGATACAGTGACGTTTTGTGTATGTCATATTCTCGTCAGAACACAGTCATGTGTGACTACAGCAAGGTCGCTGACAGAGGCTCTATGTGACGGTGATACAGTGACGTTTTGTGTATGTCATATTCTCGTCAGAACACAGTTTTGTGTGACTACAGCAAGGTCGCTGACTGAGGCTCTATGTGACGGTGATACAGTGACCGGTCACGCGTCCCTCGTGTCATGTGTCAGTGACAGGCTTTGGCCGTTTCCTTCGAGAGGAGCACGCTTAATCGTGATGCTGAATTCCAGTTCAGCTCCTCTTGGAATCCGGCTTGGAAATAGAAATCCGTCGACTTGAGAAATACAGATCTATACTGCTTGGTCGTCAAGTTAAGTAGTTACGCTTCATTAATCCAATTAGTTTTCTATACTCACGCCATCTCCTGACCTGCAATTTAATTTAGTCAAAACAGACATTTTTTCAGTAATGCGAGTGTTGGTAGTGTTTTGTTTTTCTTTATATTTGTGTTATATCCAGTTATTTATTTGTGCTTATAAAATTTATAAAGTATCCTGATGCTGGCTGAGATGTGCACTCCGAAACGTCGATTTCTAATCGTATTTTCACCTGACTTGTTTCCCGAGAACATCTCCAACATCAACAATATAGTTAATAGAAATTTTAAGTATATTTATGTACTTTGGGAGTAAACTATTTGATATGACATGCATACATATTATTTTTAATTTTGTTATATATAAAGTAATAAATTCTTATTTATTTCTGCTTTTAACTGTCCTTTCCCGCCAATTTCTTTTTTTTTTTTTTTATTTGCTATACATTGAGCTGTTCTTGCAAGTGTTTATCTACTGTTAAAATTGCTCTTTTCATTGTTGAACTTTCATGTTCACTACCCTGAAAGCATCCAGGCTTCTTTGCTTCCCTAAATGTGATTCATTTCGTGGTTAGTCTACTCGTTGACATGTTAGTCTCCACACACCTCTCAATTGATTTAGTATTTGTATTCAATTTTGTCTTTTTGCATTTTACGAAAATATTTCTTTTTCTAAGTCTCTATTATTTTCTGAGCTATTTATTAATGGAGGGTGAAATAGGGATTTTTAATTTGAACTTAAATCGGTTTAGTTGCCGGTTAGCCGTTGGAATCTCCTTTTGAAATTCAGCCTTGAAAAACAATAAAGTATTTAAATGTTTAGAAAATTGTATATCTACTTTAAAAGCTGTGAATTCTTTAAATATGTTATAATGATCATTCCAGCACAGTAATTTTGGTTATATTTCTTAGCAGATTCCACTCCAGACAAATGCTTTAGGCTGCCATACTAATAACCTGTATCAGATTACAAGGATCTTGCTGTAAACATTTGAGAAGTAACAGAACGAACCTGGTTGAAACATGTGCGAGATAGTAGTGTAAACCTACGGGAGGCGAGAATGAGAGAGATGCGATAAGTTGGTTCTAGTACATCCTCCTTAATTATGTTTTCAAACTGGAAGGCACTTGTAAACATTGGAGAAGCGCCACTCCAGTACAACCTCCTTGGCTGTATGTGATCACTTAAAATACCCGCATACTTAGCGCCATGTATCTTGCCACCATAAAACTTGAAGCGAAGTTGGGATGGGTGCGCGGCGCCGTAAAAAACTGATATTGCCGGAATTTAAATGCAGCTCCGCCACAGCAACAAAGACGCAACACGCACTCGAACCCATGACCCGCGCTACGCTCCCTAGACACAGTCAACACTAGCTGCTTCTTTGTTTTCAAATATTCATAAGCAATAATGCAGATGTGCAGGGGATGTGCCCTATGGGCCGCCAGCGAGCCAACTACTTTACGTCGACTGCGTTATTAATTTTACCCCCGCCCCAACACCCAGATAAAAAAGTTATAAAGACAAGAAAGGACTCGAGCACAAGCAGCAAACTTTAACAACGCTTTCCTTTGGCTACATTGTGTAGTGATATACCACGATGTCTTGGTACCCCAAGCAGCATGTGTCGTGTATCCTCACCTGATCAGTACGTCAGCTACTGGTGTTCCTTATCGGTGTCTCAGTATCCTAATGCAGCATGTATCGTGTAACACTATCCTCTGGTATCCTCACCTGACCCGCACTACAATACCCCTGATACTGGTATCCTGCAGTATCTTCGTGCCTCAGTACTCTATTGTAGCAGGTGTTGTAACAGTATCCTCTGGTATCCTCACCTGACCCCAACTACAATATCCCTGATACTGGTATCCTGCAGTATCTTCGTGCCTCAGTACTCTATTGTAGCATATGTTGTAACAGTATCCTCTGGTATCCTCACCTGACCCCAACTACAATATCCCTGACACTGGTATCCTGCAGTATCTTCGTGCCTCAGTACTCTATTGTAGCAGATGTTGTAACAGTATCCTCTGGTATCATCACCTGACCCCAACTACAATACCCCTGATACTGGTATCCTGCAGTATCTTCGTGCCTCAGTACTCTATTGTAGCAGATGTTGTAACAGTATCCTCTGGTATTCTCACCTGACCCACATTACAGTACCCCTGATACTGGTATCCTGCAGTATCTTCGTGCTTCAGTACTCTATTGTAGCAGCTGTTGCAGCACTATCCTCTGGTATCCTCAACTGGCTCACTCTACAGTACCCCTGACACTGGTATCCTGCAGTATATTCGTGCTTCAGTACTCTATTGTAGCAGGTGTTGCAGCACTATCCTCTGGTACCCTCACCTGGCTCACACTACAGTACCCCTGATACTGGTATCCTGCAGTATATTCGTGCTTCAGTACTCTATTGTAGCAGGTGTTGTAACACTATCCTCTGGTATCCTCACCTGACCCCAACTACAGTACCCCTGATACTGGTATCCTGCAGTATCTTCGTGCTTCAGTACTCTATTGTAGCAGATGTTGTAACACTATCCTCTGGTATCCTCACCTGACCCCAACTACAATACCCCTGATACTGGTATCCTGCAGTATCTTCGTGCTTCAGTACTCTATTGTAGCATGTGTTGTAACACTATCCTCTGGCATCCTCACCTGGCTCACACTACAGTACCCCTGACACTGGTATCCTGCAGTATATTCGTGCTTCAGTACTCTATTGTAGCAGGTGTTGCAGCACTATCCTCTGGTACCCTCACCTGACCCGCACTACAATACCCCTGATACTGGTATCCTGCAGTATATTCGTGCTTCAGTACTCTATTGTAGCAGCTGTTGCAACACTATCCTCTGGCATCCTCACCTGGCTCACACTACAGTACCCCTGATACTGGTATCCTGCAGTATATTCGTGCTTCAGTACTCTATTGTAGCAGGTGTTGTAACACTATCCTCTGGCATCCTCACCTGGCTCACACTACAGTACCCCTGACACTGGTATCCTGCAGTATATTTGTGCTTCAGTACTCTATTTTAGCAGGTGTTGCAGCACTATCCTCTGGTACCCTCACCTGGCTCACACTACAGTACCCCTGATACTGGTATCCTGCAGTATCTTCATGCTTCAGTACTCTATTGTGGCAGGTGTTGTAACACTATCCTCTGGTACCCTCACCTGACCCGCACTACAATACCCCTGATACTGGTATCCTGCAGTATCTTCGTGCTTCAGTACTCTATTGTAGCAGGTGTTGCAGCACTATCCTCTGGTATCCTCACCTGACCCGCACTACAATACCCCTGATACTGGTATCCTGCAGTATCTTCGTGCCTCAGTACTCTATTGTAGCAGATGTTGTAACAGTATCATCTGGTATTCTCACCTGACCCAAACTACAGTACCCCTGACACTGGTATCCTGCAGGATCTTCGAGCTTCAGTACTCTATTGTAGCAGGTGTTGTAACACTATCCTCTGGTATCCTCACCTGGCCCACACTACAGTACCCCTGATATTGGTATCCTGCAATATCATCGTAGCTCAGTACTCTATTGTAGCAGATGTTGTAACACTATCCTCTGGTATTCTCACCTGGCTCACTCTACAGTACCCCTGATACTGGTATCCTGCAGTATCTTCGTATCAAAGTACCCTATTATAGCAGGTGTTGTAACACTATCCTCTGGTATCCTCACCTGGCCCACACTACAGTACCCCTGATACTGGTATCCTGCAGTATCCTCGTGGCTCAGTACTCTATAATAGCAGTTGTTGTAACAATATCCTCTGGTATCCTCACCTGGCCCACACTACAGTACCCCTGATACTGGTATCCTGCAGTATCTTCATGCTTCAGTACTCTATTGTAGCATGTGTTGTAGCACTATCCTCTGGTATCCTCACCTGGCTCACTCTACAGTACCCCTAACACTGATATCTTGCAGTATCTTCGTAGCTCAGTACTCTATTGTAGCAGATGTTGTAACACTATCCTCTGGTATCCTCACCCGGCCCACACTACAGTACCCCTGATACTGGTATCCTGCAACATCCTCGTAGCTCAGTACTCTATTGTAGCAGGAGTTGTAACACTATCCTCTGGTATCCTCACCTGGCCCACACTACAGTACCCCTGATACCGGTATCCCGCAGTATCCTCGTAGCTCAGTACTCTATTGTAGCAGATGTTCTAACACTATTCTCTGGTATCCTCACCTGACTCACTCTACAGTACTCCTGATACTAGTATCCTGCAGTATCTTCGTGCCTCTTTACTCTATCCTAGCATATGTGACTCTATCCTCTGGTATCCTCACCTGACCCATACTACAGTACCCCTGATTCTGGTAACCTTCAGTATCTTCGTGCCTCAGTACTCTATTGTAGCAGATGTTGTTACACTATCCTCTGGCATCCTCCAGTATCTTCGTGATTGAATACCCTAATGCTTCGTGGTGTCAATATCCTCTAGTATCCCCCCCTGTCCCACACTGCAGTATCTCTGCTACTAATATCCTTCAGTGTCCTGGTAGTTCCATATCCCAATGCTCGCGTCATTCGTATCCTCCGATAGCTTCAGGAGCCTCATACTGCAGCGCGTCCTTTTCTGTATCGTTGTCGTTCAGTACTTCTAGTGCATGGGTCAAGTGTTAGTATCTTCCGGTATCCTCAGGTTCATCATACTTCAGTATTTTCACGGTTGAAAGTTGCACTGTATCTAACTGCCGTGTCACTATTACGATTGCCTAGCTTGGTTTGGGATATTTCATCAATAACTTCATATACATATTTGTCATCCGTCGATTATATTCCCGTATCTTGTAGACCTGAGTGTCATAACTCATGTGTTGAATGTATGATGGACGCGCTACCATCGCCACACAGAGATGGGCCCCCAACTTGCAACATCTCTTCACTCTCCACTAAGGGTTAACTAATATTGCAACAAATGTATATCTTGAATTTTCTGTGAATGTACTCAGAAGTTCTCTTTATTCTGAATGACTTTTGTATAACTGATAAACTGTAAGAGTTAGACAAAATATTACTACATAACAAATGTATATCTTGAATTTTCTGTGAATGTACTCAGAAGTTCTCTTTACTCTGAATGACTTTTGTATAACTGATAAACTGTAAGAGATGGACAAAATATTACTACATAACAAATGTATATCTTGAATTTTCTGTGAATGTACTCAGAAGTTCTCTTTATTCTGAATGACTTTTGTATAACTGATAAACTGTAAGAGTTAGACAAAATATTGCTACATAACAAATATAAATCTTGAATTTTCTGTGAATGTACTCAGAAGTTCTGTTTATTCTGAATGACTTTTGTATAACTGATAAACTGTAAGAGATAGACAAAGTATTACTACACAACAAATGTATATCTTGAATTTTCTGTGAATGTACTCAGAAGTTCTCTTTATTCTGAATAACTTTTGTATAACTGATAAACTGTAAGAGTTAGACAAAATATTACTACACAACAAATGTATATCTTGAATTTTCTGTGAATGTACACAGAAGTTCCCTTTATTCTGAATGACTTTTGTATAACTGATAAACTGTAAGAGATAGACAAAATATTACTACATAACAAATGTATATCTTGAATTTTCTGTGAATGTACTCAGAAGTTCCCTTTATTCTGAATGACTTTTGTATAACTGATAAATTGTAAGAGATAGACAAAATATTACTACACAACAAATGTATATCTTGAATTTTCTGTGAATGTACTCAGAAGTTCTCTTTATTCTGAATGACTTTTATATAACTGATAAACTGTAAGAGATGGACAAAATATTACTACACAACAAATGTATATCTTGAATTTTCTGTGAATGTACTCAGAAGTTCTCTTTATTCTGAATGACTTTTATATAACTGATAAACTGTAAGAGATAGACAAAATATTACTACACAACAAATGTATATCTTGAATTTTCTGTGAATGTACTCAGAAGTTCTCTTTATTCTGAATGACTTTTATATAACTGATAAACTGTAAGAGATAGACAAAGTATTACTACACAACAAATGTATATCTTGAATTTTCTGTGAATGTACTCAGAAGTTCTCTTTATTCTGAATGATTTTTGTGTAACTGGCAAGATGTAAGAGGTTGACAAAATCTTATTAAACAGAGAGGTATATGTTGTTAAACAAACTATTTATATCCTACAGGATTTCTTCTTATTTAAGTATTTGGTGTTATTTTACTGTAATAGAAGCCCCTTGCTCCATTCTTGCTCTACCGCCGCCAGCTCCCTCAGCAGTCCCACGTGTCTTATGAATGATATGTTCTCAATTTAAAATGAAAAACTTTCGTTGCAGCATGCGGCGATATGAAATAGGTTTCCGTTTTGACTACCAACTTAACTTCTCTTGGGAAATAAAAGTTTGCCAGCAATCCGCCGCCGCCGCAACCAAGTCTTGCTCGAGCAAGTATCTCATATCCTAGGGGTATAGAATCACATCATGTCTAACACTCACATCGTTTTCACTACACGTTTCCTTCTACGTGCAAGAATACGTTCCACTAAAGTGATAGATCTTTATAAAATGTTCCTTGTACGACCAGGAGAAAAAGCGAATAGCGACTTAACAGTTGCGAAGGCATTATTAGTTTTTGCATCACGTAAATATTTATTGAACTAAACCCGAAAATTCGATAACAGGATTTGATGTCCTCTTACTAGTATAACAGACATGTTTGTAAGCACTTTCTCTACTTTCCAGGATGTGTGAGTGGTACTAAAGTGAGGAAGGAGCCGCTTTGTACATTGTTGGTGTTGTGTTTTGTTTGCAGCCACGTTCCCGATCACGAGGCGGATTGGACACCCCTACCAGAACAGAACGCCGCCCAAGAGGAAGAAACCGAGGACATCGTTTACCAGACTCCAAATCGCCGAGCTGGAGAAACGATTCCACAAACAGAAGTACCTGGCGTCTGCAGAACGTGCGTCACTTGCCAAGACCCTCAAGATGACTGACGCTCAGGTCAAGACCTGGTTCCAGAACAGACGCACCAAGTGGAGGTGAGTCATGACTTACTTGCGGCATTTACTCTTCAACATTTTAAAAATAATTTTTATGTATTTTCTTACATTTTAATTTCATACTTCATATTAGCAATTCAGTATTTGGACCTCGAAAGCTTGTTCTCCTTTTATGAGTATTTAATTTTGAGAACCTTCGCTTAAGATTACCTAGTTTGTTTGCCTAGATGACAGTTTTTATATTTGTAGTTATAACAGCCGTATCAAACTACAACAAAGCATGTTTCAAATAACAAACAAAGTGTATCTAAAATACCCTAGTATTTAGTTTGGTTTAAAAATAAACATAGACTGGACTTTGTAAACCTCTATAATGTTTGAAACAAAATGAAAGGGAAGTGGGCGGTAAAAATTATCTATCCCGAGTACTAGGGCACACAAATAATTACTTTGGTTTCAGATGGTCCAGGACTTCAGTAAATGGAGGGGGGTGATTTTTTTGGATATATTCTGTTTTGAGGAAAAATGCGTACCAGAATGAACTTAAGAAAACTGAATAGTTTTCTAAAAACATGAAAGGGTCATTAACAATTAAGAGGCAAAAAAGCCAATGACTAGTTCCTTCCGAACAATGATGCTGATGATAATGACTTATACCTTGACAAGGTAATCTTCCACAAGGCGTTCTCCGGAAGCAGTATGCTTTATATACCCATAGCTGACTAGGACAATCAAAATAATAATAATAATAATAATAATAATAATAATAATAATAATAATAATAATAATAATAATAATAATAATAATAATAATAATAATAATAATAATAATAATAATAATAATAATAATAATAATAATAATAATAATAATAATAATAATAATAATAATAATAATAATAATAATAATAATAATAATAATAATAATAATAATAATAATAATAATAATAATAATAATAATAATAATAATAATAATAATAATAATAATAATAATAATAATAATAATAATAATAATAATAATAATAATAATAATAATAATAATAATAATAATAATAATAATAATAATAATAATAATAATAATAATAATAATAATAATAATAATAATAATAATAATAATAATAATAATAATAATAATAATAATAATAATAATAATAATAATCATCATCATCATAATAATAATAATAATCATAATAACATTAATAACAACATTCATAATAATAAATAGGGCCCTGAAGAATTAACACTTATCTAATGCCTCATTTATTTGCCATTACATGAAACCAGGTTTGCTAGTAGCTTCATCCAAGGAGTCTTGAATTTTCTGAATGTACTCAGAAGTTCTCTTTGTTCTGAATGACTTTTGTATAACTGATAAACTGTAAGAAATAGATAAAATATTACTACAGAACAAATGTATATCTTGTATTTTCTGTGACTGTACTCAGAAGTTCTCTTTGTTCTGAATGACTTTTGTATAACTGATAAACTGTAAGAGATAGACAAAATATTACTACACAACAAATGTATATCTTGAATTTTCTGTGAATGTACTCAGAAGTTCTCTTTGTTCTGAATGACTTTTGTATAACCGATAAACTTTAAGAAATAGATAAAATATTACCACACAAGAAATGTATATATAATAAATATATATTATATTTATTACGTATATTTTGGAGCTTAGAAAGTAATAACATATTGTTGCTTTGTGGGTTCGTGAAATTAAAAGTCCAATTGCACAAACTCAAAATTTTCTTTATTTTCACCGAATTACAGTTGGAAAACTTGCCGATTACATAGAATTACGTATTGCACAATTTACAATTCGTCCGTTCGTCTGTCACAGGTCCAGTCTACCTCAAAATTACGTAAAACTCCTCTGATGCACATACACAGTCTTCCGGTCCGTTCACTCACTCGGCGCTCCTCACGGCTGCTCGCCAAGAACTGACTTGACTCGCCAACTGCAGCCCCTTTTTATAGTAATATCGCTGTTTCTGGAAGTCTCGCGGTTCAGTGAATCATCCTGAAGGTTCCAGACGTCAAGGAGGGGGGAAAGAGACGGCCAGCGACCAGTGACACTTCCCTTATCATTCCCTCAGTTAGTGACATGAGATAAATGGGTAGGCGTGGTCTGAATGCCTCCGGTCCCCTACTCAGCCGTCAGTTGGTCGCGCCCTCCGATAACTGGGTGACAATATTAACAACTGCTCAAACAGGATTCAGACAACACTTATCTACTAAAGAAAGTACAATTCAACTATCCCAAGATGTCAAAGAATCTTTCAACAAAAATCAAGATACGCTGTCAGTTTTCATTGATTTTGAATAAGCATACGATTGAGTATGGAGGAATAAACTTCTTGAGAAACTTTCAAAACTAGGCATTCAAGATAACATGTTAAATTGGATCACTCAGTTTCTCTCAACATTTCTGTGCTACAAAATACAATGACAGTACATCCAAATAAAAATGGGCCTACCACAAGGTGCAGTACTGAGTACAACCTTGTTCAACATCTACATCAATGATTTTCCCGCAGCTGTATCAAGCACAGAAATAAAGACAGCACTTTTTGCAGATGACGTGATCATGTGGACATCTTCCCCACAAATAGAGAAATCCAAAACTTCAATGGCAAAGGCTCTGATACTATTGGAAAAGTGGACTGACAACAATTTGATGAAAATAAATACTGATAACACAACATTCCAAATATTTAGCTTAAAAAAGAAAATCCCTAAGCTAAATCTGCAGTTCAAGAAAACAAACCTGAAACAGAATATTTAGGAACAACCTTTGATTCAGAATTATCTTGGAGACATCATATTGAAGCAGAAGTTAACAAATCAACAAAAAAATTTTCAATTTTGAAAAGATTAGCTGAAGTCAAGTGGGGCAGTAATCAGGAGACACTGAACACCACAATACAAAACATTCATCAAGCCAATACTTCTTTATAATGCAGAGGTAATAATTACAGCAAACAGTTCTAACATAAATCACCTAGAAGTATGCCAAAATCAGGCCCTGCGATAACTGGTGCAGCAAAATCAACTCCAATCACGGCAATGCAAGCCTTAACTCGGAACTATCCAATACATCTAACTTTAGAGGAGCAGGCACTAATACAACATGAAAAAATGTTGCGGTTAAAAACAACAAAATGGGAGAAAAGATTACTACAACAGATCAAGTTGAAAACAAAAACAAGTTTCCTACACAAAGTTATGGAATTAAAAACAGATCTGAATCTTCGTAATTCTAAAGAAAACATTTTAATCAAAGAAAACCCATTGATTTTTGAACCAATTAATATTCAATTAGATTTAGAACAAATAGTTACAAAATCTGAAACTTCCAAACCTGTACTAAAAGCACTAGTATTAGAAACTGTGAACAATAGATACCCACCTGAAGAATGGTTACATATCCACACAGATGGATCTAACTTGGACAACAACTCAGGAGCAGGAATTAAGTGTGCACTGTTCTCATTCTATCAACCAGCAGGATACCACACAACAAATTTTGATGCAGAAGTAACAGCTATACATATTTCACTCCAACACCTTCTATACAGAATAGATAAATTAAAAAATGCTGTCATACTTTCTGATTCTAAAGCAGCATTATGTGCAATAAGTTCATATAAAATGAGGTCAATCCAAATTAAAGAATGTCCCAAAATGATCCAACAACTTCAAAAACTACAAAAAAGAATTATATTATAGTGGATACCTGCACATTGTGGTATTGCTGGAAATGAATCAGCTGATTTTCTTGCCAAAAAAGGTGCAAATTAAAAACTTACCCTTTACATCCATAAAAAGATTAATCAAAAGCAAATATAAAAACAAACAAAACCAATCAATATCTAACAAAGCCAAAGATAAAAAATGGAACATTTTAATTAAAAATCCAGAAATTATTCCAGAAATCCCACGTAAGGCTGCAGTAACAAATTTTAGATTACTTACGGAACATGATTATATGGACAAACACACCGAATAGGAATTTTTGTCCTCTGTGCAACAAAGAAGAGGAAATGACTGAAGATCATCTTTTAACCTGTGAAGTCCTATCTGCCGGACCCACTACATAGAAATATTGGAGAGCAAGGGAGCAAATGGCTTCATTGCCAAAGCCTAGCACTTGAAAACAACAACAACAAATGTATATCTTGAATTTTCTGTGCATGTACTCAGAAGTTCTCTTTATTCTGAATGACTTTTGCATACCTGGTAAATTGTTAGAAATAGACAAAATATTACTACACAACAAATGTATATCTTGAATTTTCTGTGAATGTACTCAGAAGTTCTCTTTATTCTGAATGACTTTTGCATACCTGGTAAATTGTTAGAAATAGACAAAATATTACCACACAACAAATGTATATCTTGAATTTTCTGTGAATGTACTCAGAAGTTCTCTTTATTCTCAATGACTTTTGCATACCTGGTAAATTGTTAGAAATAGACAAAATATTACTACACAACAAATGTACATCTTGAATTTTCTGTGAATGTACTCAGAAGTTCTCTTTATTCTCAATGACTTTTGCATACCTGGTAAATTGTTAGAAATAGACAAAATATTACTACACAACAAATGTACATCTTGAATTTTCTGAGAATGTACTCAGAAGTTCTCTTTATTCTGAATGACTTTTGTATAACTGATAAACTTTAAGGGATAGACAAAATATTACTACATAACAAATGTATATCTTGAATTTTCTGTGAATGTACTCACAAGTTCTCTTTATTCTGAGTGACTTTTGTATAACTGATAAACTGTAAGAGACAGACAAAATATTACTACATAACAAATGTATATCTTGAATTTTCTGTGAATGTACTCAGAAGTTCTCTTTATTCTGAGTGACTCTTGTATAACTGATAAACTGTAAGGGATAGACAAAATATTACTACACAACAAATGTATATCTTGAATTTTCTGTGAATGTACTCAGAAGTTCTCTTTATTCTGAATGACTTTTGTATAACTGATAAACTTTAAGGGATAGACAAAATATTACTACACAACAAATGTTTATCTTGAATTTTCTGTGAATGTTCTCAGAAGTTCTCTTTATTCTGAATGACTTTTGTATAACTGATAAACTTTAAGGGATAGACAAAATATTACTACACAACAAATGTATATCTTGAATTTTCTGTGAATGTACTCAGTTCTCTTTATTCTGAATGACATTTGTATAACTGATAAACTGTAAGGGATAGACAAAATATTACTACACAACAAATGTATATCTTGAATTTTCTGTGAATGTACTCAGAAGTTCTCTTTATTCTGAATGACTTTTGTATAACTGATAAACTCTAAGAGACAGACAAAATATTACTACACAACAAATGTATATCTTGAATTTTCTGTGAATGTACTCAGAAGTTCTCTTTATTCTGAATGACTTTTGTATAACTGATAAACTGTAAGAGATAGACAAAATATTACTACACAACAAATGTATATCTTGAATTTTCTGTGAATGTACTCAGAAGTTCTCTTTATTCTGAATGACTTTTATATAACTGATAAACTGTAAGAGACAGACAAAATATTACTACATAACAAATGTATATCTTGAATTTTCTGTGAATGTACTCAGAAGTTCTCTTTATTCTGAATTACTTTTGTATAACTGATAAACTGTAAGAGATAGACAAAATATTACTACACAACAAATGTATATCTTGAATTTTCTGTGAATGTCCTCAGAAGTTCTCTTTATTCTGAATGACATTTGTATAACTGATAAACTGTAAGGGATAGACAAAATATTACTACACAACAAATGTATATCTTGAATTTTCTGTGAATGTACTCAGAAGTTCTCTTTATTCTGAATGACTTTTGTATAACTGATAAACTGTAAGAGACAGACAAAATATTACTACATAACAAATGTATATCTTGAATTTTCTGTGAATGTACTCAGAAGTTCTCTTTATTCTGAATGACTTTTGTATAACTGATAAACTGTAAGAGATAGACAAAATATTACTACACAACAAATGTATATCTTGAATTTTCTGTGAATGTACTCAGAAGTTCTCTTTATTCTGAATGACTTTTATATAACTGATAAACTGTAAGAGATAGACAAAATATTACTACATAACAAATGTATATCTTGAATTTTCTGTGAATACAATCAGAAGTTCTCTTTATTCTGAATGACTTTTGTATAACTGATAAACTGTAAGAGATAGACAAAATATTACTACACAACAAATGTATATCTTGAATTTTCTGTGAATACAATCAGAAGTTCTCTTTATTCTGAATGACTTTTGTATAACTGATAAACTGTAAGAGACAGACAAAATATTACTACACAACAAATGTATATCTTGAATTTTCTGTGAATGTACCCAGAAGTTCTCTTTATTCTGAATAACTTTTGTATAATTGATAAACTGTAAGAGACAGACAAAATATTACTACATAACAAATGTATATCTTGAATTTTCTGTGAATGTACTCAGAAGTTCTCTTTATTCTGAATAACTTTTGTATAATTGATAAACTGTAAGAGATAGACAAAATATTACTACATAACAAATGTATATCTTGAATTTTCTGTGAATGTACCCAGAAGTTCTCTTTATTCTGAATGACTTTTGTATAACTGATAAACTGTAAGAGATAGACAAAATATTACTACATAATAAATGTATATCTTGAATTTTCTGTGAATGTACTCAGAAGCTCTCTTTATTCTGAATGACTTTTGTATAACTGATAAACTGTAAGAGACAGACAAAATATTACTACACAACAAATGTATATCTTGAATTTTCTGTGAATGTACTCAGAAGTTCTCTTTATTCTGAATGACTTTTGTATAACTGATAAACTGTAAGAGATAGACAAAATATTACTACACAACAAATGTATATCTTGAATTTTCTGTGAATGTACTCAGAAGTTCTCTTTATTCTGAATGACTTTTGTATAACTGATAAACTGTAAGAGATAGACAAAATATTACTACATAACAAATGTATATCTTGAATTTTCTGTGAATGTACTCAGAAGTTCTCTTTATTCTGAATGACTTTTGTATAACTGATAAACTGTAAGAGACAGACAAAATATTACTACATAACAAATGTATATCTTGAATTTTCTGTGAATGTACTCAGAAGTTCTCTTTATTCTGAATGACTTTTGTATAACTGATAAACCGTAAGAGATAGACAAAATATTACTACATAACAAATGTATATCTTGAATTTTCTGTAAATGTACTCAGAAGATCTCTTTATTCTGAAGGACTTTTGTATAACTGATAAACTGTAAGAGATAGACAAAATATTACTACACAACAAATGTATATCTTGAATTTTCTGTGAATGTACTCAGAAGTTCTCTTTATTCTGAATGACTTTTGTATAACTGATAAACTGTAAGAGACAGACAAAATATTACTACATAACAAATGTATATCTTGAATTTTCTGTGAATGTTCTCAGAAGTTCTCTTTATTCTGAATGACTTTTGTATAACTGATAAACTGTAGCAGATAGGCAAAATATTACTTCACAACAAATGTATATCTTGAATTTTCTGTGAATATTCACAGAAGTTCTGTTTATTGTGAACGACTTTCGTATAACTGATAAACTGTTAGAGACAGACAAAATGTCCTACACAAAGCAATGTGGGTAGGTATATCTTGAGTTTTCTGGAAATGGGCTCTTCGTTCAGAATGACTGTTGTATATCTGATAAACGATAAAGAGAGAATGAAATGGACTTAAAACGGCGACAGTTTGCGAGAGGCCTACTCGGTATGCAGAGCTGTCTGCTGGCCCACAACATGGAATTCCCATTAGCGTTATCACGTAATTAAAAGGTTTCATGTTTGTTACTCGCTGGCCACCCAATGAAATGTTAATGCACTTTTCTTGAGATAACACATTTCTCTTACCAAGAAGCTTCGGTTTTAACAAAATATTATTTAAACAGGTTTCAAGAGGCTTTCGCTTCGCTTTGCCATACAAACGCTTATTCCTGCAACAATGTCGTGTTAATTGCTACAATTAAACCTTCATCATAGGTTCTGTTGTACATAAACAAGTGCCGTAGACTTTACGCGATAGTAGTCAAATCTTTTAATAGCTGGTCACTATGTAGTGAAATAGAAATTGCATTCTTTGTATATGGACAACACATAAAGAAAGGAATAATGACTTTCTGTTTGAGAAAAGCATAAGTTCTGGAAAATTCAAACAAAATAGGAATATTTGGAACGAATCCTAAGTTGGGTAGCATGTGTTCGTCCAACTGGCCAAAAGTTCTAAAGATAAGAGCGCAATTCTGCAACTATGACCAAACATTTCAATGCGGTCCAGGTTCGATTCCATGGGACTGAATGTGAGATATGTAGTGGACAAAGTTGCGTAGGGGTGGGTTGCCTCCGGGTCCCCCGGTCCCCCCCAATCAGATTTCATCAGTGCTCGAGTGTCACCGTCTGCGGAGCCGCATGTGGTAAAAACGAGTGTTAAACACTACAGAAAACTTTTCTAACGTGTGGACACAGAGTTAAACTGAAAAAATACCATAGCCGGGGCTTGAACGACGGATCTCCAGGTTCCCAACCGGTTACTCTTAAGCATTGAGCTACCAAGATAACGCACCTGTACTATGAGAAATTCTCCAACTGACTCGTGTTTTTCCCGGTAAATCACTAGGAGTTCTCATAAACACACGAGACAACTACCTCAGTTTTTTTTAACTTTACGTCCTCCAACGTTGCCATATCGGACGGTGAATGAAATTGGTGAAATAATGGTCAGATGTGTCCAGGGTTCATGGAGCTTGGAGCTACCCAACATTCGTGTTTAAGGATACAGGAAAACCCTGGAAAACCCTTATCCCGGTAACTCACCCTGATCGAGATTCGAACTCGGGACTCCTTGAACGAGAACTACTTTAGTGAGGACTTACTATGCTGTAAGTACTTTAAGGCTTGGGGTTTATGATTCGGACCATATTAGGTCAATTAATTTCCACTTCAAACGTTGTTGAAATAGCAAAATTAAGGGTAGTTAGCATAAAATACCTTTAAAGAAAAGCTCAATCTGCTAATACTTCTAGGTAAAAGAAATAAAGGAGCTTTCAACAAGAGTGTGCTGTCTTCAACATGTGATAGCTGCCATTGTTATTGAGTTTCAGCAGTCATTTTTTTTCATGTGGTTTGAGAGCGCTCTCAATCCATAAAAGCACATTTACAAACAGGTCTGTACACCCTGCACACCCTGTATAGCATTGGTATGTAGGTAAGTTGAGCATCTTCCAAGAGTGCAACACGACCACACGAAACATTCGACTTGCTCAAGCAATAAGATAATGTAAGTAGATAGCGTGTGTAACAATAGCAAGCAGAGAAAGTCACGTGAGTGTTGTGTTAGTGATAACAGCATGCTATGATATTATCACCAGGGTCCGGATTTGAGTGCAAAATAAACTGCTAACATACGAGGGTGGTTTGAAAAGGTTCCCGCCTCAACATGAAGATGGCAGCACTCTTAAATAAAAGCTAGTGACTTTCCTTGTTCATCTGTTGACAGTTACTTACCAAAGTTTCAGGCATTTTGGACGTTCACTTGTTATGTAACAGTGGTTTGAGTGAGTTGATGTGAGCGTTTTTATGAAAATGGACAAAATCGAGTATGGAACTGTCATTAAATATTTGTTTTTGAAAGGCAATACGCCTACACAAATCAAAGATGAGTTGGATTCTGTGTATGGGAACTCTACACCGTCATTTACCACAGTGAAATTTTGGGCCGTAAGAGCTTGGGAGACGAACGTTCAGGACGTCCAAAAATTGCAACTACCGACGAAAACATCGCCAGAGTTCACTAAATGGTTCTAGACGACCGCTGAATTTAAGTGAGAGAGATAGTACAGGCTATGAACATGTCAAAAGAACGTGTTTGTCACATATTAAATCAACATTTAGACATGAGAAAGCTGTCCGCACGTTGGGTGCCGCGTTTGCTCACATTAGACCAAAAACGTGTTCGAATGAACATTTCCAACGCTCTGTTGGTGCAGTTTAGGCGCAATAAATCCGAGTTTTGGAACCGATTAATTACTGTAGATGAAACTTGGATACACCATTATACGCCCGAAATAAATGTACAGTCCAAACAGTGGACTGCAAAGGGGGAACCGGCTCCAAAAAAAAAGCAAAATCTGGTTGTTTTTTTTCGGCTGGGAAAGTGATGGCGACTTTTTTGGGGGGAAGGGGGATAGTTATGGAGTTATTTTAATCGATTTTCTTCAAAAAGGAAAATCCATTACAGTAGCATATTTCGCATTATTATGTGACAAGCTGAATGCAGAACTTGCGGGGAAACGACCACATTTGTAGAAAACAAAATCCTGCTTCACTAAGACAACGCACCTCAGCGGTTGTAAAGGCGAAAATCCACAAATTATGGTTTGAACTACTTGACTCACCAGATCTAGCCCCAAGCAACTTCTTTGCGCTCGGAGGACAGAGATTTTTGTCAACTGAAGAGACAATCACCTTTGTGAACAATTATTTTACAGAGAAAAACGCCGAGTACTATTTGGATGGGTTACAGAGATAGGAGCATCGCTGGGAGAAGTGTGTAGAGTTACAAGGAGACTATGTTGAAAAATTTAAAATAAAGAAATTCTGAAAAAGTTTCTTGTATCCTTATTAGGTCGGAAACTTCTCAGACCCCCTATGTATATGAAAAATTGTAAAAATATGCACCACAATATACGAAACAAATAACAATAAAGGAAGCCATATTTTGGGGGAGCAGGTAATCTTACGTTATTCATGGTTGTTACCCCGAGGTTTCCTTGTCTGAAGCCCCCTACGTCTGTTACTGAAGAAACTTATAGAAGTCTTTTCTACATCACATGATGGCACACTTGAATGTGAAAAATAGCACAACTCTTGTTAAGTGAATGGGCCGCGTCGTGGTCGCGTGGATAGACCGCTCAACTCTCACCAAGGCGGCCCGGTTCGATCACAGGCCACCGCGGTGGGAATCACGGCGCTGAGGTGGGTTTTCTCAGGGATCTCCGGTTTCCCCCGCCAACTCATACCATCATCGCGGTGCCGCATGTACGTTAAACACTGCACAGTCGTTCATTCTTAAGTGAATTCCTCTTCTGATTATTATCAGACAGCATTTTGCTGTAACGAAGATTTGACTAAGCTCATCGAATGCAGTTTTAGCAACACCTTGAGTTTCTGCAGACTGTTTACCTGAAATTTCGCCTATCAGAGAAAGTGGGTAATCTATGGAATTATTTGGTGTCTCCAATTGTACTATAACTTCCGGTAATTTCGAGAACCGTAGAATTTACTTTAGAAACTGAAATTAGTGGATTACTATGTTTTCTAGATCTAAAGATAATAACAAATAACAATAAACTAACTTTGGTATTTATAAGAAATCTACTCATATCGGTAATTACATAAAAGTTGCTGTTTTTAATAGTTTGATTTATAGATTAATATATATACCCCTGAGTAAAGAAGAATTTAATAAAGAATATAAACATATTATTAATACTGCTTTAATTAATTGTTTTAATAAAGACTTTATACAAAAAAAGATTGTATATTTAAATATAAAAAAACCGTTAATGATATTTGTACCCTTAAAAATAAAAAAAAAATAAAAGTTTGAAATTTTAAAAAAAATTTGCCTACCATCCTTGGGTTAATAATAAACATTTTCAAAAATATTTAAAGAATTTGGTATAACTTTAGTTCCTCAAAATAAATGTAATATTAAAAATTTACTACATTTTTCTAAAAAATATAAAGTGCCTGATAGTAAAAAATCTAGTATTTATCAATTTAATTGTTTAGATTGTGATGAGGTTTATATTGGAAAGACGAAAGGTATTTTAAAAACCAGAATGAAAGAACATTTTTGAAATATTCAGTATAATTAGACTGATAAATCGTAGCCGGTCATATTTGGTCATTTAACCATGAAATAAATCCAGAAGTTAAATTAATAAAACAATTAAATGCTCAGATGGATTTAATGGTTTTGTAAAATATACTTATTTAAAAAAAATATAAATCGCATAATGAATTTTGAAATACCGACAATCGATTCTCTCTTTAAATTTATTTCATTTTCAGAGTTTGGTAGTACTGGCAGGAATGTAGTGACCTCTGGTGACCGTAACGTTGACAACAACGAGATTGAATGTCACTGATAATGTAAACAATCTTACGAAATCGCGATCTCAGTTTCTTTTAGGATAAGTGAAGCTTTTCTTACAAATAATTATATTTGTATAGTAAGAACATGTGTTTTGCATACAAATGCGGGCCCTTGGGACAAGTGTAGGAAGGTCATGACATCGAATGTGTTGTCCAAAGCTTAGAGGCACACTTATCCAGCACATTACTAGGTCTGAACAACTTGTCGGTTTTGCGTGAGCTAGACCTTACATTTACAAGTGTATCAGTCATCTCAAAGGATTTCGGCACACTAATCCATGTTTCACGTAAGCTTGCCCAGTATCTCTTACCGGTCACGTGACCTAATCACCTCTCATTGGCTGCTGTTGTGGTAAAGACTGTCGTGCGGTAAAAGTTAGTTCGTTATTTAACATGGTATATATCTCTATATAACTATATGTGTTGGAAGAGAATTGTCAAATTTATATTTTCGTAACTGTTTTAATTAAATATATTACGCAACACAGTTGATTTATCTGAAATGCATGTTAATTCTTAAACGAAGTAAAAAGGAGGTTCCTCTGCTCTCAAGCACATGACACGATAGCACGTGCTTCAGCGGTACATATTTGTTTATATGACTTTTATCACTGACCTTGTTTTGAACTGGATTAGTCATATATCGGCATTCGAAGGTGGTTGTGCCTAGGGCGAAAGCTAAATTATTTTATTGATCGTTTATTGCGCGTGTGCTTATATGAATAATGGCAGAGTCTACCGCCAGTTTTTCGCTGGAGTATCGCAAGGGTAAATCATTACAAACAGGCGAAAAAAGAATTGTGGCGCATGTGTTTAATGCACTCACAGAGAAAAATCTGTCTTTGTCAGTGAGAGAAGTCGAACAGCTGTGCTCTGAAGTTACAGATGTGAGTGTTAGATCCGTAGGAACATCGCGATGTGAAATTGAGAAAACAAGAAAACTTACCACTCCAGGCAAAAGCAGGAATAAACAAAAGCGCGTACTCGGAGAAAATACGTGAAAAGTGCTGTGCATTGTCATGTGTATAGTTTTTTCTTTAGAAACGAGCTCCCTCACATAAACAACATTTTGTCTGCTGTAATTGAGGGTGCAGATTCACCAAATTTCAGCAGATTGCTTATACAGCTGGGGTTTGTGAATGAAAAAAGAGGCAAGAAAAATGTGCTAAAAACAGAGGCGATATTGCTGTGTGGCGAAGACGTTATTTAAGGACAGTCAGACTGTACCGAGATACAAGTCGCAAAATATACTTACTACCTTGACGAGACGTGGGAGAATGAAGAACACACGGAAAGTAAGGTATGGCGTGACACGACTTTTAAGACTGAAAGACAAGCAGTTTTGCAAGGTATGTGTGCGGGTTTTAAAAACCCCAGTGGAAAAGGCCGAAAACCTTTCATTATAAACTTGTATTTTTGCATGCCTTCATATCCTTATTTGTATGATTTTATTTATCTTCCCGGCAATTATTATGACGTTTACTGCAGGTTTAAATGTGACGGGAAGGCACCGCCTATGGCCTATGGCCAATTAGGACGAGGGGGAAGGTAGTTGTACGCGGAGTGATACATCTCAGCGGGGCAAGGTTATATGAAACAGAGAATAGTAAGGTAAGCGCTCCCTAGGTGACGATAGAGTATTGTTGTGTTAACTATCTGAGACAGTTGACTGTATTATACGATTGCGTTTCTTCAGTCTAAGTGACAAATCGAGCTTCTTTAACGGAAACGAGTTATGTCATTGCTCCATTTTTGGCATTTTGTTGATTTATAAGTTCGTTTAAGATTGATTTATAACAAATGTACATTAAAATGGAAAATGGAGAATGGTACCACGAAATCTATGTGCGTGCTGTTAGGGAAGAAGCAATTTATATATGAAAAATGTGTGTTAGTTACATAAAGTATGAATATACAAGTGTAGAAATGTGTTATTTTGTTCTCATGATTATATTATGTACTTATATTGGATGTTCTCCTCTGCCTATCCTATTGAGGGCGATTAGGATTAGTTTCAGTTCGGAATGAATGATGTGTTTGAAATTACATTTTCTGTGTATGGCCAAGAGTAAAAAGCGAATAATAACTTTTCTGTTTGAGAAAGTAGAGGAAAAAATTGGTAAATTTAAACATATAACAAACTACATGATATTCATTTTTATCTGTAATTTTACCGCGTAAAATCTAACGTCATCAATGGCATCGCTGATTGATTCCCCTAGTGGCTTGCGATCGTACTTGATGTGCTGACAGCAGCTTTGAGGCCTCTTTCTACCGGCAGGTAAATATACTATTTGAGAGGTGGGTCTGCCCGCGTAATATAAAGTTGCCTAACTTCATGTGGTGCGTAGATACGATAAGCATTTATAAAAAAACTATATACTGTAATGCAATGCACTGCAAAACTAATTATGCAGTCATAAAAGTAGACCATGAAGAATATACGAAATGATAAGTCAATGAACACTTTTTCACAACGGACATCTGTTTTTCTGTTATAGTAGACATAGGTATAGGCATATTATAAACCTGTCACATAAAATAGAAATATTTCAATTTGATCTCAATTCTTTTCTATTACCCACAGTTTTCTCACAATGTAACTTTATTACAAACCAGAAAATTAATAGAACATGTTCTAGGAATGAAAAATAAATTAGTGTTACAATATGTACAAAGCTTTTATCCATGTGTAAACAAGAAAATATCTCTATCTCTAGTACACATTCATTTTATTATATTTCCTTTCTCTCTTTCCCTTAAACACTGTCTGTATTACGAGAAGGTCTGTCATAACATTATAGCGTTCAGTGTCTCTCTTTTTGCGAGTAACTGATCCTGTATCTTGTATCACCTATGACACAAGGATACCAACATTAATAGACATTTTAATTTAGCGTGAGAATGACAAAAAGGTTATATCGTATACTGATAAAACGTAAGACGTTTATGTTACAAACAAAAGTATGTCAATTTCACGTTACCTGGACACTTGATAACATTACGCTCCGAGTGACTTGTCTGAATGTCGGATAGCACTGTATAAACTCTCTATGCAGCGGTCTAAATTATATTTATATGTCGCACCAATTTTAATGTCGCTATGAAAGTAACATTCAAACTTGAAGACGCGTTGGTCTGTGTTCATATCCAGGAGAAGCTGGTTGTATTAATTACGAGCGCAACCACACTGAGAGCGCTGTAATTTGCTTAATGTTCAGCAAAAATTACAGCTTCTTCTCTGTAGAGGACACCTCGGAAAAGGCACATTCCAAAAACAATTCATTCGACATAGATTGTACATTTTAACAAAATTTACATTTTTGTGTAGTAAGATGTTGTCAACCCTTTATTATTTACCAATTATACAAAAGCCATTCAGAATACCTTTTAACAGACTTCTGGTTTTTGAGTTATGCAGCTCACACAAATACACACGCGGATCTTTCTTCTAGAAATGTTTTCTTTCGAGGGTACAGGAATCCTCTAAACGTACATGTCCAATGAAATCTCTGTGTCCTATTTTTGTTGGAATTCAGTACCTCATGTACGTGGCAGAGAAAGTAATAAATGTTGGTACGGATAGTATACATAAACGATAGAGAGTAGAAAAAGCTATGCGAATGTAAAACATCAGATTGTTTTTAAAGCTTGATCTAGAGGAAACAGTTGAAGAATCCGCCCTGGATATTGAGTGCAGCTGCACCTATTTATTTCCGTATATAGACGACCTGATAAGGCGGCCACTAAAAGCACACTAACACACATGATTGCTTCGTGCAAAACAGCTTTAAGTGACATAAGCCTTAGCTTTCTTCTTGGGATGACATTACGAAACAGTCACCAGCAAACCTGCAAACTTCCTCCTCCAGTTAAAGGAGGTATTCCGTGAAGTGCATTGCACATAGGTATTATGAAAACAATTTAAACAAATGATATTTCACAAACAAACAAAAAAAGTGGCACCACTTTTGACAAAATCAAAATTAAAATTTATTAGTTTGGAGGACAATCTAGGGTGTGAGGATTTTCTTCAAAATCTTCACGTCGCAGCCTTGGACGTATTGAAAATAAAAATTTTGGTATTTAACCGGTGTTCTTTCATGAGTTATGCTGTTCAGGCTAAACAAGTTCTTATTTACTCAGGGGACCTCACAACTTGTATTTTCAATAAAATGTGGGTAGGTATATAGGTAATGTTTGGATGTAAATACAGAACGTGTGTTTTAACTCAGACTGTAACTGACGACCCTTATCCAAATGTCGAATGAAAGTGTCAATTCTAATGACTAGGTTTGTAAGGCTTTCGACACAAGATCGTGAGGGAAAGTTCAGCTCTACGATTTATTACATTAACATCTCTTCACAACAACATGTCTGAAATAAAACTCAGTTAAATTCCAAAATTGCTATTGTTCTGAAAATAACAAGAGCTCAAAATACGCTCTACATAAACAATATTTGTTCCCTTTTGGTTTTCTCAAAGACGGGTCTAAAAATGTTCGTTAAGAAACAATATGTTAAACATATTTCCATAACAAATGAAATCTATAGCATATTTAATTTTTTGGGATGTCATTAAAGATTTCTATGGTTTCTGGAAGCAACTACGTTTTGCAATGGGGTGATGGATGTGATCATTGTTTTATTCGAAAGGTCAGCTGATAAGTCTCGAGGCTTTACAATAAAAATAAATAGATTTTTTTCCTTTATTTATCAATATAATCTCCAGAAAGGCTAATACATTTGTCATATCGGTGTTCTAATTTAATTAAATCATCTCTGTAGTGCGATGTATCATGGTCCTCAAAACAGCTGTTTACCATACTGTGACTCTGTAGATTGGTCCAGTTTGCAGAAATTCAAAATGCTCTTTATTTCCGTACAAACGTTCTTGTACAATTCTGATCTCAGCAGAATGACGTAACACACACGTAAATAAACAAAAGAATTCGCTTTCAACGTTTATCAGTTCTCAACTCGATACACACGACAACCAGCCTGCTGGCTCTAACTGCCGTCTGACTACCTCCCTGCACTCTCTAGCGGCTTCCTGCCGATACTGGTTGCTAGCAGTTCTAGCTCACTATTTATACACGATTAGCTCTTTCCCTTGCGATGGCGAGGGAATTGTCCAGACATTTCTCTGGCTCTTCCTCTCCCCACCCCGTCTCTCCTCGGCACGACATTAGCGCTGCGCGGGCCGGTCTATGGGTTTCGCTAGGTGCTATCTGTCTCTTTCTTTTCCTGCCAGCTGGCTGCGGCCCGTCGTAAACGATGCCTCGCGACAATGACTTCGTCGTCGCTGTGAAATCTTCGCCCTCCAAGAAAGTTTTTGAGGTTCAGAAACAGATGATAGTCACTGGGTGCTAGATCTGGCGAATAGGCTAGATGTTAAAGCAATTCAAACTTTAATTCACTCGTTTTTCTCACTGCAATGACTGACGATGGGTCGGAGCATTGTCTTGAAGAAATAAGATCCTTTTCTTTGACAAATGAAGTCTTTTTCTTTTCATCTCATCACTCAAACGTTGCAGTAAGCTTACATAGTATTTACCAGTGATACTCTTATCCTTTTCCAAGTAATCAATAAAAATAATACCCTGTGCATCCCAGAAAACACTCGCCATAACCTTGTTAGCTGACAAAATTTGCTTTGCCTTTTTTGGAGTTGTTTCATCTGGCACAATCCACTGTTATGACTAGAGCCCGGACTTTATTTAATACCAATTTAAGAAATATGTACATAAATATGTAACAAAATATTGTGAAATATGTAACTAAATATGTAATACTAAAGCAATTATATGTAAATGCTATAAAAAAGAGGTCCTCATAGCCAAACCTCTAAGTTAATGTTTAATCAATTCACTTGAGCTAAAAGTACAATACTGAAGCACAAGTGTCAACCATTCAAGCACTTAAGCCTTATTGGATCAGTGTCCACAGTTAATTATAATATACTTTTCCAAATGTTCTGTTGTCATTTGACAATATGTTTGTAAATTGTAAAAGATCGTTCAACTTCGCATATTTATACAGAGGGATTGTGCTAGTAATAGTATTTTCAGGGGGTTCTACATTTTCCCATTAAATAAGAGAGAAAGAGTAACAACAGTTGGATATCCAGGGTTCTTTTTTAGCATACACCACCCATTTCGCCTGGTACAACACTGACCTTTTGAGCTGCATCTTCCATTATTTCCACATCTTCTTGGAGAGGCATACCTGAAGTTTCCAGTTTCCTGATACTGCCGGGAAGCCAGCTGAAGTGACTTGCGATGTATGAAACTGAACTGATGCCGTCAAGGATTCACTCACACTCACTGCAGGATCAGAAGAGAAGTTCTCTGTCACTAACTTCACAGCTTCGAAGTGCTTACTGTAGAAAATTACAGTTTCGATCCATGTTGCCCACCTTGCTATCACTGGCTCCGGAGGCGTTGTAGCGTTGTACACGATAAGGATATTTTAAGAAAACCTTCTTCGTTGCTGATATCAGTGTATGTACCTCTGTCTCTGCCACTCGTTGCAATGCATGAGCCGTACATGTAACATGCAATTACAGTAAGCGATACATGTAAGGAGCTGCAACTGTGTACATCAGTAGATCCCTCTCTTCTTTTACGCCATCTAGCCATAGTAACTTAAGTCCATCATTAATGAATCTAGCAATTATTGAACTATTTGTTACCACCAAAGGTTTACAGTAGGGTTTTGATGCAGCTTCCAAGTCCGTCTTGCCAAGTTATTAGATTAACAATGAAACGGCCTGAAGCATCCGTCGTAGCATCAGCAGAAATCCATATAGGTGAGTTGCCTATGTGAGTCCTGATTTTTCAAAATCCAAGTGGACTCGTCGGGAATGTTTCGGTTGCGGCATTTGTGTAAGAAATGCTTGACCAACACCATACACAGTTCTTTGTGATGATGTAGGCTGTCCCTGCAAATGTGTAAGTAGTGCCTGTTTCTTTGAAGAAACTCGTTGTTTATTTTTAATATGCAGATTGCTTCATAGATGTTGTTCAATTTGAGATTTCATCGTACACCCTATATGTTTATCACAAGTTTGGCACAGGACTGTTTCTCCGTCAGTTATTAAAACACTGTCAACAGAAATCCACGTTTTTAGCTTTGAAGACAACTAAGACGCAACCGGCGCCATGGCTAAATTAAATGCACCTGACTGTTATAAATTCTGAAACATTTTACGTTTGAGAACAAGGAAGAAAAATGTTTAACACAAGTCATTGTTTTTGGCATCGAACTCGTACAATTTAGCTTTGAATGCAGCGGGAACTGACGACAATCAATGAGAAGCACAATAATAAAATTTGCAATGGTTTCTTCTTTCTTGCTATGTGACGAAAATTAATGGAATCGACGAAAATTTATAATAATTCAGAAAAAATATTTAAATATGTAAAATTATGTACTGTTGTGAAATATGTATTAGTCGAAATATGTAAATATATATGTAAATATATGTAAATATATATATATATATATATATATATATATATATATATATATATATATATATATACACAGCAACAGAATATATAATTACATAAAATCCGGGCTTTAGTTATGACTGTGATGTACTTTCTCGAGTGCAGTGATGTATCCAAGTTTCATCTTTCGTAATAAGCAGTCTCAAAAATTCACTGGGATTTTTACGGTAGAGCTCCAATTGAAATTACTAATTGTTCTTTCACATGGCCGTGTGTAGACTAAAGTATGGAAAGATAGAGTCTGACTGAAAAATTCAATGCCATAGCCGGGATTTGAACTACAGATCTTCTGTTTGCCCTCCAGTCGCTCTAACCCTTGAGCTACTATGGCCAGCATGCTGACATGACATTAAACGCTCCAACTGACTCGTGTTTTTCCCGGTAAACCACTAGGAGTTCTCATAAACATATGAGACAACTACCTCAATGACGACTTACAACGTGTAAAGTACTTTAAGGCCCGGGCTTTATAGTTCGGACCACTATTAGGTCAATTAATGGAAATTAATTGTTCTTTCACACTAGCCGTGTATAGGCTAAAGTATGGAAAGATAGAGTCAGACTGAAAAATTCAATGCCATAGCCGGATTTGAATCACGGGTCGTCTTGTTGCCGACCAGCTGGCTATGGCATTGAATTTTTCAGTCTGACTCTATCTTTCCAGGGCTCCAATTCTTAACAGACACAGTTTTTCTTTGCAACTTTTGATCAAGTGTCAGTCAACAAACGCTGCACAGACCTTGTGAAAATCCAAAACAGCACTTAAAATATTACCTACACTTCTTTTGATATGGATACAACTTTTCTTATCTCAAACAACTTTAATTTGCGGTCTTCCAGTACTAAACGATGAATATTTTCAAAGATCTCTGGAGTTGTGACTTCCACAGGACGTCCAGAGCGTGGCTCATCACTAGTACTCGTACGTCCCATTTTAAACTCTACAACCAACCTTTTAATTATTGTATATGAAGGGACAGAGCGAGGTTCATCACTAGTACTCTACGTCCCATTTAAAACTCTACAACCAACCTTTTAATTATTGTATATGAAGGGACAGAGCGAGGTTCATCACTAGTACTCGTACGTCCCATTTTAAACTCTACAACCAACCTTTTAATTATTGTACATGAAGGGACAGAGCGAGGCTCATCACTAGTACTCGTACGTCCCATTTTAAACTCTACAACCAACCTTTTAACTATTGTATATGAAGGGACAGAGCGAGGCTCATCACTAGTACTCGTACGTCCCATTTTAAACTCTACAACCAACCTTTTAATTATTGTATATGAAGGGACAGAGCGAGGCTCATCACTAGTACTCGTACGTCCCATTTTAAACTCTACAACCAACCTTTTAATTGTTGTATATGAAGGGACAGAGCGAGGCTCATCACTAGTGCTCGTACGTCCCATTTTAAACTCTACAACCAACCTTTTAATTATTGTATATGGAGCGACAGAGCGAGGCTCATCACTAGTGCTCGTACGTCCCATTTTCAACTCTACAACCAACCTTTTAATTATTGTATATGAAGGGACAGAGCGAGGCTCATCACTAGTACTCGTACGTCCCATTTTAAACTCTACAACCAACCTTTTAATTATTGTATATGAAGGGACAGAGCGAGGCTCATCACTAGTACTCGTACGTCCCATTTTAAACTCTACAACCAACCTTTTAATTATTGTATATGAAGGGGCAGAGCGAGGCTCATCACTAGTACTCGTACGTCCCATTTTCAACTCTACAACCAACCTTCTAATTATTGTATATGGAGGGACAGTGCGAGGCTCATCACTAGTACTCGTACGTCCCATTTTTAACTCTACAACCAAACTTTTAATTATTGTATATGGAGGGACAGAGCGAGGCTCATCACTAGTACTCGTACGTCCCATTTTAAACTCTACAACCAAACTTTTAATTATTGTATATAGAGGGACAGAGCGAGGCTCATCACTAGTACTCGTACCTCCCACTTTAAACTCTACAACCAAACTTTTAATTATTGTATATGGAGGGAAAGGGCGAGGCTCATCACTAGTACTCGTACGTCCCATTTTAAACTCTACAACCAAACTTTTAATTATTGTATATGGAGGGACAGAGCGAGGCTCATCACTAGTACTCGTACGTCCCATTTTAAACTCTACAACCAACCTTTTAATTATTGTATATGGAGGGACAGAGCGAGGTTCATCACTAGTACTCGTACGTCCCATTTTAAACTCTACAACCAACCTTTTATTTGTCGTATATGAAGGGACAGAATCTTTCAAAGATCTCTGGAGTTGTGACTTCCACAGGACGTCCAGAACAAGGCTCATCACTAGTGCTCGTACGTCCCATTTTAAACTCTACGACCAACCTTTTATTTGTCGTATATGAAGGGACAGAGTCTTTCAAAGATCTCTGGAGTTGTGACTTCCACAGGACGTCCAGAGCAAGGCTCATCACTAGTACTCGTACGTCCTATTTTAAACTCTACAACCAACCTTTTATTTGTTGTATATGAAGGGACAGAGTCTTTCAAAGATCTCTGGAGTTGTGACTTCCACCTGACGTCCCGAGCGAGGCTCATCACTAGTACTCGTACGTCCCATTTTAAACTCTACAACCAACCTTTTAATTATTGTATATGAAGGGACAGAGCGAGGCTCAGCACTAGTACTCGTACGTCCCATTTTAAACTCTACAACCAACCTTTTAATTACTGTATATGAAGGGACAGAGCGAGGCTCATCACTAGTACTCGTACGTCCCATTTTAAACTCTACAACCAACCTTTTAATTATTGTATATGAAGGGACAGAGCGAGGCTCATCACTAGTACTCGTACGTCCCATTTTAAACTCTACAACCAACCTTTTAATTACTGTATATGAAGGGACAGAGCGAGGCTCATCACTAGTACTCGTACGTCCCATTTTAAACTCTACAACCAACCTTTTAATTATTGTATATGAAGGGACAGAGCGAGGCTCAGCACTAGTACTCGTACGTCCCATTTTAAACTATACAACCAACCTTTTAATTATTGTATATGAAGGGACAGAGCGAGGCTCAGCACTAGTACTCGTACGTCCCATTTTAAACTATACAACCAACCTTTTAATTATTGTATATGAAGGGACAGAGCGAGGCTCATCACTAGTACTCGTACGTCCCATTTTAAACTCTACAACCAACCTTTTAATTGTTGTATATGAAGGGACAGAGCGAGGCTCAGCACTAGTACTCGTACATCCCATTTTAAACTATACAACCAACCTTTTAATTATTGTATATGAAGGGACAGAGCGAGGCTCAGCACTAGTACTCGTACGTCCCATTTTAAACTCTACAACCAACCTTTTAATTATTGTATATGAAGGGACAAAGCGAGGCTCATCACTAGTACTCGTACGTCCCATTTTAAACTATACAACCAACCTTTTAATTATTGTATATGAAGGGACAGAGCGAGGCTCAGCACTAGTACTCGTACGTCCCATTTTAAACTATACAACCAACCTTTTAATTATTGTATATGAAGGGACAGAGTCTTTCAATGTACTGTCGATCTCCTCCTTGATTTCTTTAGTCGTTAAACCTTTTCAAATCATCCATTTTCGTGACTTGTCTGGTTTAAAATGCTGTCATTCAAAAACTAAACAAACTATTGACCTTTAACTATGGATACAAGAGTGTCTAGTTAAACTATATGATGCTAACCGTTAAATTGGTCCAGTGGCGTCATCTCTATGTGAGGCCTGGGACTTAGCAGCCGACCCATAGAGAATTTTAACATTAACAATATATATTTTATAATAAGATTTATTTGTACTTACAATCACAATTACATGTTTTACAATTTTGATCTAGGTACAAATTTGCCAGCTGCTTATAGGTATTACGGGCTGATAGTGGTGTTGGCTCCCTCTATCCTAGCCCTTGTACGACCTTGACCTAATGTTCTGACTTTGTCCTCCATTTCTCTACCTCTTACTTCCTTGCCCTTCTTCTCAACCATATCTCTTTGATGACCTATACATACTCCGACTTTGTGGGTTCGTAGAATTAAAAGTTCAAGTTGCCGAAATTTAAAATGTTATTTATTTCCATAGAAACACGCTGTTTGTACACCCTTGGCAGCAAGATGACGTAACATAAACCAACACAACCTCTCGTCAATAAACAAGGGTTCACTTTCAAATCACAGCTGCACGAGTCCATTTACGACTGTCCACTAAACTAACCGCGGCTTCGTTTTATACGTCCATTCATTGTGCTGGAAGTTTGTGGAATGTTCTCCATCAATCAAGACGCACTAGAAAGACGAACGTTCTAGTTATCTATCTTTAGCTGTTTCGGCGAGCTTTTATCTCCGCGCTGCACTATCTGTCTCTTTGTGCACGCCGGCCGCGAATAGTCGCAACAATGGGTTCGCGACAATACTTGTAAGGAAGGATTGGGTATTATATACATAAATTGCTTTCTGTATGATAAATCATACTCAATCCATCATTACTACTTCTAGTTTCAGTACAAAATAGAATGCTGGGAGAACTGTGTACTGTCAATAAAAGTAATTAGGGGCATATATGTAATGAGACTAAATTTGAAACCAACAGTATACTTATTTTTAAACTCTACATTACACATTTAAAAGCCAAACAGTAAACTTTAAATGTTTTTTTTTTTTCTTTTTTTGAGAACACTAGCATTTTCACTCTTTCGGGGCTAAGGCTACTTTTCGATGAAAGAGACAGGGCTCATAAATAAAGGTGTTCTGCTCTTGGACAACAAGGCTCAAACAAGATCAGATTCGTCACTCAGCCCCGACCTTCCCCGCTTTGATGGGGTGGAACAGGTATCACAGAGCACCCAGTTTTACCAGAATGGTTTCTGCAAGCTATGACAAATGTCTCAGTGCCGGTGGTGACTACATGAAAAATACTGCAAGGTGTATATTTTATGATGTCATGATATATTATTTGGCTATTAAGTTTCAGTGTGAAAAAATGATGAAACTTACTTCCGGAACACCCCTGAAGCAAATACAAAAATACACTTTTATAAGAATAATTTGTGTACCCAGTAATAAAGAATTGTTATTGGCGGAATGATTTGACCTGCTGTTCAACATCCTCTTGATTAAAGATGGCCACTCCAAGAAACCAAAAGAAGGAATAGGTATGTTGTTAGTAACAGTATGTGACCTTGACATATTTTGTATACAGTAGTGAAACAAGTGTATCATGATATGGTGGAAAAATTGATACAGTGTAGCAGAGCACAGACTGTAACGATTGTATGAGCCTGCGGTTATACAATCACAATTAGTTACTATGAGCAGTCAGGATGTTGGAATACTGGAAATGTCCAATTTGTTTTCCAGTAATCCAGTGTACTAGACAGAGCAGGGAACTGTTAACTGACAGTCAATCTAACACATGAATGTTACTGTACTGGTACCACATTCCTGGCAATTTCTCCGGATTTGAAATGTTCTATAATAATATTTTGTGATTTTTAAATAAAATTAAAATTGCAGGATCACCACAGAAGTATCGAAAAAGTACCGAGCGAATTTACTGAAGTAACTATGGTTCGATGTCGATACCTCGAAAGTATCGTAAATATCGATGTATCGAAATTATCGAAAAGCTACCCTAATATTTGGACAACACGGACCTGTTTCTAAAAATCCTTTTTGGGAAGATTGAAGCGATATACAGAAATCTCGCTATTCATTTTTGGGTTGAGGGTAATGCTTTTACGAGCACTATCCATGTGGTAAGGAAAATAAATAAATATTATTTCTTTTGTTGTATTTAAGTGTCAAATTGTTTTTGGTTAATATTAATATTCTTAATGGGCTATTTAGTTAGGCCTTGGTGTTTGGGTCGAGGTACGGATACGAAGCTCAGAGCGGCCAACGAAATGTTTGCGAGGGTCAAACAAATGACAAAAACAGATGCTGTTGGATAATTCATACGTGCATCGATTAATGAAACACGTGAAAACTCTGCTACCCCTGCCCCTGCTTCAAACGAGACATTAATTATTACTCCATGAGGATCAAGAAACGTTCATACATCCAGTTAGTGCAGGAAATTGTAAATAATACCAGTAAAAGTCATTCAGATTGAACACGTTAAGTAACATAAACATGCATACGCTATTTTAATAAATTCATTTTACAATATTAAAAATTACCTCACTATCTACTTTTGTTATATCATGGTGGTGCATGTAGAACAATATCAAATCTCTTAATGTCAATTGTATGCTTTACCGATATCTACATTATTCGGGGATCAGTTCCTATTTTAACGTAACACCAATCACCTCCACGAAGTAGATATTGTCTGTCCACCACAAGAAGGCAAGATACAACAATGTATAACAATCACTTTTGCTGTCTCTATGCTCGATTCCAGATATCATAAGAATACTAGCTTCATGTAACAACATAACTCACCAACACATAAATACATGTCACTGCAGTTACTGAAACGAGCATTAGATCTGACAGCAAGGGTGACTCATATGTAATCTCATACACTCATTTCGTAGTAAACACCTCCACTACCAGAGCAGATAAACACTTCTAACCTCTCTGCCTCTTCAGGCCCCACTTGCCTTCTTGTGGTGGGTAGACAGTACATAACACATGCCACTGCAGTTACTGAAACGAGCATTAGATCTGACAGCAAGGGTGACTCATATGTAATCTCATACACTCATTTCGTAGTAAACACCTCCACTACCAGAGCAGATAAACACTTCTAACCTCTCTGCCTCTTCAGGCCCCACTTGCCTTCTTGTGGTGGGTAGACAGTACATAACACCTACATGCCACTGCAGTTACTGAAACGAGCATTAGATCTGACAGCAAGGGTGACTCATATGTAATCTCATACACTCATTTCGTAGTAAACAGCTCAACTACCAGAGCAGATAAACACTTCTAACCTCTCTGCCTCTTCAGGCCCCACTTGCCTTCTTGTGGTGGGTAGACAGTACATAACACATGCCACTGCAGTTACTGAAACGAGCATTAGATCTGACAGCAAGGGTGACTCATATGTAATCTCAAACACTCATTTCGTAGTAAACAGCTCCACTACCAGAGCAGATAAACACTTCTAACCTCTCTGCCTCTTCAGGCCCCACTTGCCTTCTTGTGGTGGGTAGACAGTACATAACACCTACATGCCACTGCAGTTACTGAAACGAGCATTAGATCTGACAGCAAGGGTGACTCATATGTAATCTCATACACTCATTTCGTAGTAAACAGCTCAACTACCAGAGCAGATAAACACTTCTAACCTCTCTGCCTCTTCAGGCCCCACTTGCCTTCTTGTGGTGGGTAGACAGTACATAACACATGCCACTGCAGTTACTGAAACGAGCATTAGATCTGACAGCAAGGGTGACTCATATGTAATCTCATACACTCATTTCGTAGTAAACACCTCCACTACCAGAGCAGATAAACACTTCTAACCTCTCTGCCTCTTCAGGCCCCACTTGCCTTCTTGTGGTGGGTAGACAGTACATAACACCTACATGCCACTGCAGTTACTGAAACGAGCATTAGATCTGACAGCAAGGGTGACTCATATGTACTCTCATACACTCGTTTCGTAGTAAACAGCTCAACTACCAGAGCAGATAAACACTTTTAACCTCTCTGCCTCTTCAGGCCCCGCTTGCCTTCTTGTGGTGGGTAGACAGTACATAATACATGTCACTGCAGTTACTGAAAAGAGCATTAGATCTGACAGCAAGGGTGACTCATATGTAATCTCATAGACTCATTTCGTAGTAAACAGCTCCACTACCAGAGCAGATAAACACTTCTAACCTCTCTGCGTCTTCAGGCCCCGCTTGCCTTCTTGTGGAGGGTAGACAGTACATAATACCTACATGCCACTGCAGTTACTGAAACGAGCATTAGATCTGACAGCAAGGGTGACTCATATGTACTCTCATACACTCGTTTCGTAGTAAACAGCTCAACTACCAGAGCAGATAAACACTTATAACCTCTCTGCCTCTTCAGGCCCCGCTTGTCTTCTTGTGGTGGGTAGAGAGTACATAATACATGTCACTGCAGTTACTGAAAAGAGCATTAGATCTGACAGCAAGGGTGACTCATATGTAATCTCATAGACTCATTTCGTAGTAAACAGCTCCACTACCAGAGCAGATAAACACTTCTAACCTCTCTGCGTCTTCAGGCCCCGCTTGCCTTCTTGTGGTAGGTAGACAGTACATAATACCTACATGCCACTGCAGTTACTGAAACGAGCATTAGATCTGACAGCAAGGGTGACTCATATGTAATCTCATACACTCATTTCGTAGTAAACAGCTCCACTACCAGAGCAGATAAACACTTCTAACCTCTCTGCCTCTTCAGGCCCCGCTTGCCTTCTTGTGGTGGGTAGACAGTACATAATACATGTCACTGCAGTTACTGAAACGAGCATTAGATCTGAGAGTATGTATGACTCATATGTACTCTCATACACTCATTTTGTAGCAAACAGATATACTAACAGAGCAGATAAACAGTTCAACCCCCCTCT
This sequence comes from Mantis religiosa, assembly GCA_030765055.1. Taxonomy (NCBI): domain Eukaryota; kingdom Metazoa; phylum Arthropoda; class Insecta; order Mantodea; family Mantidae; genus Mantis; species Mantis religiosa. Next base: position 233,765,371 of record CM060951.1, on the reverse strand, counting down.
CCCTCTTCAGGCCCCGCTTGCCTTCTAGTGCTGGTCAGACAGTAGATACTGAGTTCAACTCTGAGTTACCCGAATTAAGCCTTTGTCTTAAACTAAGTTCTATAGACTCCGGGCTCATTTGTGTCATTCGTTATCCTATTAGTTTAACAATGTCTATGTCTATGTGTTTGGAATTTAGCAGTTATCGATACAAAAGTCATGTGGTGATTTAATCAAACTTGAAGCGTCAGAGACAGTTGTGTAACAGTGATTTTGTGAGCAGGCAGTAGCTGCTACTACATATCCTTATAACATTAAACCCATCTGTGCTTTGTTCTCTTGGCGAGAATGGCTGACTTGGTTACATTGCAGTTAAGAGATGCTATTAAGGTAATTGAGCTGAGTGGGGAGAAAACGGAGAGCAGGGAGGGGAGGGGTTTCTCCTCCTCCTCAAACATGGCTGTGCTCCGCCTACCGCAAGAAACAAAGTCGTAAAAAAGAACAGCTCTTTGTTCGTGTTAACAAGCGATTGCCCGTCTCTATCGCGCAGGCCAGATTCAACATCGACGTTAATTCAATAACACCATCCTTCTTCCCGGGTTCGTATCCCCGTCATTTCCCTCCTTAGCTAACATAACAAAAGCTAAACATTTGAAAGTATCGCAGGTATACCACTTCGTCTCGATATACTTCTTCCCGGGTTCGTATCCCCGTCATTTGTCTCCTTAGCTAACATAACAAAAGCTAAACATTTGAAAGTATCCCAGGTGTACCACTTCGTGTATCGATATACTTCTTCCCGGGTTCGTATCTCCGTCATTTTTCTCCTTAGCTAACATAACAAAAGCTAAACATTTGAAAGTATCGAAGGTTTACCACTTCGTGTATTGATATAACCAACCTTCATCCCGGGTTCGTATCCCCGTCATTTCCCTCCTTAGCTAACGTAACAAAAGCTAAACATTTGAAAGTATCGCAGGTTTACCACTTCGTGTATCGATATAACCAACCTTCTTCCCGGGTTCGTATCCCCGTCATTTCCCTCCTTAGCTAACATAACAAAAGCTAAACATTTGAAAGTATCGAAGGTTTACTACTTCGTGTATCGATATAACCAACCTTCTTCCCGGGTTCGTATCCCCGTCATTTCCCTCCTTAGCTAACATAACAAAAGCTAAACATTTGAAAGTATCGAAGGTTTACCACTTCGTGTATCGATATAACCAACCTTCATCCCGGGTTCGTATCCCCGTCATTTCCCTCCTTAGCTAACGTAACAAAAGCTAAACATTTGAAAGTATCGCAGGTTTACCACTTCGTGTATCGATATAACCAACCTTCTTCCCGGGTTCGTATCCCCGTCATTTCCCTCCTTAGCTAACATAACAAAAGCTAAACATTTGAAAGTATCGAAGGTTTACTACTTCGTGTATCGATATAACCAACCTTCTTCCCGGGTTCGTATCCCCGTCATTTCCCTCCTTAGCTAACATAACAAAAGCTAAACATTTGAAAGTATCGAAGGTTTACCACTTCGTGTATCGATATAACGAACCTTCTTCCCGGGTTCGTATCCCCGTCATTTCCCTCCTTAGCTAACGTAACAAAAGCTAAACATTTGAAAGTATCGAAGGTGTACCACTTCGTGTATCGATATAACGAACCTTCTTCCCGGGTTCGTATCCCCGTCATTTCCCGCCTTAGCTAACATAACAAAAGCTAAACATTTGAAAGTATCGAAGGTTTACCACTTCGTGTATCGATATAACCAACCTTCTTCCCGGGTTCGTATCCCCTTCATTTCCCTCCTTAGCTAACATAACAAAAGCTAAACATTTGAAAGTATCGAAGGTGTACCACTTCGTGTATCGATATAACGAACCTTCTTCCCGGGTTCGTATCCCCGTCATTTCCCTCCTTAGCTAACATAACAAAAGCTAAACATTTGAAAGTATCGAAGGTTTACCACTTCGTGTATCGATATAACCAACCTTCTTCCCGGGTTCGTATCCCCGACATTTCCCACCTTAGCTAACGTAACAAAAGCTAAACATTTGAAAGTATCGAAGGTTTACCACTTCGTGTATCGATATAACGAATCTTCTTCCCGGGTTCGTACCCCAGGAATTTCCCTCCTTAGCTAACTTAACAAAAGCTAAACATTTGAAAGTATCGAATGTTTACCACTTCGTTTATCGATATAACGAACCTTCTTCCCGGGTTCGTACCCCAGTCATTTCCCTCCTTAGCTAACATAACAAAAGCTAAACATCTGAAAGTATCGAAGGTTTACCACTTCGTGTATCGATATAACGAACCTTCTTCCCGGGTTCGTACCCCAGTCATTTCCCTCCTTAGCTAACTTAACAAAAGCTAAACATTTGAAAGTATCGAAGGTTTACCACTTCGTTTATCGATATAACGAACCTTCTTCCCGGGTTCGTATCCCCGTCATTTGTCTCCTTAGCTAACATAACAAAAGCTAAACATTTGAAAGTATCGAAGGTGTACCACTTCGTGTATCGATATAACGAATCTTCTTCCCGGGTTCGTATCCCCGTCATTTCCCTCCTTAGCTAACATAACAAAAGCTAAACATTTGAAAGTATCGAAGGTGTACCACTTCGTGTATCGATATAACGAATCTTCTTCCCGGGTTCGTATCCCCGTCATTTCCCTCCTTAGCTAACATAACAAAAGCTAAACATTTGAAAGTATCGAAGGTGTACCACTTCGTGTATCGATATAACCAACCTTCTTCCCGGGTTCGTATCCCCGTCATTTCCCTCCTTAGCTAACATAACAAAAGCTAAACATTTGAAAGTATCGAAGGTGTACCACTTCGTGTATCGATATAATGAACCTTCTTCCCGGGTTCGTATCCCCGTCATTTCCCTCCTTAGCTAACATAACAAAAGCTAAACATTTGAAAGTATCGAAGGTGTACCACTTCGTGTATCGATATAACGAATCTTCTTCCCGGGTTCGTATCCCCGTCATTTCCCTCCTTAGCTGACTTAACAAAAGCTAAACATTTGAAAGTATCGGAGGTTTACCACTTCGTGTATCGATATAACGAATCTTCTTCCCGGGTTCGTATCCCCGTCATTTCCCACCTTAGCTAACGTAATAAAAGCTAAACATTTGAAAGTATCGAAGGTGTAGCACTTCGTGTATCGATATACTTCTTCGCGGGTTCGTATCCCCGTCATTTGTCTCCTTAGCTAACTTAACAAAAGCTAAACATTTGAAAGTATCGAAGGTGTAGCACTTCGTGTATCGATATACTTCTTCCCGGGTTCGTATCCCCGTCATTTGTCTCCTTAGCTGACATAACAAAAGCTAAACATTTGAAAGTATCGAAGGTGTACCACTTCGTGTATCGATATAATGAACCTTCTTCCCGGGTTCGTATCCCCGTCATTTCCCTCCTTAGCTAACATAACAAAAGCTAAACATTTGAAAGTATCGAAGGTGTACCACTTCGTGTATCGATATAACGAATCTTCTTCCCGGGTTCGTATCCCCGTCATTTCCCTCCTTAGCTGACTTAACAAAAGCTAAACATTTGAAAGTATCGGAGGTTTACCACTTCGTGTATCGATATAACGAATCTTCTTCCCGGGTTCGTATCCCCGTCATTTCCCACCTTAGCTAACGTAATAAAAGCTAAACATTTGAAAGTATCGAAGGTGTAGCACTTCGTGTATCGATATACTTCTTCGCGGGTTCGTATCCCCGTCATTTGTCTCCTTAGCTAACTTAACAAAAGCTAAACATTTGAAAGTATCGAAGGTGTAGCACTTCGTGTATCGATATACTTCTTCCCGGGTTCGTATCCCCGTCATTTGTCTCCTTAGCTAACATAACAAAAGCTAAACATTTGAAAGTATCGAAGGTGTAGCACTTCGTGTATCGATATACTTCTTCCTGGGTTCATATCCCCGTCATTTGTCTCCTTAGCTAACTTAACAAAAGCTAAACATTTGAAAGTATCGAAGGTGTAGCACTTCGTGTATCGATATCCTTCCCGGGTTCGTACCCCGTCATTTGTCTCCTTAGCTAACATAACAAAAGCTAAACATTTGAAAGTATCGAAGGTGTACCAGTTCGTGTATCGATATAACGAATCTTCTTCCCGGGTTCGTATCCCCGTCATTTCCCTCCTTAACTAACATAACAAAAGCTAAACATTTGGAAGTATCGAATGTTTACCACTTCGTGTATCGATATACTTCTTCCCGGGTTCGTATCCGCGTCATTTCCCTCCTTAGCTAACATAACAAAAGCTAAACATTTGAAAGTATTGAAGGTTTACCACTTCGTGTATCGATATACTTCTTCCCGGGTCCGTATCCCCGTCATTTCCCTCCTTAGCTAACATAACAAAAGCTAAACATTTGAAAGTGTCGAAGGTTTACCAATTCGTGTATCGATATAACGAACCTTCTTCCCGGGTTCGTACCCCAGTCATTTCCCTCCTTAGCTAACTTAACAAAAGCTAAACATTTGAAAGTATCGAAGGTTTACCACTTCGTTTATCGATATAACGAACCTTCTTCCCGGGTTCGTATCCCCGTCATTTGTCTCCTTAGCTAACATAACAAAAGCTAAGCATTAAAAAGTATCGAAGGTGTACCACTTCGTGTATCGATATAACGAATCTTCTTCTCGGGTTCGTATCCCCGTCATTTGTCTCCTTAGCTAACATAACAAAAGCTAAACATTTGAAAGTATCGAAGGTTTACCACTTCGTGTATCGATATACTTCTTCCCGGGTTCGTATCCCCGTCATTTGTCTCCTTAGCTAACATAACAAAAGCTAAACATTTGAAAGTATCGAAGGTGTACCACTTCGTGTATCGATATAACGAATCTTCTTCCCGGGTTCGTATCCCCGTCATTTCCCTCCTTAGCTAACATAACAAAAGCTAAGCATTTGAAAGTATCGAAGGTGTACCACTTCGTGTATCGATATAACGAATCTTCTTCCCGGGTTCGTATCCCCGTCATTTCCCTCCTTAGCTGACATAACAAAAGCTAAACATTTGAAAGTATCGAAGGTGTACCACTTCGTGTATCGATATAACGAATCTTCTTCCCGGGTTCGTATCCCCGTCATTTCCCTCCTTAGCTGACATAACAAAAGCTAAACATTTGAAAGTATCGAAGGTGTACCACTTCGTGTATCGATATAATGAACCTTCTTCCCGGGTTCGTATCCCCGTCATTTCCCTCCTTAGCTAACATAACAAAAGCTAAACATTTGAAAGTATCGAAGGTGTACCACTTCGTGTATCGATATAACGAATCTTCTTCCCGGGTTCGTATCCCCGTCATTTCCCTCCTTAGCTGACTTAACAAAAGCTAAACATTTGAAAGTATCGGAGGTTTACCACTTCGTGTATCGATATAACGAATCTTCTTCCCGGGTTCGTATCCCCGTCATTTCCCACCTTAGCTAACGTAATAAAAGCTAAACATTTGAAAGTATCGAAGGTGTAGCACTTCGTGTATCGATATACTTCTTCGCGGGTTCGTATCCCCGTCATTTGTCTCCTTAGCTAACTTAACAAAAGCTAAACATTTGAAAGTATCGAAGGTGTAGCACTTCGTGTATCGATATACTTCTTCCCGGGTTCGTATCCCCGTCATTTGTCTCCTTAGCTAACATAACAAAAGCTAAACATTTGAAAGTATCGAAGGTGTAGCACTTCGTGTATCGATATACTTCTTCCCGGGTTCGTATCCCCGTCATTTGTCTCCTTAGCTAACCTAACAAAAGCTAAACATTTGAAAGTATCGAAGGTTTACCACTTCGTGTATCGATATACTTCTTCCCGGGTTCGTATCCCCGTCATTTCCCTCCTTAGCTAACATTACAAAAGCTAAACATTTGAAAGTATCGAAGGTTTACCACTTCGTGTATCGATATAACGATCATTTCTTAACAAGTCTAATCACTTAGTCGTTTGGCCAATGTTGCTTTGTTTACACGTTCGCTTACTGATCGCAAACGTGACAATTGACAAAATGTTTTATTTGACAAAACACTATCAATTTTCGAGATGTTCCTTGTCGTCTCTTAGCAGTTACATTTCTCTATTTGATATTAAACAATGCAGACAAAATGCTATGGCGATTTTTTGTTTCACCAGCAGTGTTGCCAAGGTTAGCACTTGCTCTAGAGATATCAAAAAAACGCGTCTGCTCAGAGATTATGTATAGTGATAATTAAATGTTAATCTATCTTACTTTGAAGTGGGTGGAGAAACCATGTCTACACTATCTACTTCATCTTATTGTTGTCAGATATTTTGTAATATCTTTGTACTTACATTCTTTTCTAAGGAATAGCAGGCGCGCCTCGGTAGCGTGGTGGTAGCGTGTCTGCCTCAAGTTCAAGAGGTCCCGAATTCGAATCTCGGTCAGGGCAACTTATCTGGATAAGGTTTTTCCGGGGTATTCCCATATCTTGGAAAACGAATGTCGGGTAATTCTAAGCTCCATGGAACCTGAACTCATTTGAGCATCATTTCACCCATTTCATTCTACTTCCGATATCACTTATCGTTGGAGGACGTAATTTAAAAAAAAAAGGAATAACAACTTCTAATAGAGAGCGATTCATGCAGAACTAACACATTTCTTTCATTAATTGTTTCAAAACGAATTGTGCTAGCGAAAACTTATTATATCTAAAATGTAGAGGAGTTTTGGGAGATTATTTATCTCTATAGCAAATGTTGAAAATGTCCTCCATCCTACATAAGACACAACTCAACAAGTCGTTCTAAGCTACTGGCCACTCTTTGGAGGACTCTTGTCAATAGCTTCAATCTCCTGTGTGAGATTGAGCAAATTCAGACATGTTCAGTATCGCCTAGCGCTGCAATGGAGTTAACACGCGAGGAACAATCTGCGGCTTTGAAATTCTGCTTCCGTCTCAACAAATCTTCAGTTGAGGCCTATACAATGTTACAGGAGGCCTATGGAGAGTCTGCTCTTCCCTACAGCACAGCTCGAAGGTAGTTTAAAATGTTTAAAGAGGGGAGACAGTCAATTTCAAAGGAAGGTGGACCCGGTGCTCCAGTTGCTACTCTTACGGAAGAAAACATCAACACTGCTGCTGCCATTGTGAGAGAGGAACGACGAATTACTTTAAGATCACTTTCTGAAATACTGAACATTTCATTGGGTGCCAACAACACGTTGGTGAGAGAAACATTACACATGAGAGGTGTTTGTGCGTGATGGATTCCAAGACTGTTGATTCCCGAACAAAACGATATTCACATGCAGTTAAAGTTGATGTTAGAGGAAGATACATGGTTTCTTTCAAACGTAATCACTGCTGATGAAACTTGCCTACATCATTTTGATCCTGAGAGCAAACAGCAAAGCTCAGTGTGGAAATATCCTTCATCACCAACCCCCCAAAAAGTAAAAGTGGTTGCTTCTGCTGGGAAAATTATGGTCAACTCATTCTTTGATATTCATGGAATGGTTTATCAACATGTACAGGGATGTCCCGAAAACATTGCAAGTCCATATTAGGCGCAAAAGACCACATTTCCGTGAAGCAGGCTGGATGTACGGTCGCATATTGCCAATGTTGTTGCGTGAAGTGTATCCCTCACCCTCTCTATAGTCCGGATTTAGCCTGTGACTTTTTTCTATTCCCTATTCCCTAACTTGAAGAAACGCCTTCGTGGGAGACATTATCCATCATCAGAAGCACTGGTGAAGGCTGCGGAGGCGATTTTGAAGGATGTCTCAAAAATGGTTTCCAGCATGTATTTGAAGACTGACAGAAACGCTGGGACAAGTGCATCGCATTCAAGGGAGACTATTTTGAGAAGGACCATCAAAGTTATGAGAATGAGTAAAGATACGTTGTCCAAAAAATTGTGATCATTCTTTATTGAACAGCCCTCGTACATTTTATTTGTCATCAACATATTCTAAACATACGTTATATTAATTAAAATTGTTACAGCCATTTTTGAGAAATTGAACATTTTTAAACATGTTCCACGCGCAGCACTTTCTTGAAAACCTCCATGTTATACCTTGAAAGATGTTAAACTACAACTTTTGATTCAGTTAGTCACAAAACATGAATGTACTTATGTTACTCCCCTCAGTAGAAGAGAGAGCCATGTGAATATATACCTCCAATTTGTTTGCTCCTATCGTGTACAGATCACACTGAAGGAACATAAATTACAAACCGGATGACAAAGTAATAACGCAGCTGTCGTGTGACGCGATTGGATTCTTTTGTTCATACAATTATACCATTTTAATTTCCGTTGTTATAGCTAATTGCTAGAATCGAGTCCCTCGATGTAATACAAACGACAATTTCATAACCTGTCGTTGTTTAATATGTAATACAATTATTTGAACCTCCCCCCAACAACAGCAGAGCTCGAGTTATTGCTTTACATGTACAATTACACGTGGAGTGATGTTAACAAAACCGGCAATAAGTATATAGCAGCGTTATGTACACGAATAAAATGCTTCTACCTACATTCTTAAATATTCATACGACCAAACTTTCACAAATATAACAAAACTTATCAGAAAGATTGGAATATCAAAACTCTTATTATGTACTACATTGCAGCTTTACTTTACTTTTCAACTAACACAGAAACCAAAGGAAATATTAGATTCTACGTAAACATTTAAAATAGGATACCACATTCTGAATTACTTATGAAAGATCTCAGAAGCTCTCTCCATTCTGAATGACTTTTGTATAACTGATAAACTGTAAGAGATAGACAAAATATTACTACATAACAAATGTATATCTTGAATTTTCTATGAATGTACTCAGAAGTTCTCTTTATATGAATGACTTTTGTATAACTGATAAACTGTAAGAGATAGACAAAATATTACTACATAACAAATGTATATCTTGAATTTTCTATGAATGTACTCAGAAGTTCTCTTTATATGAATGACTTTTGTATAACTGATAAACTGTAAGAGATAGACAAAATATTACTACACAACAAATGTATATCTTGAATTTTCTGCGAATGTACTCAGAAGTTCTCTTTATTCTGAATGACTTTTGTATAACTGATAAACTGTAAGAGATAGACAAAATATTACTACATAACAAATGTATATCTTGAATTTTCTGTGAAGTATTCAGAAGTTCTCTTTATTCTGAATGACTTTTGTATAACTGATAAACTGTAAGAGATAGACAATATATTACTACATAACAAATGTATATCTTGAATTTTCTGTGAATGTACTCAGAAGTTCTCTTTATATGAATGACTTTTGTATAACTGATAAACTGTAAGAGATAGACAAAGTATTACTACATAACAAATGTATATCTTGAATTTTCTGTGAATGTACTCAGAAGTTCTCTTTATATGAATGACTTTTGTATAACTGATAAACTGTAAGAGATAGACAATATATTACTACATAACAAATGTATATCTTGAATTTTCTATGAATGTACTCAGAAGTTCTCTTTATATGAATGACTTTTGTATAACTGATAAACTGTAAGAGATAGACAAAATATTACTACATAACAAATGTATATCTTGAATTTTCTGTGAAGTATTCAGAAGTTCTCTTTATTCTGAATGACTTTTGTATAACTGATAAACTGTAAGAGATAGACAATATATTACTACATAACAAATGTATATCTTGAATTTTATGTGAATGTACTCAGAAGTTCTCTTTATATGAATGACTTTTGTATAACTGATAAACTGTAAGAGATAGACAAAGTATTACTACATAACAAATGTATATCTTGAATTTTCTGTGAATGTACTCAGAAGTTCTCTTTATATGAATGACTTTTGTATAACTGATAAACTGTAAGAGATAGACAATATATTACTACATAACAAATGTATATCTTGAATTTTCTATGAATGTACTCAGAAGTTCTCTTTATATGAATGACTTTTGTATAACTGATAAACTGTAAGAGATACACAAAATATTACTACACAACAAATGTATATCTTGAATTTTCTGCGAATGTACTCAGAAGTTCTCTTTGTTATGAATGACTTTTGTATAACTGATAAACTGTAAGAGATAGACAAAATATTACTACATAACAAATGTATATCTTGAATTTTCTGTGAAGTATTCAGAAGTTCTCTTTATTCTGAATGACTTTTGTATAACTGATAAACTGTAAGAGATAGACAATATATTACTACACAACAAATGTATATCTTGAATTTTCTGTGAATGTACTCAGAAGTTCTCTTTATATGAATGACTTTTGTATAACTGATAAACTGTAAGAGATAGACAAAATATTACTACATAACAAATGTATATCTTGAATTTTCTGTGAATGTACTCAGAAGTTCTCTTTATTCTGAATGACTTTTGTATAACTGATAAACTGTAAGAGATAGACAAAATATTACTACATAACAAATGTATATCTTGAATTTTCTGTGAATGTACTCAGAAGTTCTCTTTATTCTGAATGACTTTTGTATAACTGATAAACTGTAAGAGACAGGCAAAATATTACTACATAACAAATGTATATCTTGAATTTTCTGTGAATGTACTCAGAAGTTCTCTTTATTCTGAATGACTTTTGTATAACTGATAAACTGTAAGAGATAGACAATATATTACTACACAACAAATGTATATCTTGAATTTTCTGTGAATGTACTCCGAAGTTCTCTTTATTCTGAATGACTTTTGTATAACTGATAAACTGTATGAGATAGACAAAATATTACTACACAACAAATGTATATCTTGAATTTTCTGGGAATATACTCAGAAGTCACTCAAATAAATTTCAATGAACCAATTTGCGGTATCATAAGTGTTCGCGATTACTTTGACTCTTTATTTGTAAGGTGCTAGAGATTGTAAAAGCGAAGAGTGAGTAGGGAAAGCGATATGCAGGCGGCTACAATTGTTCAGGGGTCAAAGTGAGAGACGCGTGATAGTTTCACAAAAAAACGCTGGTCCCTGCATTATAGAGGGCCAGGGACGTGAATAATTCACCGAGTACACGACTCCGCTGTTTAGCAGACTGAAATATTCAGGTGCGTGAAACAGAAGCGTCGGCCCAAACCTAAGAATCGCGCATCTCTTCTTAAATCGGCAGGCAGGCGGCAAGAGGTGTCGATGTTTGCCGCAACATGTGTTCAATAATGCAGCATCACAAAGAGGCCGTCATCGCCACTAACAGTTTTAATTCATTATTAGCTGTCATCGCTTGTTATTAAAACCGGCTCTTCAAGAAAACCGACCGGTGTCGAACCGCGGACTGTTCAAAGGACGATGATGAAACTGGCTTGTTTGTGTTGCACTAAGGCCCAGCTCCAGAGTTTAATTAGCGTTTTAATTAATTATGAAAGCTTCAGAGGCGAGGCTCGTGCCCTGTGTGTGTGGTAACACGGAACAACAGGTTTGTGTAGCTTGTTGCTGGCTGGTCAGTGAGAACAGCTTACTGTCAGCAGGTACTTGTTACAGCAGCAAACACAACCTTACTGTCAGCAGCTTACTGTCAGTATACTCCGTCTGTGTCTATGGTAACACGGGAGAACAGGTTTGTGTAGCTTTTAGCTGGCGGGTCAGTTAGAACGGCTTACTGTCAGCAGCTACTTGTTACTACAGCTACACTACCTCACTGTCAGCAGCTTACTGTAAGTATACTCCGTCTGTGTCTATGGTAACACGGGAGAACAGGTTTGTGTAGCTTGTTGCTGGCTGGTCAGTGAGAACAGCTTACTGTCAGCAGGTACTTGTTACAGCAGCAAACACAACCTTACTGTCAGCAGCTTACTGTCAGTATACTCCGTCTGTGCCTATGGTGACACGGGAGAACAGGTTTGTGTAGCTTGTTGCTGGCTGGTCAGTGAGAACAGCTTACTGTCAGCAGGTACTTGTTACAGCAGCAAACACTACCTTACTGTCAGCAGCTTACTGTCACTATACTCCGACTGTGCCTATGGTGACATGGGACAACAGGTTTGTGTAGCTTTTAGCTGGCGGGTCAGTTAGAACGGCTTACTGTCAGCAGGTACATGTTACTACAGCTACACTACCTCACTGTCAGCAGCTTACTGTAAGCAGCTTACCGTCAGTATAGTCCGTCTGTGTGTCGTAACACGAGACAACAAGTTAATGTAGATTGCTGCTCGCTGGTGAGTGAGGACAGCTTACTGTCAGCAAGTACTTGTTATTGCAGCCTACACTACTTCACTGTCAGCAGCTTTCTGTCAATATAGTCCGGCTGTGTCTGTGGTAACACGGGACAACAAGTTAATGTAGATTGCTGCTCGCTGGGGAGTGAGGACAGCTTACTGTCAGCAGGTACTTGTTACTGCTGCATACACTACCTCACTGTCAGCAGCTTACTCTCAGTATGGTCCTTCTGTCTGTGTGTGGTCAGCAGCTTACTGTCAGTATAGTCTGTGGTAACACGTAACAACAGGTTTGTGTAGCTTGCTGCTCGCTGGTCGGTGAGAACAGCTTACTGTCAGCAGGTACTTGTTGCTTCAGCATACACTACCTCACTGTCAGCAGCCTACTGTCAGTATAGTCCGTCAGTGTCTGTGGCAACACGGGACCTCAGGTTTTCTATAGCTTGTTGCTGGCTGGTGAGTGAGGACAGCTTACTGTCAGCAGGTACTTGTTACTGCAGCATAGACTACCTCACTGTCAGCAGCTTACTGTCAGTATAGTCCGTCTGTGTCGGTGGCACCACGGAAGAACAGGTTTGTGTATCTTGCTGCTCGCTGGTCAGTGAGAAAAGCTTACTGTCAGCAGGTACTGGTTACTACAGCATACACTACCTCACTGTCATCAACTTACGGTCAGCAGCTTAGTGTGAGTATACTCCGTCTGTGTGTCGTAACACGGGACAAAAAGTTAATGTAGCTTGCTGCTCGCTGGTCGGTGAGAACAGCTTACTGTCAGCAGCTACTTGTTACCGCAGTATACATTTCCTAACTTTCAGCAGCTTGCTTCAGTATAGTCTGTCTCTGTGTGTGGTAAACGGAACAAAAGGTTTGTGTAGCTTGCTGCTTGCTGGTCAGTGAGAACAGCTTACTGTCAGCAGGTACTTGTTACTGCAGCATACACTACCTCACTGTCAGCAGCTAACTGTCAGCAGCTGTCAGTATAATCCGTCTGTGTCTGTGGTAACACGGAACAACAGGTATGTGTAGCTTTTTGCTTGCTGGTCACTGAGGACCGCTTACTCTCAGCAGGTACTTGTAACTGCAGCCTACATTACCTCACTGTCAGCAGCTAACTGTCAGCAGCTGTCAGTATAATCCGTCTGTGTCTGTGGTAACACGGAACAACAGGTATGTGTAGCTTGTTGCTTGCTGGTCACTGAGGACCGCTTACTCTCAGCAGGTACTTGTTACTGCAGCATACACTACCTCACTGTCAGCATCTTACTGTCAGTATAGTCTGTTAGTGTCTGTGGTAACAGGGAACAACAGGTTTGTGTGGCTTTTAACTGGCTGGTCAGTGAGAACAGCTTACTGTCACCAGGTACTTGTTACTGCAGCATACACTACCTCACCGTCAGCAGCTTACAGTCAGTATAGTCTGTCTCTGTCTGTGGTAACACGGAACAACAGGTTTGTGTGGCTTGTTGCTGGCTGGTGAGTGAGGCCAGCTTACTATCAGCAGGTACTTATTACTGCAGCCTACACTACCTCACTGTCAGCAGCTTACTGTCAGTATAGTCTGTCTCTGTCTGTGGTAACACGGAACAACAGGTTTGTGTAGCTTGTTGCTGGCTGGTGAGTGAGGCCAGCTTACTATCAGCAGGTACTTATTACTGCAGCCTACACTACCTCACTGTCAGCAGCTTACTGTCAGTATAGTCCGTCTGTTTCTGTGGTAACACGGAACAACAGGTTTGTGTAGCTTGTTGCTGTTTGGTCGCTGAGGACCGCTTACAGTCAGCAGGTACTTGTTACTGCAGCATACTCAACCTCACTGTCAGCAGCTTACTGTTAGTATAGTCTGTGGTAACACGGAACAACAGGTTTGTGTAGCTTTCTGCTCGCTGGTCAATGAGAACAGCTTACTGTCAGCAGGTACTTGTTACCGCAGCATACACCACGTTACTGTCAGCAGCTTACTGTCAGTATAGTGTGTCTGTGACTGTGGTAACACTGAACAATAGGTTTGTGTAGCTTGTTGCTGGCTGGTCGCTGAGGACCGCTTACAGTCAGCAGGTACTTGTAACTGCAGCATACACTAACTCACTGTCAGCAGCTTACTCTCAGTATAGTCCTTCTGTCTGTGTGTGGTAACACGGAACAACAGGTTTGTGTAGCCTGTTGCTGGCTAGTCACTGGAGACAGCTTACTGTCAGCAGGTACTTGTTACTGCAGCATACACTAACTCACTGTCAGCAGCTTACTGTCAGTATAGTCCGTCTGTGTATGGTTTGTGTAGCTTGTTGCTTGCTGGTCACTGAGGACCACTTACTGTTAGCAGGTACTTGTTACTGCAGCGTACACTAACTCACTGTCAGCAGCTTACTGTCAGTATAGTCCGTCTGTCTGTGTGTGGAACAACAGGTTTGTGTAGCTTGTTGCTTGCTGGTCACTGAGGACCGCTTACTGTCAGCAGGTACTTGTTACTTCAGCGTACACTAACTCACTGTCAGAAGCTTACTGTCAGTATAGTCCGTCTGTCTGTGTGTGGTAACACGGAACAACAGGTTTGTGTAGCTTGTTGCTGGCTGGTCACTGAGGACCGCTTACTGTCAGCAGGTACTGGTTACTGTAGCGTACACTAACTCACTGTCAGAAGCTTACTGTCAGTATAGTCCGTCTGTCTGTGTGTGGTAACACGGAACAACAGGTTTGTGTAGCTTGTTGCTGGCTGGTCACTGAGGACCACTTACTGTCAGCAAGTACTTGCTTGCGATAACAAGTTACTGTCAATATGCCAGTGTAAACAGTTAAAGGGGGGGTGTTCCTTGGTAACGAGTGATATACCGATAAGCCCACTGTTACCACTGGTAGGTATCTCATCTCTAGTTGTGTGCCTACTAACAATGCTGATGTTCTCTGTTGCAGGAGGCAGACGGCGGAGGAGCGGGAGGCGGAGAGGCAGGCAGCAAACCGCCTCATGATGTCGCTACAAGCTGAAGCACTCAGCAAGGGGATGTACCACGCTGCGGCGGCTGCGGCGGCGGTAGACAGAGGACCTGGTGGGGCGGCAGAGCTTCACGGCAATAACGCTGCTCTCAGCGCCTTACAGAACTTGCAACCTTGGCAAGCCGCCCCCGCGCCATCCTCGGACCACCATCAGCCACCTCCACCCCCAGCACCGCCACAACCACCCCACTACAGCATCAACCCGCCTCCTCTGGCATCCCCCATCTGCTAGTGTGTGAAAGTGTCGGGTGTTGATCTCAAAGACAACTCTGCGGGGACAGACTTCAACATTCACTTGTAACGAGATATCTTGGAATTCCTTTATTCGTAAAATGAATGTTACATCTCAGTTCGGTACGGACATTCCGAACTACGAGCATAGCTCTGCAACAGTTCCATAGCATCGAACATTCTGCACAAGCGGAACGCCGTAACAAGCTTAACGTTTTACTTATTCCCAAAATTATACTAAATGGAGCAGAGCTGAAATGTTATGGACTCGGCGAGTTGAGCTTTGACAGAATCTGCAAGTTATTTGGAAAATCAATCTAAGTATTACGTTTTAGGTTCATAGGAGCACTGCGAAACATGAGGCATGCAGGGGAACCTGGCTCCGTGACATGCTGCGAGCCCAACAGAGTTCTATAACAAGCTGCTGGTAATATCTTAACAGCGAATTGGGCGTCAACATTTAAATAAATCTTTATTTATCAAGTGGTGCAATTGCGACAACTTTAGAATATTTCGATTTTTAATTAGGTTATGTAAGCACGCTAAATGAAAACTTATCAATACCTTCTTTGCGTTTTAGTCTAACAAACGTAAAATATAAGATTCGGTTATTGTTCAATAATCTTCATATTCAAATATAGAATA
Organism: Mantis religiosa; assembly: GCA_030765055.1. NCBI lineage: Eukaryota > Metazoa > Arthropoda > Insecta > Mantodea > Mantidae > Mantis > Mantis religiosa. The sequence goes on along the minus strand of CM060951.1, from coordinate 233,749,334 downwards.
TGCAATTTCGATTGTTTATTGAAGCTGAGAGTGTTTTTGCAATAAAGGGACGTTACTTTTTTGTCTCTTGAACATGTGAATACTCGTGAATGCTGAGAAGTCTGTCCTAGGTTTAGATGTACACCCCTGCCCCCTTTTCCTCTCGCTTTACATTATTGTACAGAAAACGGACAATTTTATATGATACATTTACACCATTGTTATTAGATGTAAATACCAATCTGCACATATCTGTTGCAATAAAGTCAAGTTATTCTTCATTTTATCTTTGCTTTCTTACAGTCTATTTTAAAATTAGATAAGTCACACATCATGGAGATATAGCCCATTATATTCTCCAGTCCCACATGTTTACAAAAGAGTTGTTATAGATTATATCATCCAGTGGGGATCGATTCCATGCCCACATGTTAAGAGTTGTTGCGGAGAGCCTTGTTGTGAACTCTGTCTAATTTTAAAATAGACTACATCCCTTACACACAGAAATAATCCTGAACATTATAAAGGAAATGAATACCTTAAAACAGAATACAAAATGTGTTTAGATACGAGTTACCAGCTTCAAGACACGTAGGGGTACTGATAAGTAGACGAGACTTAAGTTAGTAAAAGTCGAACTTAACTTTATAAACAGTTATTTAGTAAAGTCACGAGTTATCAGATATATAATACAAGAGTGAAGCAGTTGACTAACAAACACATTAGACTTTACTGAAAATACACAGTTTGTAAAAACAAGGTGTGAGTGAGTTAGTGAATCAATGACGTGACTGACTGCGTGTGAGTGGGTGAGCGATTGTGAGTAGGTGAGTGGGTGAGTGAGTGAGTGAGTGAGCAGTTGAGAGGGTCAGTGAGTAGATGAGTAGTTGAGTGTGTGAGTGAGCTAGTGAATCAATGACGTGACTGACTGCGTGTGAGTGGGTGAGCGATTATGTGAGTAGGTCAGTGAGTGAGCAGTTGAGAGGGTCAGTGAGTACATGAGTAGTTGAGTGTGTGAGTGAGCTAGTGAATCAATGACGTGACTGACTGCGTGTGAGTGGGTGAGCGATTGTGAGTAGGTGAGTGAGTGAGTGAGTGAGTGAGTGAGCAGTTGAGAGGGTCAGTGAGTAGATGAGTAGTTGAGTGTGTGAGTGAGCTAGTGAATCAATGACGTGACTGACTGCGTGTGAGTGGGTGAGCGATTATGTGAGTAGGTGAGTGAGTGAGTGAGTGAGTGAGTGAGTGAGTGAGCAGTTGAGAGGGTCAGTGAGTAGATGAGTAGTTGAGTGTGTGAGTGAGCTAGTGAATCAATGACGTGACTGACTGCGTGTGAGTGGGTGAGCGATTATGTGAGTAGGTGAGTGAGTGAGTGAGTGAGCAGTTGAGAGGGTCAGTGAGTAGATGAGTAGTTGAATGTGTGAGTGAGCTAGTGAATCAATGACGTGACTGACTGCGTGTGAGTGGGTGAGCGATTGTGAGTAGGTGAGTGAGTGAGTGAGTGAGCAGTTGAGAGGGTCAGTGAGTAGATGAGTAGTTGAGTGTGTGAGTGAGCTAGTGAATCAATGACGTGACTGACTGCGTGTGAGTGGGTGAGCGATTATGTGAGTAGGTGAGTGAGTGAGTGAGTGAGTGAGCAGTTGAGAGGGTCAGTGAGTAGATGAGTAGTTGAGTGTGTGAGTGAGCTAGTGAATCAATGACGTGACTGACTGCGTGTGAGTGGGTGAGCGATTATGTGAGTAGGTGAGTGAGTGAGTGAGTGAGTGAGTGAGTGAGTGAGTGAGTGAGTGAGTGAGCAGTTGAGAGGGTCAGTGAGTAGATGAGTAGTTGAGTGTGTGAGTGAGCTAGTGAATCAATGACGTGACTGACTGCGTGTGAGTGGGTGAGCGATTATGTGAGTAGGTGAGTGAGTGAGTGAGTGAGTGAGTGAGTGAGTGAGACGTTGAGAGGGTCAGTGAGTAGATGAGTAGTTGAGTGTGTGAGTGAGCTAGTGAATCAATGACGTGACTGACTGCGTGTGAGTGGGTGAGCGATTATGTGAGTAGGTGAGTGAGTGAGTGAGTGAGTGAGTGAGTGAGTGAGTGAGTGACTGAGTGAGCAGTTGAGAGGGTCAGTGAGTAGATGAGTAGTTGAGTGTGTGAGTGAGCTAGTGAATCAATGACGTGACTGACTGCGTGTGAGTAGGTGAGTGAGTGAGTGAGTGAGTGAGTGAGTGAGTGAGTGAGTGAGTGAGCAGTTGAGAGGGTCAGTGAGTAGATGAGTAGTTGAGTGTGTGAGTGAGCTAGTGAATCAATGACGTGACTGACTGCGTGTGAGTGGATGAGCGATTATGTGAGTAGGTCAGTGAGTGAGCAGTTGAGAGGGTCAGTGAGTACATGAGTAGTTGAGTGGGTGAGTGAGTGAATGATTGGGTGAGTGAAAGGTGAGTGAATATGTGAGTAGGTGAGTGAGTGAGCAGTTGAGACGGTCAGTGAGTAGATGAGTAGTTGAGTGGGTGAGTGAGTGAATGATTGGGTGAGTGAAAGGTGAGTGAATATGTGAGTAGATGAGTGAGTGAGCAGTTGAGACGGTCAGTGAGTAGATGAGTAGTTGAGTGGGTGAGTGAGTGAATGATTGGGTGAGTGAAAGGTGAGTGAATATGTGAGTAGATGAGTGAGTGAGCAGTTGAGACGGTCAGTGAGTACATGAGTAGTTGAGTGTGTGAGTGAGCTAGTGAATCAATGACGTGACTGACTGCGTGTGAGTGGGTGAGCGATTGTGAGTAGGTGAGTGAGTGAGTGAGTGAGTGAGTGAGTGAGCAGTTGAGAGGGTCAGTGAGTAGATGAGTAGTTGAGTGTGTGAGTGAGCTAGTGAATCAATGACGTGACTGACTGCGTGTGAGTGGGTGAGCGATTATGTGAGTAGGTGAGTGAGTGAGTGAGTGAGTGAGTGAGTGAGTGAGCAGTTGAGAGGGTCAGTGAGTAGATGAGTAGTTGAGTGTGTGAGTGAGCTAGTGAATCAATGACGTGACTGACTGCGTGTGAGTGGGTGAGCGATTATGTGAGTAGGTGAGTGAGTGAGTGAGTGAGTGAGCAGTTGAGAGGGTCAGTGAGTAGATGAGTAGTTGAGTGTGTGAGTGAGCTAGTGAATCAATGACGTGACTGACTGCGTGTGAGTGGGTGAGCGATTGTGAGTAGGTGAGTGAGTGAGTGAGTGAGCAGTTGAGAGGGTCAGTGAGTAGATGAGTAGTTGAGTGTGTGAGTGAGCTAGTGAATCAATGACGTGACTGACTGCGTGTGAGTGGGTGAGCGATTATGTGAGTAGGTGAGTGAGTGAGTGAGTGAGTGAGTGAGTGAGTGAGTGAGCAGTTGAGAGGGTCAGTGAGTAGATGAGTAGTTGAGTGTGTGAGTGAGCTAGTGAATCAATGACGTGACTGACTGCGTGTGAGTGGGTGAGCGATTATGTGAGTAGGTGAGTGAGTGAGTGAGTGAGTGAGCAGTTGAGAGGGTCAGTGAGTAGATGAGTAGTTGAGTGTGTGAGTGAGCTAGTGAATCAATGACGTGACTGACTGCGTGTGAGTGGGTGAGCGATTATGTGAGTAGGTGAGTGAGTGAGTGAGTGAGTGAGAGTGAGTGAGCAGTTGAGAGGGTCAGTGAGTAGATGAGTAGTTGAGTGTGTGAGTGAGCCAGTGAATCAATGACGTGACTGACTGCGTGTGAGTGGGTGAGCGATTATGTGAGTAGGTGAGTGAGTGAGTGAGTGAGTGAGTGAGCAGTTGAGAGGGTCAGTGAGTAGATGAGTAGTTGAGTGTGTGAGTGAGCTAGTGAATCAATGACGTGACTGACTGCGTGTGAGTGGGTGAGCGATTATGTGAGTAGGTGAGTGAGTGAGTGAGTGAGTGAGTGAGTGAGTGAGTGAGTGACTGAGTGAGCAGTTGAGAGGGTCAGTGAGTAGATGAGTAGTTGAGTGTGTGAGTGAGCTAGTGAATCAATGACGTGACTGACTGCGTGTGAGTAGGTGAGTGAGTGAGTGAGTGAGTGAGCAGTTGAGAGGGTCAGTGAGTAGATGAGTAGTTGAGTGTGTGAGTGAGCTAGTGAATCAATGACGTGACTGACTGCGTGTGAGTGGATGAGCGATTATGTGAGTAGGTCAGTGAGTGAGCAGTTGAGAGGGTCAGTGAGTACATGAGTAGTTGAGTGGGTGAGTGAGTGAATGATTGGGTGAGTGAAAGGTGAGTGAATATGTGAGTAGGTGAGTGAGTGAGCAGTTGAGACGGTCAGTGAGTAGATGAGTAGTTGAGTGGGTGAGTGAGTGAATGATTGGGTGAGTGAAAGGTGAGTGAATATGTGAGTAGATGAGTGAGTGAGCAGTTGAGACGGTCAGTGAGTAGATGAGTAGTTGAGTGAGTGAGTGAGTGAATGATTGGGTGAGTGATTATGTGAGTAGGTGAGTGAGTGAGTGAGCAGTTGAGAGGGTCAGTGAGTAGATGAGTAGTTGAGTGAGTGAGTGAGTGAATGATTGGGTGAGGGAAGAGTGAGTGAATATGTGAGTAGGTGAGTGAGTGAGCTAGTGAACCAATGACGTGACTGACTGTGTGTGGGTGAGTAGTTGAGTGGGTGAGTGAGTGAATGATTGGGTGAGTGAAAGGTGAGTGAATATGTGAGTAGGTGAGTGAGTGAGCAGTTGAGACGGTCTGTGAGTAGATGAGTAGTTGAGTGGGTGAGTGAATGAATGATTGGGTGAGTGAAGAATGAGTGATTATGTGAGTAGGTGAGTGAGTGAGCTAGTGAATCAATGACGTGACTGACTGACTTAACGTTGGAGGACGTAAATTAAAAAAGGAGTATAGATGTATAGATGAGCTAGTATTTCAGTGAGTGAGAAGAAGAGTGAGCGAGTAGGTAAGTGAAAAAATGAGAGAGTTGGTCAGTTAGTGGGTGAGTGAGCGAGTAGGTACATGAGTTAGTGTGCAAGTGAGTGGGTGAGTGTGTATATGAGTTTAGGTAGTTAAGTGAGTGAGTAGGTTAGTGAGTGTGAGAATGAGTGTGTAGACGAATGTGAGTAGTGAGTGAGTAAGTATGTGAGTGAATGACTGATTGAGTGAGTGTGACTGTGTGCGTGAGTGAGTGAGTGTGTGTGAGTGAGTGTGAGTGAGTGTGTGAGTAAGTGAGTGAGTGTGTGAGTGAGTGAGTGCGTGAATCAGTGACTGATTCAAGGAGTGAGTGAGAGCATGCGTGTGGGCGTGAGTGAGTGTGTGTGGGTGTGTGAGTGAGTGCATGAGTGAGTGACTGATTGAGTTGGTGTGTGAGTGCCAGAGTGAGTGCATGTGTGAGTGAGCTAGTGAATGAGTGAGTGCGTGAGCGAGTGAGTGCGTGAGTGACGATTGAGTGGGTGTGTGAGTGAGTGTATGGCGAGTGAGTGTATGAGTGAGTGAGTTAGTGAGTGAGAGAGTGAGTGCGTAGGTGACTGTTTGAGTGGGTGGGTGTGAGTGTGTGGCGAATGAGTATGTGAGTGAGTGCGAGAGTGAGTGGGTGTGTGAGTGAGTGTGTGAGCGAGCGTGTGAGTGAGTGCCTGAGTGACTGAGTTAATGAGTGACTGATTCAGTGAGTGAGTGCGTTCGTGCGGGCGTGAGTGAGTGTGTGTGGGTGTGAGTGAGTACATGAGTGACTGATTGAGTGGGTGCGTGAGTGAGTGAGTGTATGAATGAATGAGTGCATGAGTGAGTGAATTAGTGAGTGCAGGAGTGAGTGCCTGAGAGCGTGAGTGAATGAGTGAGTGAGTGCGACACTGAGTGAGTGCACGAGTGAGTGAGTTAGTGAGTGAGGGCATGAATAAGGAAGTGAGAACATGACTGAGAGTGTGAGTGAGTGCATGAGTGAGTGAACTAGTGAGTGCGTGAGCGAGTCAGTGACTGATTGAGAGGGTGTGTGAGTGAGAGAGTGTGTGAGTGCTTGAGTCATTGGGTGTGGGAGTGAGAGTGTGAGTGAGTGATTGATTGTGTTAGAGAGTGAGTGCCCGAGTGAGTGCATGAGTGAGAATGAGTGAGTGCATGAGTGAGAATGAGTGAGTGCATGAGTGAGTTTGTGAGTGAGTGCGTGAGCGAGTGAGTGACTGATTGAGAGGGTGTTACGTGATAGAGTGAGTGGCGAGTGAGCGCGTGAGTGCTTGAGAAAGTGGGTGTGTGAGTGAGAGTGTCAGCGAGTGTGTGAGTGAGTGATTGAATGAGTGAGTGAGTGTGTGTGAGTGTGTGAGTGTGTGCGTGAGTGAGTGTTTGAGTGAGTGCGTGAGTGATAGTGTGAGCCAGTGTGTGAGTGCATGAGTGAGTGAGTTAGTGAGTGAGAGCGTGACTGAGTTCGAGAGTGAGTGAGTGAGTGCATGAGTTAGTATGTACATGTGTGAGTGAGTTAGTGTGTGAGTGCGTGAGTGTCTGATTGAGTGGGTTTCTGAGTGAGTTAGTGTGTGAGTGCGTGAGTGAGTGAGTGCGTGAGTGTCTGATTGAGTGGGTTTCTGAGTGAGTGTGTGTGGCGAGGGAGTGCGAGAGTGAGTGGGTGTGTGAGTGAGTGTGTGTGGCGAGTGTGTGTGAGAGTGAGTGCGAGAATGAGTGCGAGAATGAGTGTGTGTGTGAGTGAGAGTGGAGTGCGTGAGTGAAAGTGTGAGCGAGTGTGTGAGTAAGTCAGTGAGTGCGTGAGTTAGAGTGTGAGTGCATGAGTGAGTGAGTGAGTGTGTGAGTGAGAGGGTGAGCGAGTGTGTGAGTGCATGAGTGAGTGAGTGCGTGAGTGCGATAGCGAGAGTGCGAGAGAGTGAGTGAGTATGTGAGTGCGAGTGTGAGCGAGTGTGTAAGTGCATTAGTATGTCAGTGCGTGAGTGAATTAGTGAGTGCGTGAGCGAGTGAGTAAGTGCGTGAGTGGGTGTCTGATTTAGTGGGGTTGAGAGTGAGTGTGTGTGACGAGTGAGTGCGTGAGTGAGTGGGTGTGTGAGTGAGAGTGTGTGAGAGTGAGTGCGAGAGTGAGTGCGGGAAACAGTGGGTGTGTGAGTGAGAGTGTGAGTGCGTTAGTGAAAGTGTGAGCGAGTGTGTGAGTGAGTGAGTCAGTGAGTGCGTGAGTGAGAGTGTGAGTGCATGAGTGAGTACATGAATGAGGGTGTGAGCGAGTGTGTGAGTGAGTCTCTGAGTAGGTGTGTGTGAGAGTGTGAGCGAGTGTGTGAGTGAATGTGTGAGTGAGTGCTTGAGTGCGTGAGTGAGTGAGCTGTTGTGTGAGAGAGTGAGTGAGTATGTGAGTGAAAGTGTGAGCGAGTGTGTAAGTGCATGAGTATGTGTTGCGTGAGTGAATTTGTGAGTGCGTGAGCGAGTGAGTAAGTGCGTGAGTGGGTGTCTGATTTAGTAGGTTTGGGAGTGAATGTGTGTGGCGAGAGAGTGCGTGAGTGAGTGCGTGAGTGTCTCTTTGTTGGGTTTGTGAGTGAGTGTGTGTGGCGAGTGAATGCGTGAGTGAGTGTGAGAGTAAGTGGCTGTGTGAATGAGAGTGTGGGCGAGTGTGTGAGTGAGTATGTGTGTGTGGCGAGTGAGTGCGTGAGTGAGTGCGAGAGTGGGTGGGTGTGTGAGTGAGAGTGTGTGCGAGTTTGTGAGTCGGTGATTGAGTGAGTGAGTGATTGAGTGTTTGAGTGAGTGTGTGAGTGTATATGTGTGTGAGTGTATGAGTGAGTGAGTGAGTAATTGAGTGTGTGAGTGCGTGAGTGAGTGAGTGCGTGAGTGTTTGATTGAGTGGGTTTGTGAGTGAGTGTGTGGCAAGTGAGTGTGAGCGAGTGTGTGAGTGAGTGTGTGAGTGATTGAGTGTGTGAGTGCGTGATTGAGTGAGTGCGTTGTGAGTGAGTGAGTGATTGAGTGTATGAGTGAGAGTGTGAGTGAGTGTGTGAGTGACTGTGGAGTGAGTGATTGAGTGTGCGAGTGCGTGAATGAGTGAGTTAGTGAGTGACTGATTGAGTGGGTGTGTGAGTGTGTGGCTAGTGAGTGCGTGAGTGAGTGAGTGCTTGAGTGAGTGTGTGAGTGAGTGTTTGAGTGAGTGATTGAATGTGTGAGTGAGTGAGCGCGTGATTGAGTGAGTGATTGAGTGAGTGCGTGATTGAGTGATTGAGCGCGTGATTGAGTGTGTGAGTGCTTGAGTGGGTGTGTGAGTGAGAGTGTGATCGAGTGTGTGAGTGAGTGTTTGAGTGAGTGATTGAGTGCGTGAGTGAGTGATTGAGTGAGTGAGCGCGTGATTGACTGAGTGAGTGATTGAGTGAGTGCGTGATTGAGTGAGTGAGTGAGTGATGTTTAGTACTACCTGCTGTCTAAGTTCAGTACCTTCCAGTAACGCTAAATTGTTGGCATCTTACCTTGGCTGCTGGTGTAGGAACCTGAAACAACATTAAATGTCACAGGTAAGCTAATACTATCTACTTCAAGTTAAACATCTTACAAGGGAATACAGTGGACTGAATGATAGTCAAATGTTTTAATAACTATGTGATGTGTTTCTAATTACATTCTCTTCATAACACTAAACTAAGTTTTTATTTATGGTTGCTTTTAACTGTCGCGGTTCTTAGGGTTCCATTCCATATTGGACATGAAAGAGCTCATTTTGCTCAAGGCTTGAACTTCTTTTACGTGCCGTAAATCTACAACATGGGACCACCGACTTTACTTTCCTTCCGAAGGAAAACCATGCTAAGGATATTTTACGCCCTCCGCAGGCTCTGAACCAGAGGCTAGCATGTTACCCCTAGACCTGGAGAACGACCCATTTTCTTGTATGAAACCAAAAATAAAGGGAAAAATGTGACTTTACCCACAATGTTCTCTCTGTTCTTGTACTTACTTTACGTTAATCGAGATAAATGTTATATTACAGATACAGGGGATGGCGAGAATACACAAGGGTTAACTGATAGTCAAATGTTTTGGTCGTTGTGTGATGTATTTTTATGGTCAAGAGTAAAACAAATGATCAACGCCTGCATATTTGGGAAAAGTATAAGTATTAGAAATTGCAAACACGTTTCAAGGAATATCTCGGAAATTGTTAATTACAAAAGATATGACAGAGATAAGCTTTCTTTTAACCAGATCTGCATTTGTTTGTTGTAAAGCTTTGCCTATGAGTTATGTTTATCAGCAGAGCTCGAATTTATAAGCGCTATGAATGAATGAAATGCTGTATTTCCTTTAGTGGAACATAGGGCCTACTGAATCGTGCAATCTCGAAGATCAGAGAGATTCCGGCATGAGTGATCAGCCCATCGCCGAAAGTGAAAGTACAAGACAGATGAGGTGATAGGAAAGATGTTGATGGAGCAATCGGGGGAATGCTGCCGGGGTAAACTGGAGCACCCGGAGAAAACCCTCCCCAGCGCCGTGTTGTCCATCACAAATCTCACTTTGCGGTCGCCTGGAATGGAAACCGGGCGCGATCTAACCACTCAGCCATGGCGCAGCCTTATATGGATGCATCTATACACTTAAGATCCTTATAATAAATATCTAAAATAAAAGTACTTGCATTATTTCAACTTTCTCACATTTATTATTCTTGATAGATTAATCAAATTTATAAATGTCTTCTAATATTCAGGCATATGGAAGGTTAATATTACGAGAAACGATTTTCCCTTGTCACGTAAAATGTTTTGTATGAAGTTTATATTTGTGACTTCACAAAAGGCCACAGGGTAGTATCAAAAATAGGCTCTGTCACTTACAAAGCATGAAGTTCTTTTTCAGATTCTCTTTTTAGCATCTTATTCATATTAAATCTGGATTCCTTGCTTCAATTTTGTCTCCGGCAACAGCTGTTTCGTACATCTATAGGCATTCCTTTTTCTTCCACATGTGACTGCAGCTGGAATTTTACTAAAGTAGATCTTATACTAATTTACTCTGGACATATTTAATATTGCAAGCATAACGCCGAGCATCTATTTTATGTAACTGCTTCAATCCTTGTTCACGAAAGTACTTACTCGAACCAAATACCTACATTGGGTGCCTTATAGAAACTTCCCTCTCAATGAAGAAAATAGAAAAAGTCGCGTGGATGTAAGTCGTTGACAATTGCATCCCACACAGAATGACACAAAATCGATATGCTGTTATAGGAACAACACTAAACACGTGGCCCATCACCCTCCTTACAGCCCTCACTAAACCCCAATCTACTCTCATACAAACACCATCTACTTGTAAGTGCAAGGGAATACAGTAGTGATAGTCAAATGTTTCTTTTATCCTGACTCCTTGTATGTCCAAAAGATAAATGAATAACTTTCTATTTGACTACCACAGTACCATTCAATAACTGAAGTCAGAGTACTGGAGTGTCAAGAGTTCAAACTCCGTTCAGACGGAGTAAGTATACTTGCAAAAGACAGTATACGACAGTCCTACTGCCATGTAAAACAACTTCTGCAAGATTAAATTGCGATAGTTAAAATATAGTTAACAAAATCATGCTTCTTAACATTTTATTTTCAAATCTGTAAGCAAATAACAAGTAATATGCTGCAAATAATCAACTTTACAAAAGAATTCATTTGATAAAAATTGTGTCTTAACAAGATATACATTTGTTATGTAGTAATATTTTGTCTATCTCTTACAGATTATCAGTTATGTAAAAGTCATTCAGAATAAAGAGAACTTCTGAGAACATTCGCAGAAAATTCAAGATATACATTTGTTGTGTAGTAATATTTTGTCTATCTCTTACCGATTATCAGTTATGTAAAAGTCATTCAGAATAAAGAGAACTTCTGAGAACATTCGCAGAAAATTCAAGACATACATTTGTTGTGTAGTAATATTTTGTCTGTCTCTTACAGTTTATCAGTTATACAAAAGTCATTCAGAATAAAGAGAACTTCTGAGTACATTCACAGAAAATTCAAGATATACATTTGTTATGTAGTAATATTTTGTCTATCTCTTACAGTTTATCAGTTATACAAAAGTCATTCAGAATAAAGAGAACTTCTGAGTACATTCACAGAAAATTCAAGATATACATTTGTTATGTAGTAATATTTTGTCTATCTCTTACAGTTTATCAGTTATACAAAAGTCATTCAGAATAAAGAGAACTTCTGAGTACATTCACAGAAAATTCAAGATATACATTTGTTATGTAGTAATATTTTGTCTATCTCTTACAGTTTATCAGTTATACAAAAGTCATTCAGAATAAAGAGAACTTCTGAGTACATTCACAGAAAATTCAAGATATACATTTGTTATGTAGTAATATTTTGTCTATCTCTTACAGTTTATCAGTTATACAAAAGTCATTCAGAATAAAGAGAACTTCTGAGTACATTCACAGAAAATTCAAGATATACATTTGTTATGTAGTAATATTTTGTCTATCTCTTACAGTTTATCAGTTATACAAAAGTCATTCAGAGTAAAGAGAACTTCTGAGTACATTCACAGAAAATTCAAGATATACATTTGTTATGTAGTAATATTTTGTCTATCTCTTACAGTTTATCAGTTATACAAAAGTCATTCAGAATAAAGAGAACTTCTGAGTACATTCACAGAAAATTCAAGATATACATTTGTTATGTAGTAATATTTTGTCTATCTCTTACAGTTTATCAGTTATACAAAAGTCATTCAGAATAAAGAGATCTTCTGAGTACATTCACGGAAAATTCAAGATATACATTTGTTATGCAGTAATATTTTGTCTATCTCTTACAGTTTATCAGTTATACAAAAGTCATTCAGAATAAAGAGAACTTCTGAGTACATTCACAGAAAATTCAAGATATACATTTGTTATGTAGTAATATTTTGTCTATCTCTTACAGTTTATCAGTTATACAAAAGTCATTCAGAATAAAGAGATCTTCTGAGTACATTCACAGAAAATTCAAGATATACATTTGTTATGTAGTAATATTTTGACTATCTCTTACAGTTTATCAGTTATACAAAAGTCATTCAGAATAAAGAGAACTTCTGAGTACATTCACAGAAAATTCAAGATATACATTTGTTATGTAGTAATATTTTGTCTATCTCTTACAGATTATCAGTTATGTAACAGTCATTCAGAATAAAGAGAACTTCTGAGTACATTCACAGAAAATTCAAGATATACATTTGTTATGTAGCAATATTTTGTCTATCTCTTACAGTTTATCAGTTATACAAAAGTCATTCAGAATAAAGAGAACTTCTGAGTACATTCACAGTAAATTCAAGATATACATTTGTTGTGTACTAATATTTTGTCTATCTCTTACAGTTTATCAGTTATACAAAAATTATTCAGAATAAAGAGAACTTCTGAGAACATTTACAGAAAATTCAAGATATAAATTTGTTGTGTAGTAAAATTTTGTCTATCTCTTACAGTTTGTCAGTTATACAAAAGTCATTCAGAGTAAAGAGAACTTCTGAGTACATTCACAGAAAATACAAGATATACATTTGTTATGTAGCAATATTTTGTCTGTCTCTTACAGTTTATCAGTTATACAAAAGTCATTCAGAATAAAGAGAACTTCTGAGTACATTCACAGAAAATTCAAGATATACATTTGTTATGTAGCAATATTTTGTCTATCTCTTACAGTTTATCAGTTATACAAAAGTCATTCAGAATAAAGAGAACTTCTGAGTACATTCACAGTAAATTCAAGATATACATTTGTTGTGTACTAATATTTTGTCTATCTCTTACAGTTTATCAGTTATACAAAAATTATTCAGAATAAAGAGAACTTCTGAGAACATTTACAGAAAATTCAAGATATAAATTTGTTGTGTAGTAAAATTTTGTCTATCTCTTACAGTTTGTCAGTTATACAAAAGTCATTCAGAGTAAAGAGAACTTCTGAGTACATTCACAGAAAATACAAGATATACATTTGTTGTGTCGTAAGCAAAGTACATATCATATCTTTTCGTTTTCCGTAATGTGTATAAAAGAACCACTTATTATGAATACTAAATTGTGTGAACGTCTAGGGAGTTGTGGTGAATGTATAACAAAGTAAAGCTATTTAATTAATAGTTACATAGCCGATCAGAATAAAAATAGAGTTTGGCCAGCATTGGTACGTTAACCCTAGGAGGAAAATGTAATGTGCTGTTTGGAGAAAATAGCGGCCAATAAAGCGGGAACTGCATGAAGTATTAGATTTTCCATTAAGTTGTCAGTATGCCGAGAAAAGCTGCGTGGCGGTACTATACTACTAAGGTAAAGTACTATAAAGGTAAAGTCATGAAAATGACAAAACTTGTTTTTAAATATTTCTTAAAATTAAACGTAAGTTATAGGTATATAATACTATCGGATAAAGCTATGTAAAATGAACACAATGTGTATTGTTTAACGCCCGGTTTTACTACATACGGCACCGCAGGTGGTTACACGATGATACATGAGATGAAGATGGAGTACCGATGGAACGAGATGGCGGGGAAGGCCAGTGCCTTGTTGTCCACCACACATCATACTTTGCGGTCGCCTGGGATCGATGCCGGGCCGCCTAGTTGAGAGCCAAGCGGTCCAAACTCTCAGCCACGACGCGGCCGAAAAATGCATACAAAATTACCCTTATTCGTTTAATTTTATTCAAAATGGGCTATAAAGCACCCCCTAGCATCGCCAGAAACAAGCCATCCAAAACCAGGGCTTACTCATTAGTATTATGGTTTTTATTTCTAAAGTTGCACGAAATATTGTAGCGTTCAAAGTAAGGACCGTTCCCAGACCTGCTGGTTTTTGATGTCTAAAACTTGTTAAATATAAACAGATAGCACAAGATGTTTGAAGTTTTGTTGAGTAGCTCTGCTTCAAGTTCATCTATACGCTACCTTCTTAATATGCTGCCGGAGATATTTCAGTCCGAACCGATACTTCTTAATAACTGTCGGCTACCAGGCGTCAGGGTTGCGGTAATACAAAGATATCATTCTAGGGATTAGAGACAAACTTTTGACATAGACTAGATCATTTGCGGCTTTTGAACAATGCCTTAACGCCCTAATATGTGTCCAAGTACCAAAGCTGCGAGTGTTTGTCTGTAGATTTTGTTCCAATCCTCAATATTCCACAACGTGAAACCTTTAATGTTCTCTTCTCTATTACTGAAACGTTGAACTATATTTCTACACTAACGACACTTCAACATACCCGAGTCGTGGCAACAACTATAGAGTTTTCTTTTTAAAAGGACCCTAACCTAAAATTTTCATTTCTCCATTTTAAATTTGTATGTTAACAACACAAACAACAACCATTGCATTCTCTAAGTATACATCATATAGCGACCAAAACATCTGACTATCACTTAGAGTGCACTGTATTCCCTTGTAAGTACAGTAAGATAATGTTTGTCCTGTAGTAGCTAGAGCAATAAGTGTTTGGACAAGAGTAGAGAAACGTATATGTATATAATACATCAGATAAGTTTTTTATTCGGAGGCAAAAGTATATTTTCAGAGAATTCTTGTTATTGCATTTCTGGATGAAGTGGAGTATCTACTCTGTCTGGTAAGTAAGTTAATAGAGAAAGTAAAATCTGATTTAATAACAATAATAATGAATGTTAAGTTGAATGCATGAGATATGTATAACCAGTCAAGAGTTTACCGCCCAGATGCTACTGAGTCTATTCCCAGTGGACAAGTCTCCTCAACAATAGTGCTCGATCAAGCAAACAATAGAACGACGACCGTGTGACACGAAGTCCCAGTACAGTCACTGCCATGTTACACGCCTTGTGTGTACCCTCGAAGTGTAGAAGGACCTATATCCTTAATTTTAACCAGTCACTACTTGATTACATTCAGATTCATTCTTCAACAGAAGTTTATTTCTCTATGTGTTTCGTGTTGATTGAGGCATTTTTTACAAAACCTTAGTTATTACGTTTCCATACAAACAGGTGTGAAATTATGAGACTAAAGTTCGTTTGTAGAAGTTTGCTATTCTTCTTCTTTATTTTGTTGTAGCCAACATCAGTGATAAAATGTCTGCGTTTGCTCCAATGTAAGTCATAGTAGCACTATGAATGAAATGGGTAAAATGAACCAAGGGTCCGTAGAATTTAGACTTAACTGACATTCAACTTTCAGGTTAAGGGAAAACATTACATAGATAACTCACCTTAAACAACATTCGAACTCCGGACCTCTTGAATATATTGCAAACACGCAACCCTCGTACCACAGACGTAACTAAACGCCCATCACTTAAGTTGAAGTGATTTCTGGGTAAAAAAATATCCTCAAATGCTGCCATCATATGTCCAATATACTTACTACGAGAAAATAATAATAATAATAGTAATAATAATAGTGATAATGATAATAATAATGATAATGATGATAATAATAATGATAATGATAATAATGATGATAATGATGATGATAATGATGATAATGATGACGATAATGATGATGATCATAATGATGATGATGATGATGATGATGATGATGATGATGATGATGATGATGATGATGATGATGATGATGATGATGATGATGATGATGATGATGATGATGATGATGATGATGATGATGATGATGATGATGATGATGATGATGATGATGATGATGATGATGATGATGATGATGATGATGATGATGATGATGATGATGATGATGATGATGATGATGATGATGATGATGATGATGATGATGATGATGATGATGATGATGATGATGATGATGATGATGATGATGATGATGATGATGATAATAATAATAATAATGATAATAATAATAATAATAATAATAATAATAATAATAATAATAATAATAATAATAATAATAATAATAATATTAATAATAATAATAATAATAATAATAATAATAATAATAATAATAATAATAATAATAATAATAATAATAATAATAATAATAATAATAATAATAATAATAATAATAATAATAATAATAATAATAATAATAATAACAATAATAACAATAACAATAATAATAATAATAATAATAATAATAATAATAATAATAATAATAATAATAATAATAATAATAATAATAATAATAATAATAATAATAATAATAATAATAATAATAATAATAATAATAATAATAATAATAATAATAATAATAATAATAATAATAATAATAATAATAATAATAATAATAAATTTGGGGCGTCCATTGAAAATATAATACTATCCTGCAATTTACGGCATCGTCAGACATAACCAGTGGCGCAAAGCTTGCAGTCCGACACTAAAGCCTTACTACATAAATAGTTATTTATGATTGTAACATTTGGGAAAATGGGAGTTTAATTACTTAGAACACGAGTGACATATAGTATATTTTAGAGAGTACTAAATATTTATAGATATATTGTAGATTATAAATAGTTTGTTTTGTTTACTTCGGAGACCTGAAGCTTAACGTTTTGCGATGTTCAATTATTGCCTTGTTTTGCATCACATTCTATAGATATAAAATGTAACATAAAGGAGGCAATGAAACTAATAAAACGAAAATAATGTAATAACACTTTAATGTATTAATAGGTTGAAACCTTCACACAACGGGTTACAAGTTTCACTAAATCTATTGCTCTTTTGAGGAAATTGTGATGCTTGTACTGCAAATGCACAAGAAACTGATGTTGGCTGCATTGGAGTGTTAAAAAAAACTTTAAAATGCGTGGCAGGATTATCTACTTTTAACATTACTTAGAGATCTCCAAAGACGGGCTTTTGACGTTATCTCTCTAAAAACAATTATTTGTAAGAAAGCTTCACTTATATTTTATTTATCTTTTGTTTATGAAACCAGTTTCAATTGAATTCTGTGAAATTTTCATCAATGTTCTTAAAGATAAGTGGAGTTGTTCAAGGAATTATATTTTATGTAGTATTCGTTGCTTTACTGTTGCTAGCTTCTATTTTTTACATACTTAAGCCTTATCCTACAGTTTACAAAACCTGATCTGGAATAAAGCAGTGTCTACAAATCAGACATTGAAATGACAACAATAAACGCAGTGTGCACCTGCCTGCCGTGCTAGGGGTCCTGGGTTCGATTCCCCAAGATAATTCGTCATCTTCCCCAGAGTCTAGAAGTATGAATGAGAATGCATGATTAAAACCCAACGAATACGAGTTCACACCTTCGATATGTTCCAAAGGAGAACGGCCGCCGATGTGATCATTGCAGTTAAAGGCGGGTTATAAATGTGTACGTGATCTAATGATTAAAGCCCAACGAATACGAGTTAACACCTTCGATATGTTCCAAAGGAGAACGGCCGCCGATGTGACCATTGCAGTTAAGGCGAGGTATAAACGTGTACGTGATCTAATGATTAAAACCCAACGAATACGAGTTAACACCTTCGATATGTTCCAAAGGAGAACGGCCGCCGATATGATCATTGCAGTTAAAGGCGGGGTATAAACGTGTACGTGATCTAATGATTAAAACCCAACGAATACTAGTTAACACCTTCGATATGTTCCAAAGGAGAACGGACGCCGATATGACCATTGCAGTTAAGGCGAGGTATAAACGTGTACGTGATCTAATGATTAAAACCCAACGAATACGAGTTAACACCTTCGATATGTTCCAAAGGAGAACGGCCGCCGATATGATCATTGAAGTTAATTGCGAGGTATAAATGTGTACGTGGTCTAATGATTAAAACCCAACGAATACGAGTTAACACCTTCGATATGTTCTAAAGGAGAACGGCCGCCGATATGACCATTGAAGTTAATTGCGAGGTATAAATGTGTACGTGGTCTAATGATTAAAACCCAACGAATACGAGTTAACACCTTCGATATGTTCCAAAGGAGAACGGCCGCCGATATGATCATTGAAGTTAATTGCGAGGTATAAATGTGTACGTGGTCTAATGATTAAAACCCAACGAATACGAGTTAACACCTTCGATATGTTCCAAAGGAGAACGGCCGCCGATATGATCATTGAAGTTAATTGCGAGGTATAAATGTGTACGTGGTCTAATGATTAAAACCCAACGAATACGAGTTAACACCTTCGATATGTTCCAAAGGAGAACGGCCGCCGATATGATCATTGAAGTTAATTGCGAGGTATAAATGTGTACGTGGTCTAATGATTAAAACCCAACGAATACGAGTTAACACCTTCGATATGTTCCAAAGGAGAACGGCCGTCGATGTGATCTTTGCAGTTAAAGGCGAGGTATAAATGTGTACGTGGTCTAATGATTAAAACCCAACGAATACGAGTTAACACCTTCGATATGTTCCAAAGGAGAACGGCCGCCGATATGATCATTGAAGTTAATTGCGAGGTATAAATGTGTACGTGATCTAATGATTAAAACCCAACGAATACGAGTTAACACCTTCGATATGTTCCAAAGGAGAACGGCCGCCGATATGATCTTTGCAGTTAAAGGCGAGGTATAAATGTGTACGTGATCTAATGATTAAAACACAACGAATACGAGTTAACACCTTCGATATGTTCCAAAGGAGAACGGCCGCCGATATGACCATTGCAGTTAAGGCGAGGTATAAATGTGTACGTGATCTAATGATTAAAACCCAACGAATACGAGTTAACACCTTCGATATGTTCCAAAGGAGAACGGCCGCCGATATGATCTTTGCAGTTAATTGCGAGGTATAAATGTGTACGTGATCTAATGATTAAAACCCAACGAATACGAGTTAACACCTTCGATATGTTCCAAAGGAGAACGGCCGCCGATATGATCTTTGCAGTTAAAGGCGAGGTATAAATGTGTACGTGATCTAATGATTAAAACACAACGAATACGAGTTAACACCTTCGATATGTTGTAAAGGAGAACGGCCGCCGATATGACCATTGCAGTTAAGGCGAGGTATAAATGTGTACGTGATCTAATGATTAAAAGCCAACGAATACGAGTTAACACCTTCGATATGTTCTAAAGGAGAACGGCCGCCGATATGACCATTGCAGTTAAGGCGAGGTATAAATGGAACAAAAAAAAAAAAAAAATCTGAAACTGAATCATCGATAATAAACCTAGCTTTATCTTGCAGTTTCCTAGAACAAACTCAAACGTAACGGAATTTCTGCGATTTTAGACATTGAAACATCGATAATAATGCTAACATTTTCCAGATGACGTAATATGTGCTAACCAGAAGCAGATCAGGAATGACGCGGTGGAAGTAATCTTTAAAATGTACTGGGATGACGATTCTCCCATCAACACAGCGCTAAACCAATTAATTCCCCCTGAACACATGCGATATTTCATGCTTCCCCTTGAGGTCCCAAAGCGACTGGGAGAACGGCAATACAATTAACTGACTGCATCTTCAAGAAGTACCTGGTGGACACTCGATATCCGTGTAACCGACCAACGAGGGGTGATTTCCCCAGTCACGTGACCTAGCTGGGATGATTGAGATATAATGTGCAGCACATGTCCCGTTCCTACAAAACAATTTTGGGACCAGTTTATTACAGTTCACATAACAACATTACGGGGCGCACCCCCTCCCCAATGTGACAGCGTGAACACTGCACCCCACTAAATAAAACAGACCTCCCTTTACATATCACATCCGAATGTAATTAAAAATATAAATAATAAAGTAGGAGCATCAGAAGGGCTGTGTATTTGTTGGCATACATAAGCGCGATTAAAATTAGCGCAGGGCTAATAGAGTTTTAGTGTAGGGCCATTAATGTTGCAGTCGAGTCCCTGACAGGCGAACAATAGCGCCATTGTTATCTGGTGGTAGCTTCGCTTTTGGCTTTTATTGTTGGTGAGTGCCGCTTGTCTAAGGCGTACTGTGACGTCTACCTAAGGTAGAGGAATTGTTCTTCCCTTTGTCTAAGGTAGAGGAATACTGTACCCTTGTCTAAGGCAGAGGAATACTGTACCCTTGTATAATGTAGGGGACTTGTATGTGCCGCTTGTCTAAGGCGTACTGTGACGTCTACCTAAGGTAGAGGAATTGTTCTTCCCTTTGTCTAAGGTAGAGGAATACTGTACCCTTGTCTAAGGCAGAGGAATACTGTACCCTTGTATAATGTAGGGGACTTGTATGTGCCGCTTGTCTAAGGCGTACTGTGACGTTTATCTAAGGTAGAGGAATTGTTCTTCCCTTTGTCTAAGGCAGAGGAATACTGTACCCTTGTCTAAGGCAGAGGAATACTGTACCCTTGTATAATGTAGGGGACTTGTATGTGCCGCTTGTCTAAGGCGTACTGTGACGTTTACCTAAGGTAGAGGAATTGTTCTTCCCTTTGTCTAAGGTAGAGGAATACTGTACCCTTGTCTAAGGCAGAGGAATACTGTACCCTTGTATAATGTAGGGGACTTGTATGTGCCGCTTGTCTAAGGCGTACTGTGACGTTTACCTAAGGTAGAGGAATTGTTCTTCCCTTTGTCTAAGGTAGAGGAATACTGTACCCTTGTCTAAGGCAGAGGAATACTGTACCCTTGTATAATGTAGGGGACTTGTATGTGCCGCTTGTCTAAGGCGTACTGTGACGTTTACCTAAGGTAGAGGAATTGTTCTTCCCTTTGTCTAAGGTAGAGGAATACCGTACCCTTGTCTAAGGCAGAGGAATACTGTACCCTTGTATAATGTAGGGGACTTGTATGTGCCGCTTGTCTAAGGCGTACTGTGACGTTTACCTAAGGTAGAGGAATTGTTCTTCCCTTTGTCTAAGGTAGAGGAATACTGTACCCTTGTCTAAGGCAGAGGAATACTGTACCCTTGTATAATGTAGGGGACTTGTATATGCCGCTTGTCTAAGGCGTACTGTGACGTTTACCTAAGGTAGAGGAATTGTTCTTCCCTTTGTCTAAGGTAGAGGAATACTGTACCCTTGTCTAAGGCAGAGGAATACTGTACCCTTGTATAATGTAGGGGACTTGTATATGCCGCTTGTCTAAGGCGTACTGTGACGTTTATCTAAGGTAGAGGAATTGTTCTTCCCTTTGTCTAAGGTAGAGGAATACTGTACCCTTGTCTAAGGCAGAGGAATACTGTACCCTTGTATAATGTAGGGGACTTGTATGTGCCGCTTGTCTAAGGCGTACTGTGACGTTTACCTAAGGTAGAGGAATTGTTCTTCCCTTTGTCTAAGGTAGAGGAATACTGTACCCTTGTCTAAGGCAGAGGAATACTGTACCCTTGTATAATGTAGGGGACTTGTATATGCCGCTTGTCTAAGGCGTACTGTGACGTTTACCTAAGGTAGAGGAATTGTTCTTCCCTTTGTCTAAGGTAGAGGAATACTGTACCCTTGTCTAAGGCAGAGGAATACTGTACCCTTGTATAATGTAGGGGACTTGTATGTGCCGCTTGTCTAAGGCGTACTGTGACGTTTATCTAAGGTAGAGGAATTGTTCTTCCCTTTGTCTAAGGTAGAGGAATACTGTACCCTTGTCTAAGGCAGAGGAATACTGTACCCTTGTATAATGTAGGGGACTTGTATGTGCCGCTTGTCTAAGGCGTACTGTGACGTTTACCTGAGGTAGAGGAATTGTTCTTCCCTTTGTCTAAGGTAGAGGAATACTGTACCCTTGTCTAAGGCAGAGGAATACTGTACCCTTGTATAATGTAGGGGACTTGTATGTGCCGCTTGTCTAAGGCGTACTGTGACGTTTATCTAAGGTAGAGGAATTGTTCTTCCCTTTGTCTAAGGTAGAGGAATACCGTACCCTTGTCTAAGGTAGAGGAATACCGTACCCTTGTCTAAGGCAGAGGAATACTGTACCCTTGTATAAGGTAGTGCAGTACTATACACAGATAATTTGTCTACCGCTTGGATAAGGTAGTGGAGTACTGTGCAGAAATAGTTTGGGCAATTTGTATAAGGTAGTGGAGTACTGTACACAGATAATATGCCTACCGCTTGTATAAGGTAGTGGAGTACTGTACACAAATAATTTGTCTACCGCTTGTATAAGGTAGTGGAGTACTGTGCAGAAATAGTTTGGGCAATTTGTATAAGGTAGTACAGTATTATGCATAAATATTTTGGTTTATATCACTTGTGTGAGTAATTATATTTTGATATCTCATAAGTAAAGTCGGGTTTTTTATTTTGATTTTTTGGAAAATCTATTGGGTTTGTTTGGTTTGGCAATATTATTTCTAGGATGCCATGGCTAGTATTGCGTACATTGCGAGCAATATCAGTCTTCAGTTGTTAATAAACAATCACAAAATGGAGATAACAAAGTTTGAACTTAGAGTCCTAAAACAAGATTATAAAGTCGCTGCCGCAGCTCGAAGAATATGTGAAGTGGAAGGAGAAGGTGTTGTCAGTGAGCGTGTGGCACAACGATAGTTCCAATGTATCAAAAATGGAGACGAAAACACTAAACTTTTACTACTTTCTGGAAGACCTAAAGTATGGAATATCGCCAAGTTCTGCGAGAAAACCCCCCAAAAATACACGTAGGCTTTCAAAAGAACTGGGTGCATCAAAAGATACCATGCATCGCCACATTAAGAAATTTGAAAAATCATACTGAGGGTGCAGTTTTGCTGCTCATGAAGTGACAGCTCAACAGGCCGAACGTAGAGTCCATATCTGTCGTCAGCTTATGCGTATATATTACTGAAACTCCGATGTCTCGAAACAATGGCTTGATGACCGCCAACCTGCCAAAGTCAACATTTAAAAAATCAGTTTGGTCCCAAAGTACATAATGTTGTGTGTTTGTGCTATGTTGAAGTTTGTTGCAGACGAGCGACCAGTTGATGCGAATCTTTACTCTAAGCAACTGGAACGAGTTCAAGAAATTTTGAGACGGAAACATCCAGCATTAGTTAAGGGTAGTCGTAAAGCCCTATATTACTAATGTTAATATTAATGCCCCGTTTTCTCAGGATCTATTGGGTGTAGAATTCCAAACTTTTTACATTGTATGTATTGGCCCTTTCTAAATATACTGATTCTCATTCGTATAAGAATCTAATATAGTACATATTTTATAATTGTTTCACTGCAGTTCTAATTTTTCGTTAAAAGCTGAACTTTTTTTTTAAAATAATCCATTTGAGAAAATTGACTCTCTGAGGATCCACAACATCACTGTAGAATTTAGATCATGTCATAAAATTTTTATGGAAATATTACTAATGGTTTATGAGAAAACGTGACTTTTATATTGAAAAATGTAGCATTGAGAAAATTGATGTACAAGTAAAACTAAAATAGATGCATATTAATTTTTTAACTGAACGCCTCTTTTTTGCCAAGATCCATCAAAGGAGTCAGTAAGTCAGTATTATTATCATTCTCTACTATATATTCACTTATAGCAGTCCTCAGCTGTCTTTGTCACACTTGTTCCCACTATTGATGTGTATTTAGCATACCACAAAGTACCTTACCAGCTGAAAATACATCTAAGTCCATAATATAAACTCAACTTATTTTCAAAAGGCTGGATTCTTTTCATGTTTTTCTGATGTGTAAAATTTCTTCATGCTCTCACAATTTCTGCACTGTTAGGTTATTTATTACGTCATTTCTTTGAGAAACATTTTCATGCAGACTCACTTTCCTCCCACAAATATTACAACTGACAAAGTCACTAAAAACTGAACTTAACATATTAAAATTAATTAATATATTTATATTTGTTTCATCTTCATTAATGTTACTGTACTTCTTTTCCTTTTAGAAGTTTCAACGTTCTCAACAGGGTTGTTCAACACTAAATTTTCACCTTGTTGTGCAATTACATATTCTACCGAAGAAATGTTGATTGCCTTTGTTTTTTCTCTTTTTAAACAAACCTCAAATAGGCTGAGCACATCCAAGATATTAACACTTGTTTACATAATTAAACAAACTCTAACCACAAATTCTGATGTTATATTGAATTCCAGAATATTCAACATATAAATCAGAGTTTCTCCTAAAATATAAGACAAACCACAGCCTCCTAGACCAAACAGTTCTAGAGTTATAGGTTCTTCCATAAAACCTTGTCAGGATTTTAAAAAAATTAAAGGATTACAGTTATATATTGTGACTTTGTGGGTTCGTGAAATGAAAAGTCCAATTTCACCACTCAAAAATGTTCTTTATTTCCACCGACTTACAGTTAAACTCTTGCCAATTACACAGAATTACGTAATGCACACAATTACGATTCACCAATTCGTCCGTTACAATTTCACTTGCACTCGTAATTACGTACAATCTTCCGATGCTCGTCGTAGCACTGCATTCTTACACCAAGAACTCTGACTAACTCCCCCTTGCACGACGTGTTGCTTATATAGGGTCCGCTTGCCGATCTAGAAGGTTCTCGATTAGATTGAATGTCCCGAGTTTCCAGAACCTAGGAGAAGGGTAAAGAGACGCCTCAGGGGCCCGACATCCCTCTCCTAACCATCCCTTCTTAACGCTATAAGACAAACGAGGGGGCGGGGCGAACGCCCCCGTCTCCTGTCGCCCACTATATAGGGTGTTCCGATGCTCGCGTGACAATATATATATAATTTAAAATAGTAAATATTGGTCTAATATAATAAAGCATATGTCAAATTAATCAGGATGTATTATATTTTCATAATATGAAAAAAACTGAAAAAGTCCAAATTTGTCATATAGGACCTTTATGACTCCCTTAACCGAAATAGACTTCTATTGCAGCAGGACAATGCAACACCACATACTGCAGGAAAACTTCACGAATTGCAAGGAATCGAACTGCTACCACACCCAGCATACAGCCCTGATATCGTATCATCAGATTATCATCTTTCTGGATCCATGGTTCAGTTTCTACGTGGAAGAGGTTTTGACAACATCGAAGCAGTACAAGTGAGTGTAAACAACCAGAGATTGGTACCATCGTGGGGTAATAAACGTCGATGTCTCAAGACCATACAATCCAATGGTCTATACCTTGAAACATTAGATAATGTTTGTCAGAATAATTATTCTTGTTAAAAAAAAACGACAACACTTATGAGAGAGCATCTATACTAGGTATATAAAAAAGTACAATATTGCACTCAAGAAACAATAGATGGATACCTTTGAAATACATGTCTTAATGACAAGGGAATGAATACAATAAAATTCAAGAGACAACTTGCGCTCAATGTCCATAGGTCTGCCTTTGAATAGCGTACATTCAAAACTAAAAGTCAGATAAGTAGCTGCATATTTAAAACATTTGTTGGACCTTTCCTGGAAAATCCATCCCACACTACTTACATGGAACATTTCTCAAAGTTTTTAGTAACCTACTCAAATACAGTTGTAACAATTCTAATTAAAATACAATAAGTATAATATCTTTTCATTACAAATAAAATGCACACCTTAAATTTTCTGTGAATGTTCTCAGAAGTTCTCTTTATTCTGAATGACTTTTGTATAACTGAAAAACTGTAAGAGATAGACAAAATATTACTACATAACAAATGCATATCTTGAATTTTCTGTGAATGTTCTCAGAAGTTCTCTTCATTCTGAATGACTTTTGTATAACCGATAAACTGTAAGAGATAGACAAAATATTACTACATAACAAATGTATATCTTGAGTTTTCTGTGAATGTACTCAGAAGTTCTCTTTATCCTGAATGACTTTTGTATAACCGATAAACTGTAAGAGATAGACAAAATATTAATACACAACAAATGTATATCTTGAATTTTCTCTGAATGTTCTCAGAAGTTCATTTTATTCTGAATGACTTTTGTATAACTGATAAACTGTAAGAGATAGACAAAATATTACTACATAACAAATGTGTATCTTGAATTTTCTCTGAATGTACTCAGAAGTTCGCTTTATTCCGAGTGACTTTTGTATAACTGATAAACTGTAAGAGATAGACAAAATATTACTACATAACAAATGTATATCTTGAGTTTTCTGTGAATGTACTCAGAAGTTCTCTTTATCCTGAATGACTTTTGTATAACCGATAAACTGTAAGAGATAGACAAAATATTACTACGTAACAAATGTATATCTTGAATTTCCTGTGAATGTACTCAGAAGTTCGCTTTATTCCGAGTGACTTTTGTATAACTGATAAACTGTAAGAGGTAGACAAAATATTACTACATAACAAATGCATATCTTGAATTTCCTGTGAATGTACTCAGAAGTTCTCTTTATTCTGAATGACTTTTGTATAACTGATAAACTGTAAGAGATAGACAAAATATTACTACATAACAAATACATATCTTGAATTTCCTGTGAATGTACTCAGAAGTTCTCATTATTCTGAATGACTTTTGTATAACTGATAAACTGTAAGAGATAGACAAAATATTACTACATAACAAATGTATATCTTGAATTGTCTGTGAATGTACTCAGAAGTTCTCTTTATTCTGAATGACTTTTGTATAACTGATAAACTGTAAGAGATAGACAAAATATTACTACATAACAAATGCATATCTTGAATTTCCTGTGAATGTACTCAGAAGTTCTCTTTATTCTGAATGACTTTTGTATAACTGATAAACTGTAAGAGATAGACAAAATATTACTACATAACAAATGTATATCTTGAGTTTTCTGTGAATGTACTCAGAAGTTCTCTTTATCCTGAATGACTTTTGTATAACCGATAAACTGTAAGAGATAGACAAAATATTAATACACAACAAATGTATATCTTGAATTTTCTCTGAATGTTCTCAGAAGTTCTCTTTATTCTGAATGACTTTTGTATAACTGATAAACTGTAAGAGATAGACAAAATATTACTACATAACAAATGTGTATCTTGAATTTTCTCTGAATGTACTCAGAAGTTCGCTTTATTCCGAGTGACTTTTGTATAACTGATAAACTGTAAGAGATAGACAAAATATTACTACACAACAAATGTATATCTTGAATTTTCTGTGAATGTACTCAGAAGTTTTCTTTATTCCGAATGACTTTTGTATAACTGATAAACTGTAAGAGATAGACAAAATATTACTACATAACAAATGTATATCTTGAATTTCCTGTGAATGTACTCAGAAGTTCTCTTTATTCCGAATGACTTTTGTATAACTGATAAACTGTAAGAGATAGACAAAATATTACTACATAACAAATGTATATCTTGAATGTTCTGTGAATGTACTCAGAAGTTTTCTTTATTCTGAATGACTTTTGTATAACTGATAAACTGTAAGAGATAGACAAAATATTACTACATAACAAATGTATATCTGGAATTTTCTGTGAATGTACTCAGAAGTTCGCTTTATTCCGAATGACTTTTGTATAACCGATAAACTGTAAGAGGTAGACAAAATATTACTACATAACAAATGTATATCTTGAATTTTCTGTGAATGTACTCAGAAGTTTTCTTTATTCTGAATGACTTTTGTATAACTGATAAACTGTAAGAGATAGACAAAATATTACTACATAACAAATGTGTATCTTGAATTTTCTCTGAATGTACTCAGAAGTTCGCTTTATTCCGAGTGACTTTTGTATAACTGATAAACTGTAAGAGGTAGACAAAATATTTCTACATAACAAATGTATATCTTGAATTGTCTGTGAATGTACTCAGAAGTTCTCTTTATTCTGAATGACTTTTGTATAACTGATAAACTGTAAGAGATAGACAAAATATTACTACACAACAAATGTATATCTTGAATTTCCTGTGAATGTACTCAGAAGTTCTCTTTATTCGGAATGACTTTTGTATAACTGATAAACTGTAAGAGATAGACAAAATATTACTACATAACAAATGGGTATCTTGAATTTTCTGTGAATGTACTCAGAAGTTTTCTTTATTCTGAATGTCTTTTGTATAACTGATAAACTGTAAGAGATAGACAAAATATTACTACACAACAAATGTATATCTTGAATTTTCTGTGAATATACTCAGAAGTTTTCTTTATTCTGAATGACTTTAGTATAACTGATAAACTGTAAGAGATAGACAAAATATTACTACACAACAAATGTATATCTTGAATTTTCTGTGAATATACTCAGAAGTTTTCTTTATTCGGAATGACTTTTGTATAACTGATAAACTGTAAGAGATAGACAAAATATTACTACACAACAAATGTATATCTTGAATTTTCTGTGAATATACTGAGAAGTTCTCTTTATTCGGAATGACTTTTGTATAACTGATAAACTGTAAGAGATAGACAAAATATTACTACATAACAAATGTATATCTTGAATTTTCTGTGAATGTACTCAGAAGTTTTCTTTATTCTGAATGTCTTTTGTATAACTGATAAACTGTAAGAGATAGACAAAATATTACTACATAACAAATGTATATCTTGAATTTTCTGTGAATATACTCAGAAGTTCTCTTTATTCTGAATGTCTTTTGTATAACTGATAAACTGTAAGAGATAGACAAAATATTACTACATAACAAATGTATATCTTGAATTTCCTGTGAATGTACTCAGAAGTTCGCTTTATTCCGAGTGACTTTTGTATAACTGATAAACTGTAAGAGGTAGACAAAATATTACTACATAACAAATGCATATCTTGAATTTCCTGTGAATGTACTCAGAAGTTCTCTTTATTCTGAATGACTTTTGTATAACTGATAAACTGTAAGAGGTAGACAAAATATTACTACATAACAAATGCATATCTTGAATTTCCTGTGAATGTACTCAGAAGTTCTCTTTATTCTGAATGACTTTTGTATAACTGATAAACTGTAAGAGATAGACAAAATATTACTACATAACAAATGCATATCTTGTATTTTCTGTGAATGTACTCAGAAGTTCTCTTTATTCTGAATGACTTTTGTATAACTGATAAACTGTAAGAGGTAGACAAAATATTACTACATAACAAATGCATATCTTGAATTTCCTGTGAATGTACTCAGAAGTTCTCTTTATTCTGAATGACTTTTGTATAACTGATAAACTGTAAGAGATAGACAAAATATTACTACATAACAAATGTATATCTTGAATTTCCTGTGAATGTACTCAGAAGTTCTCATTATTCTGAATGACTTTTGTATAACTGATAAACTGTAAGAGATAGACAAAATATTACTACATAACAAATGTATATCTTGAGTTTTCTGTGAATGTACTCAGAAGTTCTCTTTATTCTGAATGACTTTTGTATAACTGATAAACTGTAAGAGATAGACAAAATATTACTACATAACAAATGTGTATCTTGAATTTTCTCTGAATGTACTCAGAAGTTCGCTTTATTCCGAGTGACTTTTGTATAACTGATAAACTGTAAGAGATAGACAAAATATTACTAAATAACAAATGTATATCTTGAGTTTTCTGTGAATGTACTCAGAAGTTCTCTTTATCCTGAATGACTTTTGTATAACCGATAAACTGTAAGAGATAGACAAAATATTACTACGTAACAAATGTATATCTTGAGTTTTCTGTGAATGTACTCAGAAGTTCTCTTTATCCTGAATGACTTTTGTATAACCGATAAACTGTAAGAGATAGACAAAATATTAATACACAAGAAATGTATATCTTGAATTTTCTCTGAATGTTCTCAGAAGTTCTCTTTATTCTGAATGACTTTTGTATAACTGATAAACCGTAAGAGATAGACAAAATATTACTACATAACAAATGTGTATCTTGAATTTTCTCTGAATGTACTCAGAAGTTCGCTTTATTCCGAGTGACTTTTGTATAACTGATAAACTGTAAGAGATAGACAAAATATTACTACACAACAAATGTATATCTTGAATTTTCTGTGAATGTACTCAGAAGTTTTCTTTATTCCGAATGACTTTTGTATAACTGATAAACTGTAAGAGATAGACAAAATATTACTACATAACAAATGTATATCTTGAATTTCCTGTGAATGTACTCAGAAGTTTTCTTTATTCCGAATGACTTTTGTATAACTGATAAACTGTAAGAGATAGACAAAATATTACTACATAACAAATGTATATCTTGAATTTTCTGTGAATGTACTCAGAAGTTTTCTTTATTCTGAATGACTTTTGTATAACTGATAAACTGTAAGAGATAGACAAAATATTACTACATAACAAATGTATATCTGGAATTTTCTGTGAATGTACTCAGAAGTTCGCTTTATTCCGAATGACTTTTGTATAACCGATAAACTGTAAGAGGTAGACAAAATATTACTACATAACAAATGTATATCTTGAATTTTCTGTGAATGTACTCAGAAGTTTTCTTTATTCTGAATGACTTTTGTATAACTGATAAACTGTAAGAGATAGAAAAAATATTACTACATAACAAATGTGTATCTTGAATTTTCTCTGAATGTACTCAGAAGTTCGCTTTATTCCGAGTGACTTTTGTGTAACTGATAAACTGTAAGAGGTAGACAAAATATTTCTACATAACAAATGTATATCTTGAATTGTCTGTGAATGTACTCAGAAGTTCTCTTTATTCTGAATGACTTTTGTATAACTGATAAACTGTAAGAGATAGACAAAATATTACTACACAACAAATGTATATCTTGAATTTCCTGTGAATGTACTCAGAAGTTCTCTTTATTCGGAATGACTTTTGTATAACTGATAAACTGTAAGAGATAGACAAAATATTACTACACAACAAATGGGTATCTTGAATTTTCTGTGAATGTACTCAGAAGTTCTCTTTATTCGGAATGACTTTTGTATAACTGATAAACTGTAAGAGATAGACAAAATATTACTACACAACAAATGTATATCTTGAATTTTCTGTGAATATACTCAGAAGTTTTCTTTATTCGGAATGACTTTTGTATAACTGATAAACTGTAAGAGATAGACAAAATATTACTACACAACAAATGTATATCTTGAATTTTCTGTGAATATACTCAGAAGTTTTCTTTATTCGGAATGACTTTTGTATAACTGATAAACTGTAAGAGATAGACAAAATATTACTACACAACAAATGTATATCTTGAATTTTCTGTGAATATACTCAGAAGTTCTCTTTATTCGGAATGACTTTTGTATAACTGATAAACTGTAAGAGATAGACAAAATATTACTACATAACAAATGTATATCTTGAATTTTCTGTGAATATACTCAGAAGTTCTCTTTATTCTGAAGGTCTTTTGTATAACTGATAAACTGTAAGAGATAGACAAAATATTACTACACAACAAATGTATATCTTGAATTTTCTGTGAATGTACTCAGAAGTTCTCTTTATTCTGAATGACTTTTGTATAACTGATAAACTGTAAGAGATAGACAAAATATTACTACATAACAAATGTATATCTTGAATTTTCTGTGAATATACTCAGAAGTTCTCTTTATTCTGAATATCTTTTGTATAACTGATAAACTGTAAGAGATAGACAAAATATTACTACATAACAAATGTATATCTTGAATTTTCTGTGAATGTACTCAGAAGTTCTCTTTATTCTGAATGTCTTTTGTATAACTGATAAACTGTAAGAGATAGACAAAATATTACTACATAACAAATGTATATCTTGAATTTTCTGTGAATATACTCAGAAGTTCTCTTTATTCTGAATGACTTTTGTATAACTGATAAACTGTAAGAGATAGACAAAATATTACTACACAACAAATGTATATCTTGAATTTTCTGTGAATGTACTGAGAAGTTCTCTTTATTCTGAATGACTTTTGTATAACTGATAAACTGTAAGAGATAGACAAAATATTACTACATAACAAATGTATATCTTGAATTTTCTCTGAATGTACTCAGAAGTTCTCTTTATTCTGAATGACTTTTGTATAACCGATAAACTGTAAGAGATAGACCAAATAATAGTACATAAAGTTAGTACAAAATTATTATATTTGTTGGACTTTTTTCAAATGGAAGGTCATTATTCATTTTTACCTCTGTTAAATCCAGGGAGAACATAATGTCAGTTAACTACTATAGAGTAAGATAAAGGTTATGATGAAGTACGCAGATAGTTTGTGCAGAAGTGAGATTTTTGTGTTTGTAATTAACAAGGAGGGATGTCCGGCGGCAGGCCGTTGCTATGGACACCATCTTGTTGACAAGGCTGTGTGATAAAGTGGGGCCTTGATCCAAGTCGACAGACGCTTACTTGGCGGGCTGCGGATTAGTGACGTCGCTGCCTGTTACAGAATCAATAAAGGTGCTCCAAATGAAATTACAACGGGCGCTCTTCTAGCTTTCACCCCAAATACCTACATGTTTTAAGCTCCCTTCAATTAAAATGTATCTACTAAACGTTTATACTAATGGTATTTCTAGGTACCTGCAGAGGAAGCAGGAAATTACAGTCGACTTTAAGTGACAATAAAATGTTTTATAGAACTCCTTCCATGTGATTTCTTTGATATTCCATTCTCTTTGTGTGACCATAGCATATAGCTATGACCATATCGACTTATTAGAAAAATATGTATCACACAAAAAAAAATTGTGTTTGATATAAATTGTATGGTTTAACAATATATAGTGGGTACATCTGTTACGTAGTAATATTTTGTCTATCTCTTACAGTTTGTCAGTTATACAAAAGTCATTCAGAATAAACAGAACTTCTGAGTACATTCACAGAAAATTCAAGATATACATTTGTTATGTAGTAATATTTTGTCTATCTCTTACAGTTTATCAGTTATACAAAAGTCATTCAGAATAAAGAGAACTTCTGAGTACATTCACAGAAAATTCAAGATATACATATGTTGTGTAGTAATATTTTGTCTATCTCTTACAGTTTATCAGTTATACAAAAGTCATTCAGAATAAAGAGAACTTCTGAGTACATTCACAGAAAATTCAAGATATACATTTGTTGTGTAGTAATATTTTGTCTATCTCTTACAGTTTATCAGTTATACAAAAGTCATTCAGAATAAACAGAACTTCTGAGTACATTCACAGAAAATTCAAGATATACATTTGTTGTGTAGTAATATTTTGTCTATCTCTTACAGTTTATCAGTTATACAAAAGTCATTCAGAATAAAGAGAACTTCTGAGTACATTCACAGAAAATTCAAGATATACATTTGTTATGTAGTAATATTTTGTCTATCTCTTACAGTTTATCAGTTATACAAAAGTCATTCAGAATAAAGAGAACTTCTGAGTACATTCACAGAAAATTCAAGATATACATTTGTTGTGTAGTAATATTTTGTCTATCTCTTACAGTTTATCAGTTATACAAAAGTCATTCAGAATAAAGAGAACTTCTGAGTACATTCACAGAAAATTCAAGATATACATTTGTTATGTAGTAATATTTTGTCTATCTCTTACAGTTTGTCAGTTATACAAAAGTCATTCAGAATAAAGAGAACTTCTGAGTACATTCACAGAAAATTCAAGATATACATTTGTTATGTAGTAATATTTTGTCTATCTCTTACAGTTTGTCAGTTATACAAAAGTCATTCAGAATAAAGAGAACTTCTGAGTACATTCACAGAAAATTCAAGATATACATTTGTTGTGTAGTAATATTTTGTCTATCTCTTACAGTTTGTCAGTTATACAAAAGTCATTCAGAATAAAGAGAACTTCTGAGTACATTCACAGAAAATTCAAGATACCCATTTGTTATGTAGTAATATTTTGTCTATCTCTTACAGTTTATCAGTTATACAAAAGTCATTCAGAATAAAGAGAACTTCTGAGTACATTCACAGAAAATTCAAGATATACATTTGTTGTGTAGTAATATTTTGTCTCTCTCTTACAGTTTATCAGTTATACAAAAGTCATTCAGAATAAAGAGAACTTCTGAGTACATTCACAGAAAATTCAAGATATACATTTGTTGTGTAGTAATATTTTGTCTCTCTCTTACAGTTTATCAGTTATACAAAAGTCATTCAGAATAAAGAGAACTTCTGAGTACATTCACAGAAAATTCAAGATATACATTTGTTGTGTAGTAATATTTTGTCTATCTCTTACAGTTTGTCAGTTATACAAAAGTCATTCAGAATAAAGAGAACTTCTGAGTACATTCACAGAAAATTCAAGATATACATTTGTTGAGTAGTAATATTTTGTCTATCTCTTACAGTTTGTCAGTTATACAAAAGTCATTCAGAATAAAGAGAACTTCTGAGTATATTCACAGAAAATTCAAGATATGCATTAGTTATGTAGTAATATTTTGTCTATCTCTTACAGTTTATCAGTTATACAAAAGTCATTCAGAGTAAAGAGAACTTTAAGTACATTCACAGAAAATTCAAGATATACATTTGTTATGTAGTAATATTTTGTCTATCTCTTACAGTTTGTCAGTTATACAAAAGTCATTCAGAATAAAGAGAACTTCTGAGTACATTCACAGAAAATTCAAGATACCTATACATTTGTTATGTAGTAATATTTTGTCTATCTCTTACAGTTTATCAGTGATACAAAAGTCATTCGGAATAAGAACATACCCAGAAAATTCAGGATCTGCACTTCATTACTTAATACTAGCTATTTAAAACGTTGACTATCTCTTAAAATCAACTGTATTTCCACATTCCGTTGTACGTACAACTAAATTAGTAATAAGATTTGACGTAGATTAAGTTTAAGTTTTAGAGGATGCCACCCCATACTGTACATTTGTCAAAAGTGAGTAGATGACGCCATGTGAAGGCAGTGCCAGTCTCGGTGATTACGGGTAACAAGCTAGTTCTTGAGATCTGCCGACTTTTTTATTTATTTATTTATTTATTTAATTTTACGTCCTCCAACGTTGTCATATCGGACAGTGAATGAAATGGGTGAAATGATGGTCAAATGTGTCCAGGGTTCATGGAGCTTAGAGCTACCCGACTTTCGTCTGT
The DNA here is from genome assembly GCA_030765055.1 of Mantis religiosa. Lineage (NCBI taxonomy): Eukaryota > Metazoa > Arthropoda > Insecta > Mantodea > Mantidae > Mantis > Mantis religiosa. The sequence continues at coordinate 233,714,543 of CM060951.1, read as the reverse complement.
GAGGTTAAGGGAAAGCCCCGGATAAAATCTTATCCAGGTAACTCACCCTGACCGAGATTCGAACTCGGGACCTCCTGAACGTGAGGTGGACATGCTACCATCTACGCTACCGAGGCGGGCGCGAGACCTGCCGATGGATGTTTTCGGTCGTAATACATTTCGGATATGGCTTCCTTCAACAGTAGTGACGTATTGTAGATTAATGGGACGTTAAAGAAACTCATGCCTTAAACGGAGGCCTTTGAGCAAAACCCTGCTGTCTTTCACAAGTAATATAAAATGGGAAGCTGAGAACCACTACAGAATTTAAAGAGTGTCGATCAGTGAATACGTAATTTGCCTGTCTCTATTTATACGGTATAGTTAGGATCTTCAATGGAGAAACAGTTATAATTAGACGGACGGAGTTAATGAATGACGTGCCACCTCCCAGATATTTGACGATGTAGCTTTATTAAGTAAGAGGCAGTGAATTAAGAGAACGGTAGAAAAGAGCTGAAATTTTGCCACACCACAAGGTTCAGTGACGTCAGCTGACAAATGGCGGTATAGTGGCACGTACATACATTCTTTATGAGTTCTTTTAACTAGACTTGGGTTCGAGTCTGACGTTTGCATGACGTACCGTGTTAGTCACGGAAACTCGTTCCCCCATCTGACAACTTTTTAAAAGTCTAATAGGAAATTACTTCTGGTAGGTAGTTTGATGTGACAAGAAAATTGCCGAGCACGGACAGTCACCGACAACGACACACGTTTACAAAAACAGCTTCATGTCTCATCATCGCAAATAAATAATGTTCATTTGCCTTTTAAAATTTCCCTACTATAAGTTTTATTTTTAATTATTTATTTGTACTGAGCTTCTTACAAATAAAAATACAGTAAAACCTGCTTAAAAGGACCCCTCATATCCCCAAAACCTGAGAGAACGGAAAATAAATTTCGGAACGGAGCTATTTCCAATGTAAAATTATAATGTAAACCGTAAAACTGCGTAACGCGGAAATGGAAATATTTTTCGGGAACCGTTTGCATAAACAGCCAGGGGTAGCTCGTCCTTACGTGCTGCAGCACTCTCTTTTCTGTTTTATATATCACTTTGTAGAAATTTCAAAAGACCATGTAAATAACAATGCATTATTGTAAGTATAACAAATCGAGTACAACCAATAATGAAAGCTTTATGCATGGAAAACAGCAGCGTAACTAATGGAACGCATCCGTGACGTGGACGTGCTGAGAGCTAGCAAGCTCGGTAATAAGTTATTGCGCATGCGTACAACCTTCCCCTCTTGCCTCCCTGATGTTCTAAGTTCCCTATATTTTCGCACAAATGCGTGCTGCAGCTGAGTGTTGCGCGGTGAAGCAGGGCCACCAACTCTCACAGTTTTGGCTGTAGAACTTGAATATGCATTGAACAATCTATTATTACTTTATATTTTAGATCTAGATACTAATTCCAAACTTCTTACGTAAACAGATCAATACCAGACAGATTGTTTGTGATGCACCTATCATGTTGGCACGATACTCCATTCCCGGGACCAAAGCAAGTGAATGCGGTTTGCATGTTCGTGCTGTATCCAAGTATTTCTTTGTGTACCGTTATTTAGTGGCTGATATCAGTTTATTTATTTTGTGTATGAGTGCGAAACATGTTATAAACTCTTTTTATTCAATGTATGAGTAACGAAAATTTTAAACAATAAATAATGAACACGGTTAATGAACTTCTTAAAACTGCCTTTTCAAGTCACGCATTAGAAGGAAGGGTTAGTATAAAAGTGTTAGGGCGAGCAATACGCGATATAAAAATTGAACAAAAAGTGAAAGGAAGTAGGAATTATGTTTACATAATGCAAAAACATCGGTGCATGGACTTCATTTTTCGAAACTTTTTCCCGCAGTACACTGTTATTTTTTCCACGAGCCGCCACTGTAAATAACCTGCTTACTCTATGTGTCGTGGTTTACAATGTACTTATTTTAAAAAAAGTGCAATCATCTTGAGGGCGACTCTACTTGTACCGAACTTCCATTAACCATAAAGTCATAAACCGTAATCCTTCTAGGAGAAGGCAAAACAAAGCATTAGCTCTTTATTCCAACACACATGGCAAGGGTACAACTGCTTTGTAGTGTGTTCATTCTCAGTTTAGTTGTTACAAGTGATCAAGTACGAGTGGAAGAAAACTGTCAACTCTCATCCAACACACATGATAAGGGTACAACTGTTTTGTAGTGTGTTCATTCTGAGTTTAGTTGTTACCAGTGATCAAGTACGAGTGGAAGAAAACTGACAACTTTCATCCAACACACATGGTAAGGGTACAACTGTTTTGAAGTGTGTTCATTCTGAGTTTAGTTGTTACAAGTGATCAAGTACGAGTGGAAGAAAACTGTCAACTTTCATCCAACTCACATGGTAAGGGTACAACTGTTTTGTAGTGTGTTCATTCTCAGTTTAGTTGTTACAAGTGATCAAGTACGAGTGGAAGAAGTCAACTTTCATCCAACACACATGGTAAGGGTACAACTGTTTGTAGTGTGTTCATTCTGAGTTTATTTGTTACAAGTGATCAAGTACGAGTGGAAGAAAACTGTCAACTCTCATCCAACACACATGGTAAAGGTACAACTGATTAGTAGTGTGTTCATTCTGAGTTTAGTTGTTACAAGTGATCAAGTACGAGTGGAAGAAAACTGCCAACTCTAATTCAACACACATGGTAAGGGTACAACTGTTTTGTAGTGTGTTCATTCTGAGTTTAGCTGTTACAAGAGATCAAGTACGAGTGGAAGAAGTCAACTTTCATCCAACACACATGGTAAGGGTACAACTGTTTTGTAGTGTGTTCATTCTCAGTTTAGTTGTTACAAGTGATCAAGTACGAGTGGAAGAAAACTGTCAACTCTCATTCAACACAAAAGGTAAGGGTACAACTGTTTTGTATTGTGTTCATTCTCAGTTTAGTTGTTACAAGTGATCAAGTACGAGTGGAAGAAAACTGTGAACTCTCATTCAACTCACATGGTAAGGGTACAAGTGTTTTGCAGTGTGTTCATTCCCAGTTTAGTTGTTACAAGTGATCAAGTACGAGTGGAAGAAGTCAACTTTCATCCAACACACATGGTAAGGGTACAACTGTTTGTAGTGTGTTCATTCTGATTTTATTTGTTACAAGTGATCAAGTACGAGTAGAAGAAAGCTGTCAACTATCATCCAACACACATGGTAAGGGTACAACCGTTTTGCAGTGGGTTCATTCTGAGTTTAGTTGTTACAAGTGATCAGGTACGAGTGGAAGAAAGCTGTCAACTCTCATCCAACACACATGCTAAAGGTACAACTGTTTTGTAGTGTGTTCATTGTCAGTTTAGTTGTTACAAGTGATCAAGTACTAGTGGAAGAAAACTGTCAACTCTCATCCAACACACATGCTAAAGGTACAACTATTCTGTAGTGTGTTCATTTTCAGTTTAGTTATTACAAGTGATCAGGTACGAGTGGAAGAAAACTGTCAACTCTCATTCAACACACATGGTAAGGGTACAACTGTTTTGTAGTGTGTTCATTCTGAGTTTAGTTGTTACAAGTGATTAAGTACGAGTGGAAGAAAACTGTCAACTCTCATTCAACACACATGGTAAGGGTACAACTGTTTTGTAGTGTGTTCATTCTGAGTTTAGCTGTTACATGTGATCAAGTACGAGTGGAAGAAGTCAACTTTCATCCAACACACATGGTAAGGGTACAACTGTTTTGTAGTGTGTTCATTCTAAATTTAGTTGTTAAAAGTGATCAAGTACGAGTGGAAGAAAACTGTCAACTCTCATTCAACACACATGGTAAGGGCACAACTGATTTGTAGTGTGTTCATTCTCAGTTTAGTTGTTACAAGTGATCAAGTACGAGTGGAAGAAAACTGTCAACTCTCATGCAACACACATGGTAAAGGTACAACTGTCTTGTAGTGTGTTCATTCTCAGTTTAGTTGTTACAGGTGTTGAAGTACGAGTAGAAGAAAGGTGTCAACCCTCTTCCAACACACATGGTAAGGGTACAACTGTTTTGTAGTGTGTTCATTCTGAGTTTAGTTGTCACAAGTGATCAAGTACGAGTGGAAGAAAACTGTCAACTCTCATCCAACACACATGGTAAGGGTACAACTGTTTTGTAATGTGTTCATTCTCAGTTTAGTTGTTACAAGTGATCAAGTACGAGTGGAAGAAAACTGTCAACCCTCTTCCAACACACATGGTAAGGGTACAACTGTTTTGTAATGTGTTCATTCTCAGTTTAGTTGTTACAAGTGATCAAGTACGAGTGGAAGAAGTCAACTTTCATCCAACACACATGGTAAGGGTACAACTGTTTTGTAGTGTGTTCATTCTAAATTTAGTTGTTAAAAGTGGTCAAGTACGAGTGGAAGAAAACTGTCAACTCTCATTCAACACACATGGTAAGGGTACAACTGTTTTGTAGTGTGTTCATTCTCAGTTTAGTTGTTACAAGTGATCAAGTACGAGTGGAAGAAAACTGTCAACTCTCATGCAACACACATGGTAAAGGTACAACTGTTTTGTAGTGTGTTCATTCTCAGTTTAGTTGTTACAAGTGATCAAGTACGAGTGGAAGAAAACTGTGAACTCTCATTCAACTCACATGGTAAGGGTACAAGTGTTTTGTAGTGTGTTCATACCCAGTTTAGTTGTTACAAGTGATCAAGTACGAGTGGAAGAAGTCAACTTTCATCCAACACACATGGTAAGGGTACAACTGTTTGTAGTGTGTTCATTCTGAGTTTATTTGTTACAAGTGATCAAGTACGAGTGGAAGAAAACTGTCAACTCTCATCCAACACACATGGTAAAGGTACAACTGATTTGTAGTGTGTTCATTCTGAGTTTAGTTGTTACAAGTGATCAAGTACGAGTGGAAGAAAACTGCCAACTCTAATTCAACACACATGGTAAGGGTACAACTGTTTTGTAGTGTGTTCATTCTGAGTTTAGCTGTTACAAGAGATCAAGTACGAGTGGAAGAAGTCAACTTTCATCCAACACACATGGTAAGGGTACAACTGTTTTGTAGTGTGTTCATTCTCAGTTTAGTTGTTACAAGTGATCAAGTACGAGTGGAAGAAAACTGTCAACTCTCATTCAACACACAAGGTAAGGGTACAACTGTTTTGTATTGTGTTCATTCTCAGTTTAGTTGTTACAAGTGATCAAGTACGAGTGGAAGAAAACTGTGAACTCTCATTCAACTCACATGGTAAGGGTACAAGTGTTTTGCAGTGTGTTCATTCCCAGTTTAGTTGTTACAAGTGATCAAGTACGAGTGGAAGAAGTCAACTTTCATCCAACACACATGGTAAGGGTACAACTGTTTGTAGTGTGTTCATTCTGATTTTATTTGTTACAAGTGATCAAGTACGAGTAGAAGAAAGCTGTCAACTATCATCCAACACACATGGTAAGGGTACAACCGTTTTGCAGTGGGTTCATTCTGAGTTTAGTTGTTACAAGTGATCAGGTACGAGTGGAAGAAAGCTGTCAACTCTCATCCAACACACATGCTAAAGGTACAACTGTTTTGTAGTGTGTTCATTGTCAGTTTAGTTGTTACAAGTGATCAAGTACTAGTGGAAGAAAACTGTCAACTCTCATCCAACACACATGCTAAAGGTACAACTGTTCTGTAGTGTGTTCATTTTCAGTTTAGTTATTACAAGTGATCAGGTACGAGTGGAAGAAAACTGTCAACTCTCATTCAACACACATGGTAAGGGTACAACTGTTTTGTAGTGTGTTCATTCTGAGTTTAGTTGTTACAAGTGATTAAGTACGAGTGGAAGAAAACTGTCAACTCTCATTCAACACACATGGTAAGGGTACAACTGTTTTGTAGTGTGTTCATTCTGAGTTTAGCTGTTACATGTGATCAAGTACGAGTGGAAGAAGTCAACTTTCATCCAACACACATGGTAAGTGTACAACTGTTTTGTAGTGTGTTCATTCTAAATTTAGTTGTTAAAAGTGATCAAGTACGAGTGGAAGAAAACTGTCAACTCTCATTCAACACACATGGTAAGGGTACAACTGTTTTGTAGTGTGTTCATTCTGAGTTTAGTTGTTACAAGTGATCAAGTACGAGTGGAAGAAAACTGTCAACTCTCATGCAACACACATGGTAAGGGTACAACTGTTTTGTAGTGTGTTCATTCTGAGTTTAGTTGTTACAAGTGATCAAGTACGAGTGGAAGAAAACTGTCAACTCTCATTCAACACACATGGTAAGGGTACAACTGTTTTGTAGTGTGTTCATTCTCAGTTTAGTTGTTACAAGTGATCAGGTACGAGTGGAAGAAAACTGTCAACTCTCATGCAACACACATGGTAAAGGTACAACTGTTTTGTAGTGTGTTCATTCTCAGTTTAGTTGTTACAAGTGATCAAGTACGAGTGGAAGAAAACTGTGAGCTCTCATTCAACTCACATGGTAAGGGTACAAGTGTTTTGTAGTGTGTTCATACCCAGTTTAGTTGTTACAAGTGATCAAGTACGAGTGGAAGAAGTCAACTTTCATCCAACACACATGGTAAGGGTACAACTGTTTGTAGTGTGTTCATTCTGAGTTTATTTGTTACAAGTGATCAAGTACGAGTGGAAGAAAACTGTCAACTCTCATCCAACACACATGGTAAAGGTACAACTGTTTTGTAGTGTGTTCATTCTGAGTTTAGTTGTTACAAGTGATCAAGTACGAGTGGAAGAAAACTGCCTACTCTCATTCAACACACATGGTAAGGGTACAACTGTTTTGTAGTGTGTTCATTCTGAGTTTAGCTGTTACAAGAGATCAAGTACGAGTGGAAGAAGTCAACTTTCATCCAACACACATGGTAAGGGTACAACTGTTTTGTAGTGTGTTCATTCTCAGTTTAGTTGTTACAAGTGATCAAGTACGAGTGGAAGAAAACTGTCAACTCTCATCTAACACACATGGTAAGGGTACAACTGTTTTGTAGTGTGTTCATACTGAGTTTAATTGTTACAAGTGATCAAGTACTAGTGGAAGAAAACTGTGAGCTGTGATGATTTTTAAAAACATGGTTTGCGTATACATAAATTCTATAAAATGAGTTCTAAACATAAGAATGACACTGAAAGAAAAAATTAAGGTTAAGGAACAACACGAAGCCCAGCAAAACAATTATTTAAAGTGCGAAAAGCTCAGATTTATGAGATTTTGGGGAAAAAGATTAAAGACGGATGGCTAAAAGGAACAGCAGGGCTTGTAGAACGTATCACAAAATGTACAGAGTATGACGTGCTGTGTTCGAATGGTTTGTTACTGCACGCTAAAGGAATACCCAACTTCAGACTCAAGCTTTAGAGACAGCAAGGAAGTTAGGCAAAGACAATTTCATAGGGAAATAATCATTTCTTCCACACTAGCCGTGTGTAGGCTAAGGTTTGAATGAGTAGAGCCACACTGAACAATTCAATGCCGTAGCCCGGATTTGAACCACTTATATCCCGCTCTCCATGCAATTGCTCTAAACCATTGAGCTACCATGACCAACGTGTCGACGTGACATTAAATTCTCCAACTGACTCGTATGTTTCCCGGTAGATCACTAGCAGTTCTCATGTGCTATGAGACAAGCACCATTTAAAAAAAAAATTGAAATGTTTTGAATGTTTCAGTCTGGCTCTACTCATCCAAACCTTAGTCTGCGCATGGCCATTCTGTGTTTCAAATGGGAAGGTGTTTGTTCTTGAGCGCTACTAGCTGAGCAACCAATCCGAGCCCTGCAGTGTTGTATTGCATTCCCCCTAAGTGGTGTGTTGCCGAGCGCCAAACTAATCAATCTCTAATGAATACTATTCGCGCTAAGACAAAAACGATCCACGAGGACGGAGAGAGTAATGCATTTAACATAACCGTAAAAAAACCATATTTTTAGTTCTGTTTTCCTAATACAAATAAATAAAGTGGATACCATTATATTATAACAATGCATTGCGACGTAAGCACTGTAATGAATATCATTATTGGTTGGCGTGTATGCGTGAACGTATATTTGAAATTACTCAGAACTGAAACGTAAACATTTGACATGACGTGATAAAAGAAACATGTACTTTGAATAAGCCAAGGTGTTTGTTAAATTCGATGAGAGGAAACGATACACTTCTTGCTAGTCTGGCAGAATGTGCATGGTCACATATCTTTGTTTATGAATTGTTCGCAATCTCTATTTACTATAGAGAGATCAAAAGAGCATTATTCAGTTACTCTTCCATGAAAAAGTATATCAGCTGGATCAATGAGACGCGATCCACCTCCTCCCTTACTACTGCTAGAACAATCCAATTGAGTTATAATGTGGGCTCAAATTATGTTGCAAACAGAAATATGTTTAAACTGACTGACGTTGAACGACTTATTCACGAAGAAATTGCTAAGGAACACAACAAGACTAGGAAAACTGCGTGAGACATCAGATAAACTAGAATACGACTTTTGGAAGATATAGCACGTAACGAGATTTTGGAACTTATCATAAATTTGTAGTGCTCAGACTTTGAAGACAATGGCAATGACGAATTGTCTGTTAACGTAACATTCACAGATATATAAATGCACCGCTGGTATTTTCGTTGCATTAAAAAAATAGATAATTCATAAACTATAATTAACTTTAAACTAAATATTTAAACCATTTACGTAATATACGAATATTCATGTTGCAATTGTGATTTCAACAACTGCATTATTAAAAAAAAAAACTTTGGAAAATCAGTTTGCGTTCCCTTAAGTCTAGCGCCAAGATGACTTGCAAATATGCGAGAGAGAGAGAGAGAGAGAGAGAGAGAGAGAGAGAGAGAGAGAGAGAGAGAGAGAGAGAGAGAGAGAGAGAGAGAGAGAGAGAGAGAGAGAGAGAAATATAAAAAGAGTGGGGATAACGAGGTGGCAACGCATCTGATTCGCTACAGGCGAGAACTCTTCCCATTTGAAACACATAATAGTTCCTAGGAAATGATTATTTCCATCAGTTTACCTAAAATAAAACCACAGTCGTTTAACTATGAAGCCTGGGACTTAAGTACTTACAGCACAGTAAGTCGCCACAAAAGGTGTGTATCTCATAGCATATGACAACCTCTTGTGGTCTACCGCGAAACATACGAGTAAGTTGGAGAATTCAATGTCATACTGGCACGTTGGTCATGGTAGCTCAGTGGTTTAACTATGAAGTCTGGGACTTAAGTACTTACAGCATAGTAAGTCGCCACAAAAGGCATGTATCTCATAGTATATGATAACCCCTAGTGGTATATCAGGAAACATATGAGTCAGTTGGAGAATTCAATGACATACTGGCACATTGGTCATGGTAGCTCAGTGGTTTAACTATGAAGTCTGGGACTTAAGTACTTACAGCATAGTAAGTCGCCACAAAAGGCATGTATCTCATAGTATATGATAACCCCTATTGGTATATCACGAAACATATGAGTCAGTTGGAGAATTCAATGTCATACTGGCAAGTTGGTCATGGTAGCTCAGTGGTTTAACTAAGAAGCCTGGGACTTAAGTACTTACAGCATAGTAAGTCGCCACAAAAGGCATGTATCTCATAGTATATGATAACTCCTAGTGGTCTATCACGAAACATATGAGTCAGTTGGAGAATTCAATGACATACTGGCACACTGGTCATGGTAGCTCAGTGGTTTAACTATGAAGTCTGGGACTTAAGTACTTACAGCATAGTAAGTCGCCACAAAAGGCATGTATCTCATAGTATATGATAACTCCTAGTGGTATATCAGGAAACATATGAGTCAGTTGGAGATTTCAATGTCATACTGGCACATTGGTCATGGTAGCTCAGTGGTTTAACTATGAAGTCTGGGACTTAAGTACTTACAGCATAGTAAGTCGCCACAAAAGGCATGTATCTCATAGTATATGATAACCCCTAGTGGTATATCAGGAAACATATGAGTCAGTTGGAGAATTCAATGTCATACTGGCAAGTTGGTCATGGTAGCTCAGTGGTTTAACTAAGAAGCCTGGGACTTAAGTACTTACAGCATAGTAAGTCGCCAAAAACGGTGTGTATCTCATAGCATATGACAACCCCTAGTGGTCTATCAGGAAACATACAAGTCAATTGGAGAATTCAATATCATACTGGCACATTGGTCATGGTAGCTCAGTGGTTTAACTATGAAGCTTGGGACATAAGTACTTACAGCATAGTAAGTCGCCACAAAACATGTGCATCTCATAGCATATGACAACCCCTAGTGGTCTATCAGGAAACATACGAGTCAGTTGGAGAATTCAATGTCATACTGGCACGTTGGTCATGGTAGCTCAGTGGTTTAACTATGAAGTCAGGGACTCAAGTACTTACAGCATAGTAAGTCGCCACAAAAGATGTGTGTCACATAGCATATGACAGCCCCTAGTGGTCTAATAGGAAACATACGAGTTAGTTGGAAACTATAATGTCATACTGGCACGTTGCTCATGGTAGCTAAGTGGTTTAACTATGAAGCTTGGGACTTAAGTACTTACAGCATAGTAAGTCGCCACAAAACATGTGTATCTCATAGCATACAACTCCAAGTGGTCTATCAGGAAACATACGAGTCAGTAGGAGAATTTAATGTCATACTGGCACGTTGGAGATGGTAGCTCAGTGGTTTAACTATGAAGTCTGGGACTTAAGTACTTACAGCAGAGTAAGTCGCCAAAAAGGCATGTATCTCATAGCATATAACAACCCATAGTGGTCGATCAGAAAACATATGAGTCAGTTGGAGAATTCAATGTCATACTGGCACGTTGGTCATGGTAGCTCAGTGGTTTAACTATTACGCCTGGAAGTTACGTACTTACGGCATAGTAATTCGCCACAAAAGGCAGGTATCTCATAGTATATGACAACCCCTTGTTGTCTATCAGGAAACATACAGGTCAGTTGGATAATTCAATGTCATACTGGCACGTTGGACATGGTAGCTCGGTGGTTTAACTATGAAGTCTGGGACTTAAGTACTTACAGCATAGTAAGTCGCCAAAAACGGTGTGTATCTCATAGCATATGAAAACCCCTAGTGGTCTATCAGGAAACATACAAGTCAATTGGAGAATTCAATATCATACTGGCACATTGGTCATGGTAGCTCAGTGGTTTAACTATGAAGCTTGGGACATAAGTACTTACAGCATAGTAAGTCGCCACAAAACATGTGCATCTCATAGCATATGACAACCCCTAGTGGTCTATCAGGAAACATACGAGTCAGTTGGAGAATTCAATGTCATACTGGCACGTTGGTCATGGTAGCTCAGTGGTTTAACTATGAAGTCAGGGACTCAAGTACTTACAGCATAGTAAGTCGCCACAAAAGATGTGTGTCACATAGCATATGACAACCCCTAGTGGTCTAATAGGAAACATACGAGTTAGTTGGAAACTATAATGTCATACTGGCACGTTGCTCATGGTAGCTAAGTGGTTTAACTATGAAGCTTGGGACTTAAGTACTTACAGCATAGTAAGTCGCCACAAAACATGTGTATCTCATAGCATACAACTCCAAGTGGTCTATCAGGAAACATACGAGTCAGTAGGAGAATTTAATGTCATACTGGCACGTTGGAGATGGTAGCTCAGTGGTTTAACTATGAAGTCTGGGACTTAAGTACTTACAGCAGAGTAAGTCGCCAAAAAGGCATGTATCTCATAGCATATAACAACCCATAGTGGTCGATCAGAAAACATATGAGTCAGTTGGAGAATTCAATGTCATACTGGCACGTTGGTCATGGTAGCTCAGTGGTTTAACTATTACGCCTGGAAGTTACCTACTTACGGCATAGTAATTCGCCACAAAAGGCAGGTATCTCATAGTATATGACAACCCCTTGTTGTCTATCAGGAAACATACAGGTCAGTTGGATAATTCAATGTCATACTGGCACGTTGGACATGGTAGCTCGGTGGTTTAACTATGAAGTCTGGGACTTAAGCACTTACAGCATAGTAAGCTGCCACAAAAGGCATGTATCTCATAGTACATGATAACCCTAGTTGTCTATCAGGAAACATATGAGTCAGTTGGAGAATTCAATGTCATACTGTCACGTTTGTCATGGTAGCTCAGTGGTTTAACTATGAAGCCTAGGACTTAAGTACTAACAGCATAGTAAGTCGCCAAAAAGGCGTGTGTCTCATAGCATATGACAACCCATAGTGGTCTATCAGGAAAAATACGAGTCAGTTGGAGAATTCAGTGTCATACTGGCACGTTGGTCATGGTAGCTCAGTGGTTTAACTATTACACCTGGGACTTAAGTACTTACAAGTCGCCACAAAAGGCGGGTATCTCATAGCATATGACAACCACTAGTTGTCTATCAGGAACCATAAGGGTCAGTTGGATAATTCAATGTGATACTATCACGTTGGTCATGGTAGCTCAGCGGTTTAACTATGAAGTCTGGGACTTAAGTATTTACAGTATAGTAAGTCGTCACAAAAGTTGTGTGTCTCACAGTATATGACAACCTCTAGTGGCCTATCGGGAAATACGAGTCAGTTGGAGAATTTAATGTCATACTGGCACGTTGGTCATGGTAGCTCAGTGGTTTAACTAAGAAGCCTGGGACTTAAGTACATACGGCATAGTAAGTAGTCAAAAAAGATGTGTATCTCATAGTATATGACAACCCCTAGTGGTCTATCAGGAAACATACGAGTCAGTTGGAGAATTTAATGTCATACTGGCACGTTGGTCATGGTAGCTTAGTGGTTTAACCATGACGCCTGGGAGTTAAGTACATACGGCATAGTAAGTCGCCACAAAAGATGTGTATCTCATAGCATATGACAACCCCTAGGGGTCTATCAGGAAACATACGAGTCAGTTGGAGAATTCAATGTCATACTGGCACGTTGGTCATGGTAGCTCAGTGGTTTAACTATGAAGCCTGGGACTCAAGTACTTACAGCATAGTAAGTCGCCACAAAAGATGTGTGTCTCATAGCATATGACAACCCCTAGTGGTCTAATAGGAAACATACGAGTCAGTTGGAAAATTTAATGTCATACTGGCACGTTGCTCATGGTAGCTAAATGGTTTAACTATGAAGGTTGGGACTTAAGTACTTACAGCATAGTAAGTCGCCAAGTCGCCACAAAACATGTGTATCTCATAGCATACGGCAACTCCTAGTGGTCTATCAGGAAACATACGAGTCAGTTAGAGAATTTAATGTCATACTGGCACGTTGGCCATAGTAGCTCAGTGGTTTAACTATGAAGTCTGGGACTTAAGTACTTACAGCATAGTAAGTTGCCACAAAAGGCATGTATCTCATAGTATATTGTCACCCTGGCGGTAGACTCGCGAAGCCGATGAAAAGTGATGGCCGGTGGAGATTCAGAAAACTTCGGAACCAATCGTTACCGGTAGCGACAGACAGTTGAATGTAGTTTTTGTAAAATAAACAGTTTTCAGGTTAGCTAGCAAAAGGTAATGGTGAACAGTGTATTTCGAGGAGAATAAAGTGTAGTAATTGTGTTTTGTAACCTCGTTTTATTATTTCACGAACCCACAAAGTCACAATTGGTGTCAGAAGTGCGACGACATGGAGGCTGCATTGGAAAAGATTTTGGAGAAGATGACAGAAATGAAAGCAGCAAATGACAACTTCGCTGCGGAAACAGAAGCGGCGAATAAGAACCTGGCCGCGGAAATGAAGGAAATGAAGACGGCAAATAACAGCCTGGCTGCGAAGCTGGAGACTACAAATGACAACCTGGCCGCGGAGTTGAAACAAATAAAGACCGAATTGACCACAGAAATGAGGGCAGCGAACGACAGCCTGGCCACGGAGATGAAAGCGGCAAACGAGGCCCTTGCCGTGAAGTTTGAAGAACAGTTGGCCGGCGTGAGGGATAACGTGACGGAGCTGGGCAAGCGGATGGGCCAAGTGGACGAGCGCGTCGAGGACCTGGCGAGCCGCGTTGACGACCTGGAGGGAAAGGCCGACAACAGCGTCAAGTCCCTGAACGCCATAGTAGAGGACGTCGTCGGCAGGAAACTGAAGGATTTGAAGGCCGACGAGCCTGGACGCGACAAAACATCTGCGCGCGTCAAACCGCCAAAATATGACGGCGCGTCAACATTTGAGGTCTTCCGCCGCCAGTTCGACACAGTGGCCAAGCACAACAGATGGTCACCGGAGGAGGAGGCCACACAGTTAATAGCCAGCCTCCAGGGACGGGCCGCGGAAGTCCTAAACGCGGTGCAGACAACGGCGGCGCCCAAGGACATCTGGGAGGCCCTGGAGAATCGTTTCGGGAACCACCGCTTAGACGCAGCGTACCGCAGCCAACTAAAGGCAACGTCACAGCAGCCGGGGGAGACGCTGCAGGAGTTCGCCATAGCGATTGATCAGCTAGCTGGCAAGGCCTTGGTTGACCTGCCACTGGAGTTCGTATCCCGGGAAGCCGCCTACAACTTTGTCGACGGGGTACGGGACACGGAGATTCGTCAGCGCCTAATGCTCGGCGATTATAAAACCATCCACGAGGCGCTGACAGCGGCATTAAAGATGGAGGCGGCCAAGATAGCATCTATCCCGACGTCGAGAACGAGGAGTGTCCGCTACGCCGGAGACAGGAGACCAGCTGAGGGACGCCGGCGAACACCTAGTGGCCTGTGTTGGGGGTGTGGACAGCCTGGGCACCTGCAGAGAGACTGCCCACATCAGGAAGAGCGGCCGGAAGAACCAGTAAGGCCCGGCGTGGAGAGGGGCATGTCGGCGTCATTACCACCATCCCCTCGAGTGACAATCTGCCCCGTCAGCCGGCGGATGGATGACAACCTCATCGCGGACGGCTGGGTAAGAGGAAAGCCGTGCCACTTGCTGGTGGACACCGGGGCGGCCGTGACCATCATCAGACCTGACGTGGCGAAGGGTTTGCCGACAAAGAAGCCGAGCCGACCATACCAGCTTGTGACGGCATCGGGCGACACCATGCCTGTGGAGAAGGTGGCCCTGCTGGAGCTGAACTTGGGACGGAGTGCCGTGCGTCAGTGGGTGTTAGTCGCGGAGGTGGCTGAGGAGGTGATTCTGGGACTGGATGCCCTCAGGAGCCACGAGGCGACGGTCGACGTCGGCAGGAAGGTCCTGCGGCTCAACGGGGAAGAGGTTATACTCCGTCAACCAGAAGAGCGCCTTGGAATTGGCAGGGTCGTCTTGAGCGAAGACGTGGTTGTCCCCGCGAGGAGCGAAGTGATATTCACGGCGCGACCGGAAGACCAGACAGCAGGTGGGGTTCAGAGGCTGCAGGAGTACGACTTCACCTCGGAACATCGCAGAGGGAAGAGTAACGGTAACGCGGACGCTATGTCCCGAAGACCCTGTCCAAAAGAGTGCGGCCAATGCACAAGAGTGGAGAAGGAGCGTGCCGCAGCACTTCGAGTAGTCACGGCAATGCCTGCGGATGACTGGGATAGCGCAGGCCTGAGGAGGGAGCAGCTGGCGGACGCAGGCTTGGGGCCACTCTAGAGGGATGTGGAGAACCTGGTGGACCACCTCCACGACATGCACGAGATGGCTCGCGAGAACATCCAGAAGGCGAGCGACCGCATGAAAATCCGATACGACAGGCAAGCCAACAGCCAAGGGTTCCAGCAAGGTGAACCGGTCTGGTTGTACCGCCCGACCCGGACCTAGGGACGCTGCCCGAGGCTTCTGCTGTCATGGCAAGGACCATACCGTGTGGTGAAGAGGATTAACGACGTGGTCTACCGCATCCAGAAGGTGTCCCGAGGAAAGATGTTGGTGGTACACCTGGATCGCGTGGCCCGCTACGAAGGCACTGTTCGGGACGACCAGCCTTGAGGAGGGAGCAGTATCACCCTGACGGTAGACTCGCGAAGCCAATGAAAAATGATGGCCGGGGGAGATTCGGAAAACTTCGGAACCAATCGTTACCGGTAGCGACAGACAGTTGAATGTAGTTTTTGTAAAATGAACAGTTTTCAGGTTAGCTAGCAAAAGGTAATGGTGAACAGTGTACTTCGAGGAGAATAAAGTGTAGTAATTGTGCTTTGTAACCTCGTTTTATTATTTCACGAACCCACAAATTCACAATATGATAACCCTGGTAGTATATCAGGAAACATATGAGTCAGTTGGAGAATTCTATTTCATACTGGCACGTTGGTCATGGTAGCTCAGTGGTTTAACTATGAAGCCTGGGACTTAAGTACTTACAGCATAGTAAGTCGCCAAAAAGGCGTGTGTCTCATAGCATATGACAACCAATAGTTGCCTATCAGGAAACATACAGGTCAGTTGGGTAATTCAATGTCATACTGCCACGTTGGTCATGGTAGCTCATTGGTTTAACTATGAAGTCTGGGACTTAAGTACTTACAGCATAGTAAGTCGCCACAAAGGATGTGTATCTCACAGCATATGACAACCCTTAGTGGTCTAACAGGAAACATACGAGTCAGTTGGAGAATTTAATGTCATACTGGCACGTTGGTCATGGTAGCTTAGTGGTTTAACCATGACGCCTGGGAGTTAAGTACATACGGCATAGTAAGTAGTCAAAAAAGATGTGTATCTCATAGTGTATGACAACCCCTAGTGGTCTATCAGGAAACATACGAGTCAGTTGGAGAATTTAATGTCATACTGGCACGTTGGTCATGGCAGCTCAGCTGTTTAACTATGAAGTGTGGGACTTAAGTACTTACAGCATAGTAAGTCGCCAAAAAAGGCGTGTGTCTCATAGCATATGACAACCCATTGTGGTCTATCAGGAAACACACGGGTCAGTTGGATAATTCAATGTCATACTGTCACGTTGGTCATGGTAGTTCAGTGGTTTAACTATGAAGCCTGGGACTTAAGTACATACAGCACAGTAAGTCGTCATAAAGGCGTTTGTCTAATAGCATATGACAACCCCTAGTGGTCTATCAGAAAACATACGAGTCAGTTGGAGATTTTAAACTCATGTCGATATGTTGGTCATGGTAGCTCAGCCCGCCTCGGTAGCGTAGATGGTAGCATGTTTGCCTCACGCTCAAGTGGTCCCGAGTGCGAATCTCGTTCAGGGCGGGTTACCTGGATAAGGTTTTCCGGGGCTTTCACTTATCCTTCAAGACGAACGTCGTCTTGCTCTAAGCTCCATGAACCCCGGACTCATTGGAGCATCATTTCACCCATTTCATTCATCGTCCCATATGACTTAACGTTGGAGGACGTAAATTACAAAGAAACAAACATGGTAGCTCAGTGATTCAACAATGAAGCCTGGGTCTTAAGTACTAAATAATAATAGTAAGTCGCCATAAAAGGCGTATGTCTCATAACATATGACAACCCCTAGTGGCCTATCGGGAAGCATAAGAGTCAGATGGAGAATTTAATGTCATACTGGTACGTTAGTCATAGCACAGTGGTTTAACTATGATGCTTGGGACTTAAGCACTTGCAGTAAGTCTTCACACAAGGTGCGTGTCTCATAGTATATGACAAGCCCTAGTGGTCTATCAGGAAACATATGAGTCAGTTGGAGAATTTAAAGTTAAGCTGGCATGTTGCTCATGGTAGCTCAGTGGTTTAACTATGAAGCCTGGGACTTAAGTATTTCCGGCATAGTAAGTCGCCACAAAAGCCGTATATCACAGAGTATATGGCAAACCCTAGTTGTCTATCAGGAAACATACGAGTCAGTTGGAGAACTTAATGTTATACTGGCACGTAGGTCATGGTAGCTCAGTGGTTTAACTATGACATCTGGGACTTAATACTTACAGCACAGTAAGTCGCCACAAAAGGCGTGTATCTCATAGCACATGACAACACATAGTGGCTGTCAGGAAACTTATGAGTCAGTTGGAGAATTTAATGCCATACTGGCAAGTTGGTCATGGTAACTCAGTGGTTTAACTATGAAGCCTGGTACTTAAGTACTTACAGCATAGTAAGTAGTCACAAAAGGCGTGTATCTTATAGCATATGACAACCACTAGTGGTCTTTCGGGAAACATATGAGTTAGTTGGAGAATTTAATATCATACTGGTACGTTGGTCAGGATAGCACAGTGGTTTCACTAAGAAGCCTGGGACTTAAGTACTCACGGCAAAGTAATTCGCCACAAAAGCCGTATGTCCCGTAGTATATGACAACCCCTAGTTGTCTATCAGGAAACATACGAGTCAGTTGGAGAATTTAATGTCATACTGGCACGTTAGTCATGATAGCTCAGTGGTTTAACCAGGAAGCCTGGGACTTAAGTACTTAAAGCATGGTAAGTTGCCACAAAAGGCGTGTATCTCATAGTATATGAGAACTCCTAGTGGTCTATCAGGAAACATACGAGTCAGTTGGAGAATTTAATGTCATACTGGTACGTTAGTCATGATAGCTCAGTGGTTTAACTATGAAGCCTGGGACTTAAGTACTTAAAGCATAGTAAGTTGCCACAAAAGGCGTGTATCTCATAGTATATGAGAACTCCTAGTGGTCTATCAGGAAACATACGAGTCAGTTGGAGAATTAATGTCATACTGGTACGTTAGTCATGATAGCTCAGTGGTTTAACCAGGAAGCCTGGGACTTAAGTACTTAAAGCATGGTAAGTTGCCACAAAAGGCGTGTATCTCATAGCATATGAGAACCCCTAGTGGTCTATCAGGAAACATACGAGTCTGAGAATTTAATGTCATACTGGCACGTTGCTCATAGCTCAGTGGTTTAACTATGATGCTTGGGACTTAAGCACTTACAGTAAGTCTTCACAAAAGGTGCGTGTCTCATAGTATATGACATCCCTTGTGGTCTATCAGGAAACATATGAGTCAGTTGGAGAATTTAAAGTCATACTGGCACGTTGCTCATGGCGGCTCAGTGGTTTAACTATGAAGCTTGGGACTTAAGTATTTACCGCATAGTAAGTCGCCACAAAAGGCGTGTATCTCATAGCATATGACAACCCCTAGTTGTCTATCAGGAAACATACGAGTCAGTTGGAGAATTTAATGTCAGACTGGCACGTTGGCCATAGTAGCTCAGTGGTTTAACTATGACGCTTGGGACTTGAGCACTTACAGTAAGTCTGCACAAAAGGTGCGTGTCTCATAGAATATGACATCCCTTGTGGTCTATCAGGAAACATATGAGTCAGGTGGAGAATTTAAAGTGATACTGGCACGTTGCTCAGGGTAGCTCAGTGGTTTTACTATGAAGCCTGGGACTTAAGTATTTACGGCATAGTAAGTCGCCACAAAAGGTGTATGTCACAGAGTATATGACAACCCCTAGTTGTCTATCAGGAAACATACGAGTCAGTTGGATAATTTAAGGTCATACTGGCACGTTGCTCATGGTAGGTCAGTTGTTTAACTGTGAAGCCTGGAATTTAAGTACTTACAGCATAGTAAGTAGCCACAAAAGGCGTGTATCTCATAGCATATGACAACCCCTAGTGGTCTTTCGGGAAACACATGAGTAAGTTGGAGAATTCAATATCAAACTGGTACGTTGGTCAGGGTAGCACAGTGGTTTCACTATGAAGCCTGGTGCTTAAGTACCTACAGCATAGTAAGTCGTCACAAAAGGCGTGTATCTCATAGCATATGACAACCCCTAGCTCTCTTTCGGGAAATATGAGTCAGTTGGAGAATTGTAAGTCATACTGGCACGTTGCTCATGGTAGCTCAGTGGTTTAACTATGAACTCTGTAACTTAAGTACTTAAAGCATAGTTAGTCGCCACAAAAGGCGTGTATCTGATGGCATATGACAACCCCTAGTGGTGTATCGGGAAACATATGAGTCATTTGGAGAATTCAATGTCATACTGGTACGTTGGTCAGGGTAGCACAGGGGTTTCACTATGAAGCCTGGGGCCTAGGTACTTACGGCATAGTAAATCGCCACAAAAGGCGAATGTCCCATGGTATATGACAACCCCTAGTGGTCTAACAGGAAACATACGAGTCAGTTGGGGAATTTAATGTCATACTGGCACAATG
Source organism: Mantis religiosa (assembly GCA_030765055.1). Lineage (NCBI taxonomy): Eukaryota > Metazoa > Arthropoda > Insecta > Mantodea > Mantidae > Mantis > Mantis religiosa. The sequence goes on along the minus strand of CM060951.1, from coordinate 233,694,436 downwards.
GACATGGTAGCACAGTGGTTTAACTAAGAAGCCTGGGACTTAAGTGCTTACAGCATAGTAAGTCGTCACAAAAGGCGTGTATCTCATAGCATATGACAACCCCTAGTGGTCTATCAGGAAACATACGAGTCAGTTGGGGAATTTAATGTCATACTGGCACAATGGACATGGTAGCACAGTGGTTTAACTAAGAAGCCTGGGACTTAAGTACTTACAGCATAGTAAGTCGTCACAAAAGGCGTGTATCTCATAGCATATGACAACCCCTAGTGGTCTATCAGGAAACATACGAGTCAGTTGGAGAATTTAAGGTCATACTGACCCGTTGGTCATTGTAGCTGAGTGGTTTAACTAAGAAGCCTGGGACTTAAATGCTTACAGCATAGTAAGTCGTCACAAAAGGCGTGTATCTCATAGCATATGACAACCCCTAGTGGTCTATCAGGAAACATACGAGTCAGTTGGAGAATTTAAGGTCATACTGACACGTTGGTCATTGTAGCTGAGTGGTTTAACTAAGAAGCCTGGGACTTAAGTGCTTACAGCATAGTAAGTCGTCACAAAAGGCGTGTATCTCATAGCATATGACAACCCCTAGTGGTCTATCAGGAAACATACGAGTCAGTTGGAGAATTTAAGGTCATACTGACACGTTGGTCATTGTAGCTGAGTGGTTTAACTAAGAAGCCTGGGACTTAAGTGCTTACAGCATAGTAAGTCGTCACAAAAGGCGTGTATCTCATAGCATATGACAACCCCTAGTGGTCTATCAGGAAACATACGAGTCAGTTGGAGAATTTAATGTCATACTGGCACAATGGACATGATAGCACAGTGGTTTAACTAAGAAGCCTGGGACTTAAGTGCTTACAGCATAGTAAGTCGTCACAAAAGGCATGTATCTCATAGCATATGACAACCCCTAGTGGTCTATCAGGAAACATACGAGTCAGTTGGAGAATTTAAGGTCATACTGACACGTTGGTCATTGTAGCTGAGTGGTTTAACTAAGAAGCCTGGGACTTAAGTGCTTACAGCATAGTAAGTCGTCACAAAAGGCGTGTATCTCATAGCATATGACAACCCCTAGTAGTCTATCAGGAAACATACGAGTCAGTTGGAGAATTTAAGATCATACTGACACGTTGGTCATGGTAGCTCAGTGGTTTAACTATGAAGCCTGGTTCTTATGCACTTACAGCATAGTAGGTCGTCACAAAAGGCGTTTATCTCATAGCATATGACAACCCCTAGTGGTCTATCAGGAAACATACGAGTCAGTTGGAGAATTTAAGATCATACTGACACGTTGGTCATGGTAGCTCAGTGGTTTAACTATGAAGCCTGGTTCTTAAGTGCTTACAGCATAGTAAGTCGTCACAAAAGGCGTTTATCTCATAGCATATGACAACCCCTAGTGGTCTATCAGGAAACATACGAGTCAGTTGGAGAATTTAAGGTCATACTAGCACGTTGGTCATGGTAGCTCAATGGTTTATAGCAACCGCATGGAGAATGGGAGATACATGGTTCAAATCCCGACAATGGTATTGAATTTTTCAGTCTGACTCTACTCATCCAAACAGTTTCAAAGCTTCCAATGGATGACTCGAGTTTCACACATAGCCGTAACATTGTTTTGAATGTTTTGTGTGGTGAAGCAAATAATGTTGATATACAGACAGTTGCAGAATGGAAAGGAAAAATCAAAAATAGACAAGAGAAACCAGGCGATGAACTATATTTATTGCAAGTTGGAAATATAGCGCATAATACATAATAGTAGTTTATTATTATTTACACTTCATTCTATATTATTTCTTCATTATAAACCAGCACAACACTTTCGTAGCTTCTTTGTATTCGGACACAACCGTCTGTAAGTCTTAAACCTTTGTGTTTCTCGTTTCCATTTAATTTCTATTGTAATGTACGGTTCCAATTAATTGTTTTTCAACTGTATCAGCAAACAGTGCTTGTATTTTTATGTTTTCAAGTTTTCTAACTCCTTTCCAAAAACTCTTTTCATTGTTTTCCATCATTCTCGTAGAGTTATACTGTGTACCTTAACACCATTCATAACATTTTTAAATCATTTCTTGATATTATAAGCATTGTTTTAGCAGATTATTTTCATCCACATTTAAAATTCTAAACCAAAACTTATATTCCATGATGATACATTTCTTGAAATGTAATGAAATGATGTTCAAACACAAATTTTAGAGTTACCGCACATTCATCTTTCAGGATAAGAGAAAACCTCCAACATTAAGTCATATCGGACAGTGACTGAAATGATGTTCAAATGAGTACATGTTACATAGAGCTTAGAGTTACCAGACATTCATCTTTCAGGTTAAGAGAAAGCCTCCAACATTAAGTCATATCAGACGATGAATGAAATGATGTTCAAATGACTACAGGGTTCATAGAGCTTAGAGTTACCAGACATTCATCTTTCAGGATCAGAGAAAACCTCCAACATTAAGTCATATCGCACAATGAATGAAATGGTGTTCAAATGAGTACATGGTACATAGAGCTTAGAGATACCAGACATTCATCTTTCAGGATCAGAGAAAACCTCCAACTTTAAGTCACATCGGACAATGAATGAAATGATGTTCAAATGAGAACAGGGTACAAAGAGTTTAGAGTTACCAGACATTCATCTTTCAGGATAAGAGAAAACCTCCAACGTTAAGTCATATCGGACAATGAATGAAATGGTGTTCAAATGAGTACATGGTACATAGAGCTTAGAGATACCAGACATTCATCTTTCAGGATCAGAGAAAACCTCCAACTTTAAGTCACATCGGACAATGAATGAAATGATGTTCAAATGAGAACAGGGTACAAAGAGTTTAGAGTTACCAGACATTCATCTTTCAGGATAAGAGAAAACCTCCAACGTTAAGTCATATCGGACAATGAATGAAATGATGTTCAAATGAGAACAGGGTACAAAGAGCTTAGAGTTACCAAACAATCATATTTCAGGATAAGAGAAAACCTCCAACGTTAAGTCATATCGAACGATGAATGAAATGATGTTCAGATGAGTACAGGGTACATAGAGCTTAGAGCTACCAGACAATCATATTTCAGGATAAGAGAAAACCTCCAACGTTAAGTCATATCGAACGATGAATGAAATGATGTTCAGATGAGTACAGGGTACATAGAGCTTAGAGTTATCAGGCATTCATCTTTCAGGAAAAGAGAAAACCTCCAACGTTAAGTCATATTAGACGATGAATGAAATGATGTTCAAATGAATACGAGGTTCATAGAGCTTAGAGTTACCAGACATTCGTGTTTCGGGATAAGAGAAAACCTCCAACTTTAAGTTATATCGGACGATGAATGAAATGATGTAAAATAAGTACAGGGTACATAGAGCTTAGAGTTAACAGACATTCATCTTTCAGGATAAGAGAAAACCTCCAACGTTAAGTCATATTAGACGATGAATGAAATGATGTTCAAATGAATACGAGGTTCATAGAGCTTAGAGTTACCAGACATTCGTGTTTCGGGATAAGAGAAAACCTCCAACTTTAAGTTATATCGGACGATGAATGAAATGATGTAAAATAAGTACAGGGTACATAGAGCTTAGAGTTAACAGACATTCATCTTTCAGGATAAGAGAAAACCTCCAACGTTAAGTCATATTAGACGATGAATGAAATGATGTTCAAATGAATACGAGGTTCATAGAGCTTAGAGTTACCAGACATTCGTGTTTCGGGATAAGGGAAAACCTCCAACGTTAAGTCACATCGGACGATGAATGAAATGATGTACAAATTAGTACAAGGTACATAGAGCTTAGAGTTACCAGACAATCATGTTTCAGGATAAGAGAAAACCTCCAACGTTAAGTCATATCGGACGATGAATGAAATGATGTACAAATTAGTACAAGGTACATAGAGCTTAGAGTTACCAGACATTCATCTTTCAGGATAAGAGAAAACCTCCAACGTTAAGTCATATTAGACGATGAATGAAATGATGTTCAAATGAATACGAGGTTCATAGAGCTTAGAGTTACCAGACATTCGTGTTTCAGGATAAGGGAAAACCTCCAACGTTAAGTCACATCGGACGATGAATGAAATGATGTACAAATTAGTACAAGGTACATAGAGCTTAGAGTTACCAGACAATCATGTTTCAGGATAAGAGAAAACCTCCAACGTTAAGTCACATCGGACGATGAATGAAATGATGTACAAATTAGTACAAGGTACATAGAGCTTAGAGTTACCAGACAATCATGTTTCAGGATAAGAGAAAGCCTCCAACGTTAAGTCATATCGGACGATGAATGAAATGATGTACAAATTAGTACAAGGTACATAGAGCTTAGAGTTACCAGACATTCATGTTTCAGGATAAGAGAAAGCCTCCAACGTTAAGTCATATCGGACGATGAATGAAATGATGTTCCAAAAGTACAGGGTACATAAAGCTTAGGATAAGGGAAGCCTTCTTCAGATAACTCAGCCTCACCTGAGGCAGACTTGTTGATTTAGCTATCAGATATCTAATAACGAGAAATGCTATGGAAATTGTGTTTTCAGAAATCGGTGTTTTTTACTTGCTCTAGTTTATAGTTACAGTTCCTAAGTGTTGATTCCGTCCTGCACTCACCTTTAACACCAAAATTCGTTTTAGCTTTTAGATTGTTTTACATAGATATGTGTAATATCTTACAATTCTACTCTTTTACATCTGTAATCTTGTATTTCATGTTTTATTTTTAAACCTTAACTTTTATACTTATTTTGACCTTTTAATTTTTACATCGGCCACAAATGACTTTTCTGTGAATGTACCCTTAAATTTATGAATTAACAGGAATAAAAAGATATTTGAGGGAATAGGCCCGTGTGTGTCTGAACAGCAACGAAGTTATAGTGAAATACCAGACTATTTAATTTACTTCTTCCAACAGTGGGACACGTAAATCCGTCAAGTAAAACATTGCTTTACAATTATGCAAAAAGTCATTTCCTTAAATGGTTTTAACGATGTTGATTAATACACCACATGTTTAATGTATTTTGAAACAAATGAAATCTGTATCTGGAACTTTTGGGGAATGTCGTGTTACGTCCTCTTCATTCTGAATACATTTTCATGTACTTAGCATTTTCCGAGATATTATTTTTAATATGTTTGTATTTTTCTTATCTTGTAATATTTATAGTTTCCCGAAAGAGGAAATCGTTATTCATACATAGAGAATGTAATCACATTTGACGATGTCTTCAAGTCTACTATAGACGCAGACAGAAGGTTGGAGTCGCAATATTTGGTGCGTTTGCTTCTCCGAAGCTTGAGCCGCAATAACCATCGTTTGGGTCGATTTGTGGTTTGTCGTCCAGGATGTGCCGCTAATGACAGAACAGAGCTGCGGCCACTTCCGTCAGGCAATCATCGTCTTGCAACAACAGGAAGACGATGGAAGTAGTAAAGCCGGTGGTCCGTGTCGTGGCCTCTGTGATCTTTTCACGCCCACTATGGCACGGCATGTTGAGTTAAAGAGCGGGAGGCAACAAAAAGATTTTAGAAATTCCAACAACGATTAATTAAACCATTTTATTGTTTTTCAAAATATGCGTTCGTTTATCGGTGATGTCACTCTTCCTGAGGCACTTCAGAAACCACGTTTCTACAATGTTTGCCTGCTTTTACTTCAAAACAAACATTATATTATTGTAACCATAAGGAAATACAGTAGACTTTAAGTGATAGTCAAATGTTTTGGTCGTTATGCCTTCATAATTACATTCTCTATGACCAAGACTTCGTATTTGAGAAAGACTATTAATAATCATTATCTTGTTATTACCCGGGCTTCATGAATTATACATCCTTGACGTTCACATGATGTTCACTTCTATTTTGTTGTAACAGTTGAAAACTGTGTAGGACCAAAAGGACGTTACAATCATTTTAAACTTCAATTATCAAACATTCTTCGAACATTGTGATGGGCACTTGTTTTTTTTTTTTTGGAAAAGGCGATGAGTTAGTGTCAAAATATTAAGAATGTTATCATCAGGTGGTCAGTGTATGAAGCGGATACCAGAGAGGACAAAAGAATTGCGGCTTTTCTTCGCTTATCTGTACTGACGAGTTTTACGTCATTTCAAGGAACAATGCACAACACAAATTGTAAATTGTAGTTACTCTGGAATGTCGTGGGTCACCAATTGTGGAAGTCTGGCGTTATTATAACATCAAAATCTCAAAATATATTGTGTTGTAAAGTCAACTATTTATTTCACATTTATCAGAACAAAAGAAAGTCGTTATATCAAATTTTATACATCTCCACGTTGACCAACCTGAGCACAATTGCCACATTTATAAAGTTTAGTATAGTAGTAGCTATTTATATTGTATCAAGCCATGACGTCTCCAAGTTCTTAGCTTAAAGCTTTTCATAATTTGAATTCTGTGCTTAATCGCTTTATGGCACAAAATGTTTGTCTTTTATGCAATAATACATGTAAAGTTATTTTTTGTCGTAAATAAGTCAAGTTTTATTTTCCGTATATAGAATAAATGACGAATTATGCAGTATGTCCACTCACGAAAAGTAATTGGAAGTGAATTTGATGGACTGCTTTATCAAGCTACGGTCTTGTTTTGATTCAAAACACACTTCTTAACTGTTTAAATCCGGTTGGGGTTTGTTGAAAACTTGATTAATTCACCATCGAAACTGGTTCAAACCACGATAAGCCCAATTTGTTACGATGAGTAATTTATGTTGCTCTTTAATAATAATAATAATAATAATAATAATAATAATAATAATAATAATAATAATAATAATAATAATAATAATAATAATAATAATAATAATAATAATAATAATAATAATAATAATAATAATAATAATAATAATAATAATAATAATAATAATAATAATAATAATAATAATAATAATAATAATAATAATAATAATAATAATAATAATAATAATAATAATAATAATAATAATAATAATAATAATAATAATAATAATAATAATAATAATAATAATAATAATAATAATAATAATAATAATAATAAAGGCGGTAAAGCAAAAGTCCAAATCTTAGCACAGTGTTTTGTCAAATCTCTCAAACGCACAGGGCTGCAAAATTTACATTCAACAAACTCAGTAATGTGCTATACAAAACACGTAGGTATCGTCACAGTCTCGTTACAACCTTCTAGATATTATTTGTCCTCATAACTGCGTGTATATGTTTTTGCTTGCTTTCTTTATTATTTTGATACATTTAGAAATCCACAACTTACTTATAAATTTATCAATCTTGTAAATAAAATGTAAAATAAGCAAGTACATTACTCCCGCACGGGCCCGTCCATCAGCAAATATACAAAAGAAAGCTTAGCAAGGTCCACCAAGTTTTTCTAGATCATATTGAACAATAAATGAATAATTGGAAGTTAAATTTACCCGAGGTTGGATTTTAGAATAACGCGAAAAACTTTCTAGGGACAACTCATGAGATTTTAATGTGAGGCATGATTCATGTAATTCAAGTTACACGACGTTCTCTTTTAAAATAAGCAAACGATTGTTTCTAACAAATAATAATGGCAGACAAGCAACATGCACCAATATTTCTACCACAGGCTAAATTACAAATACCTTGACTTTACCTCTTCTTCTGCGTCATTGCAATATTTACATACGACGGCACTAAATGAACTTAATTCAACAATAATTCAAATTTCAAAAGACGATCTGCTATATTTCTAAGGATTTTTCTGTAGCTTTATATAGTATCTGAAAATTATTCTAAACACATCAAGTTTATTATGATCAACGTTTCCATAAATACGAGATAAGTATATTTTAACAACATATACATTTGTTATGTAGTAATATTTTGTATATCTCTTACAGTTTGCTAGTTATACAAAACCTATTCAGAATGGAGGACATTCTCTTCTGACGACATTCCCAGAAAATTCGACCTATACATTTCACTTGACTTGTAAATAACTTAAACATATGGTATATTAATTAAAATTTTATAGCCAGTTTTGTTAAAATAAAACTTTTCGAAAAAAACATTCAGTTTGCGATGGAGGTATGTCTTAAAAATTTTCGTGTCTAACCTTGAAAGTTAACAAGAAGTAAAAATAAAAATGTCCGACGTATTATTGGCAGAGAATATACCGCAGACATATGTCTGGGTAAAGTAAACGTGGCAATAGAAACTTAAGTGGGCAGATACCGCTAAAAGCTTCCCGGGCATCATTAGCTGCTTCGAGATGTCGTCAAAAGATGGCGACACAATACAGCCTCTAGTGGGAGCTCACAAAAACAAAATTAATATTAAGTTTTAATACAGATGGCAGATGTGGATTTAGTTATATGCAAACATAATATTTGGTTTAAGGTCAACAAATAGTGTTAAAGTGTAGATCTATTGATATCATTGGAATATTTAATATAAGATTGCTTAACCGACGACGTGTCTGGAAACTGCAATAAAGATAACATCCTTGAAAAGTGAAGCATAACCTCAATAGAAATGACGTCTATACCGTTGATGTTAGCCCAGGAGGATGTCGAATTTGGTGGCAAAGCTGGCATTGCCAATGACTTCGCTTACAATAACAATGTGCTTCAAGCGAACCTCAGTGTCAGAATGGGTAAGATTTGTGTGATAACATAATGCTCTTAAACATTCTCACTAACTTGTTGGTGCTAATGTGTGATTGTTTTCCACAGGTTTCCTTCGAAAGGTGTACTCATTGCTGGCAATCCAGCTGCTCCTGACAGTAATTGTCAGTGCTATGTTCATGTTCATCACACCTGTTCGTCAGTTCATACACAGCAAGTAAGTAGTAAATAGGACACCACTGCTTCCTCGCACTTTGTAGTTTGTTGTTCAAATCATATTTTGATAAAATTTATGTAGAGGAAGTCTTCTACAACCTCCTCCATCAGATTTGTTTTTACAACCAGCAACTTGTTCTTAATAGCAGATTGGTCTTGCTTTTTTCCCGAATGCTTAAAAGTTACTATACGTTATACCTGGGAACTTGTGTGACTGCTATGTAAGTTTCCTGAGGAAGAAGACAAATTTTAAATGGGCATAGGAGATGTTTGTGGAACAAAGTCAGAGAGACCATCCATCCTCCTAATTCAGATGTCAATAGGTGAATCAGGCAATGAGAGGAACTAGGTAAACAAATCCAAGCATAATGAGTGTAGCCAACATTGGAGAACATTGCAGTTTGCGCTACAATAATCCCTCATTGGCTATAACTGCTACACTCTTCTACGTGCATAAAAATATCCCTCAGCTATGCTTTGCAGCTTAGACACATTTATCTTCTGCTATGTTTGGTATGTACATACTGGCAACAGATAGCTGTGGGAATGTCCTCTTGGTACCTCGAGTTGAACACTTATGCCGCAATGTTGCAACCATTGAATTTCAAGCTAAAGTGCCTTTTATTTACATACACTGTTAATATCAGAAGTCCTTAATAGTAATGTTTAATGTATTGTGTACATTCACTAGTTGTTCATTAAAGAAAGAATGTAAAACATGTTGTGTTGACTTTGGGACTTAAAACTATACACATTAACCTTGGCATGTCTCTGAAATAAATAAAACAAATAGACATTGTTTACAAGTTGGGGTCAGTTCCACCTCCACTGCATAGCTATGATAAATGTTCATAATTAAACAGTACAGGAAAATATCTGAGAGATCTAAGTTGCAAGGCATGTTCCTTATAATTAGGGCCCCAAGTTTAAAAGCACAGCTAAGGATATTTTTATAACAAATATACTGACAGTCCTAAGCCACAAAGTAGCCCAAGGATTTAGATTCTTGAACCACAAGTATGGCCCAGGGTTTGAGGGGCCTAAATCACAAAGTATAGCTTAGGGACTGAATTTCAAAACCACAAAGGGTAGTCCAGGGATTGAAGGTCTTAAATGAGAAAGTGTACCCTAAGGGTTGAGAATCGTAATTAACAAAGTGTAGTCTAGGGAATGAAGGTCTTAAACGAGAAAGTGTACCCTAAGGATTGAGAATCATAAGTCACAAAGTGTAGTCTAGGGATTGAAGGTCTTAAACGAGAAAGTGTACCTTAAGGATTGAGAATCGTAAGTCACAAAATGTAGTCTAGGGATTGAAGGTGTTAAACGAGAAAGTGTACCCTAAGGGTTCAGAATCGTAATTCACAAAGTGTAGTCTAGGAATTGAAGGTCTTAAATGAGAAAGTGTACCCTAAGGATTGAGAATCGTAAGTCACAAAGTGTAGTCTAGGGATTGAAGGCCTTAAACGAGAAAGTGTACCCTAAGGGTTGAGAATCGTAATTCACAAAGTGTAGTCTAGGGATTGAAGGTCTTAAATGAGAAAGTGTACCCTAAGGATTGAGAATTGTAAGTCACAAAGTGTAGTCTAGGGATTGAAGGTCTTAAACGAAAGTGTACCCTAAGGATTGAGAATCGTAAGTCACAAAGTGTAGCCCAGGGATTGAAGGTCTTAAACGAGAAAGTGTACCCTAAGGGTTGAGAATAGTAATTCACAAAGTGTAGTCTAGGGATTGAAGGTCTTAAGCGAAAGTGTACCCTAAGGATTGAGAATCGTAAGTCACAAAGTGTAGCCCAGGGGTTGAAGGTCTTAAACGAGAAAGTGTACCCTAAGGGTTGAGAATCGTAATTCACAACGTGTAGTCCAGGGATTGAAGGTCTTAAACGAGAAAGTGTACCCTAAGGGTTGAGAATAGTAATTCACAAAGTGTAGTCTAGGGATTGAAGGTCTTAAACTAAAGTGTACCCTAAGGATTGAGAATCGTAAGTCACAAAGTGTAGCCCAGGGATTGAAGGTCTTAAACGAGAAAGTGTACCCTAAGGGTTGAGAATCGTAATTCACAACGTGTAGTCCAGGGATTGAAGGTCTTAAACGAGAAAGTGTACCCTAAGGGTTGAGAATCATAATTTACAAAGTGTAGCCCAGGGGTTGAAGGTCTTAAACGAGAAAGTGTACCCTAAGGGTTGAGAATCATAATTCACAAAGTGTAGCCCAGGGATTGAAGGTCTTAAACGAGAAAGTGTACCCCAAGGGTTGAGAATCGTAATTCACAAAGTGTAGTCCAGGGATTGAAGGTCTTAAACGAGAAAGTGTACCCTAAGGGTTGAGAATCGTAATTCACAAAGTGTAGTCCAGGGATTGAAGGTCTTAAACGAGAAAGTGTACCCTAAGGGTTGAGAATCGTAATTCACAAAGTGTTGTCTAGGGATTGAAGGTCTTAAACGAGAAAGTGTACCCTAAGGATTGAGAATCGTAAGTCACAAAGTGTAGTCTAGGGATTGAAGGTCTTAAACTAAAGTGTACCCTAAGGATTGAGAATCGTAAGTCACAAAGTGTAGCCCAGGGGTTGAAGGTCTTAAACGAGAAAGTGTACCCTAAGGATTGAGAATCGTAATTCACAAAGTGTGGTCTAGGGATTGAAGGTCTTAAACGAGAAAGTGTACCCTAAGGATTGAGAATCGTAATTCACAAAGTGTAGTCTAGGGATTGAAGGTATTAAACAAGAAGGTGTACCCTAAGGATTGAGAATCGTAATTCACAAAGTGTAGTCTAGGGATTGAAGGTCTTAAACGAGAAAGTGTACCCTAAGGATTGAGAATTGTAAGTCACAAAGTGTAGTCTAGGGATTGAAGGTTTTAAACGAGAAAGTGTACCCTAAGGGTTGAGAATCGTAATTCACAAAGTGTAGTCTAGGGATTGAAGGTCTTAAACGAGAAAGTGTACCCTAAGGGTTGAGAATCGTAATTCACAAAGTGTTGTCTAGGGATTGAAGGTCTTAAACGAGAAAGTGTACCCTAAGGATTGAGAATCATAAGTCACAAAGTGTAGTCTAGGGATTGAAGGTCTTAAACGAAAAAGTGTACCCTAGGGATTGAGAATCGTAAGTCACAAAGTGTAGTCTAGGGATTGAAGGTCTTAAACGAGAAAGTGTACCCTAAGGATTGAGAATCATAAGTCACAAAGTGTAGTCTAGGGATTGAAGGTCTTAAACGAGAAAGTATACCCTAAGGATTGAGAATCGTAAGTCACAAAGTGTAGTCTAGGGATTGAAGGTATTAAACGAGATAGTGTACCCTAAGGATTGAGAATCGTAATTCACAAAGTGTAGTCTAGGGATTGAAGGTCTTAAATGAGAAAGTGTACCCTAAGGGTTGAGAATCGTAAGTCACAAAGTGTAGTCTAGGGATTGAAGGTATTAAACGAGATAGTGTACCCTAAGAATTGAGAATCGTAATTCACAAAGTGTAGTCTAGGGATTGAAGGTCTTAAATGAGAAAGTGTACCCTAAGGGTTGAGAATCGTAAGTCACAAAGTGTAGTCTAGGGATTGAAGGTCTTAAACGAAAAAGTGTACCCTAGGGATTGAGAATTGTAAGTCACAAAGTGTAGTCTAGGGATTGAAGGTCTTAAACGAGAAAGTGTACCCTAAGGATTGAGAATCGTAAGTCACAAAGTGTAGTCTAGGGATTGAAGGTCTTAAACGAGAAAGTGTACCCTAAGGATTGAGAATCGTAAGTCACAAAGTGTAGTCTAGGGATTGAAGGTATTAAACGAGATAGTGTACCCTAAGGATTGAGAATCGTAATTCACAAAGTGTAGTCTAGGGATTGAAGGTCTTAAATGAGAAAGTGTACCCTAAGGGTTGAGAATCGTAAGTCACAAAGTGTAGTCTGGGGATTGAAGGTCTTAAACGAGAAAGTGTACCCTAAGGATTGAGAATCGTAAGTCACAAAGTGTAGTCTAGGGATTGAAGGTGTCAAACGAGAAAGTTTATCCTAAGGATTGAGAATCGTAAGTCACAAAGTGTAGCCCAGGGGTTGAAGGTCTTAAACGAGAAAGTGTACCCTAAGGATTGAGAATCGTAAGTCACAAAGTGTAGTCCAGGGATTGAAGGTCTTAAACGAGAAAGTGTACCCTAAGGATTGAGAATTGTAAGTCACAAAGTGTAGTCCAGGGATTGAAGGTCTTAAACGAGAAAGTGTACCCTAAGGATTGAGAATCGTAATTCACAAAGTGTAGCCTAGGTATTGAAGGTCTTAAACGAGAAAGTGTACCCTAAGGGTTGAGAATCGTAAGTCACAAAGTGTAGCCCAGGGATTGAGGGTCCTAACTGAGAAGATGTAGCTCAGGGTTTGAGGACTGTAAGCCACAAAATGTAGCTGAGGAATTGAAGCCATGAGCCACAGATACTGGAGTGAAGTGATGAAGCATAGTTAAAGATCTGTGAAGCTAGCCCCAATGATCCAGGATAGTGGGGGGCATGGGGGGGGGGGGGATTGGTTTCAAGTGTACCAAGTTCCTCTACATTCCTTTTTCTCTCACGTAATAGAAACATCAGCAGATTTCAAGTCCTACATTGTCCCTCAGCAAGATGGCATATTTTTTGTTCACATTATGCCAACATTTTCCTATAAAAGAAAACATTCTAAAAAGGGATGGTTGGTGGATTAGCTCTAAAACCAACTCCTGAGATTTTTTGATAAGTGTTATTCATATTCTAGTTACTCCAAATAAGTACATTGAATTATGTGTTTTCAGTGACTGGCTGATGATGGTGGCAATGCTGCTCAGTATTGGAACGCTAATAGCCCTGTTTGTCAAGCGGCAAGAGACACCTACCAACTTCATCCTGTTGGCAGCATTTGTAAGCTCTCTTTTGCAGTAACATTGAAGTTTTGGCAATGCTCCTAAACATTTAGTAAATGATGTGCTGTTTTTCAGACTGCAGTCGAGGCGTACAGTGTTGGCGTAGTAGTGACATACTATGATCAGGTGATAGTGCTACAAGCGTTGATCCTGACAGTTACTGTCGTCATGGGACTCTCTGCATACACATTCCAGACCAAACGAGACTTCTCGGTCATGGGTTTTGGGTAAGATAGGGTTTCCAAATGTTCAGAATGTTGTATTCCATATTCAGGTTACGAAAAACAAAAATGACTGATTCTACATATCAGGATGGCCAACATTTTAACTTGAACCACTAGATATACAAGGGACACTATTTATATTTTAGCCTAATAATTAAAACAAAGTAATATATGATTGAAAATTGCTGTATTGTTTTTTAAAATATTCTCCTTTATGATCAATAGTTTTGCATCAATTTGAACCATTTGTCAAAGCATTTATTCCAGTCTTCCTGAGACGCTTCCAAAACATGGTTTTTGAAATTGTCAACGGCTTCTTCTGCCAACGAAAATCGTTGTCCAAGCAATTTATTCTTGATGATCGGGAACAAAAAGAAGTCATTGCATGCCAAATTAGGACTGTATGGCGGATGACCCATCAATTCAATTTTTTGAGCCTTCAAATACTGTGATCTTAGATGAGGTGTGTGCACGCTCGCGTTGTCCTGTTAATGAACAATCCTGCGCTTGTTGTTGGTTTTCCTTACTTCACCGAAGACTTCCAGCAAACAAATGGTTACGTACCATTCAGCATTGACCATTTTATGTTCCTCTAAAGGCACTGTTGCCACATGATCAGTTTTGCTGAAAAAGCAGGCAACCATTTTGTTCGAATGCGAACAACTTTTGTTGGATTTGCTTCATCTTGAAAAACCCATACAGTCGACTGCTGTTTATGTTCCGGCTCATATGCATAGATCCATGATACATCACCTATTACAATCGTATATATGTCTTTTGAGGCACTCTCAATGTATTTCTTGAGCATTTTTGTACATCAATCAACACGAGCATCTTTTTGAGATTCTGTCAAATTATATGGGATCCAACAAAAGCAAATCTTTTTCACGGCTAAATAATCATGCAATATTTTATATATATATATATATATATATATATATATATATATATATATATATATACGAGGGCTATCCAGAAAGTAGATTACATTTTGGAATAAAAAGTAAACAAAGTATAGGAAACAAATTTTATTATATACAGATGAAAGCCACACTCAAATACTACTTTTCGACATAGTCACCATTCAAATTAAGGCATTTATCATAGCGATGTACGAGCTTGGAAATTCCTTCGTTGAAAAATTCGGCCGCCTGCGCCTTCAACCACTTCGTTACCTCTTCTTGCAGCTGTGTGTCATCATCAAAACGCTGCATAGCCAGCCACTTCTTCATTGCTGGGAATAGGTGGAAGTCGCTCGGTGCCAGGTCGGGACTGTACGGCGGATGAGGAAACAACTCCCACTTAAAAGATTCAAGAACTTCAGAGTGACATTTGCCGTGTGGGGCCGGGCGTTGTCGTGAATGAACAAGATCTTAGAGCTCAACATTCCTCTGCGCTTGTTTTGAATGGCTCTTCTGAGTTTTTGGAGAGTTTGGCAATACCTTTGAGAGTTTACTGTAGTGCCTCTTTCCAGGAAGTCCACCAAAATCACACCTTTTCTGTCCCAAAAAACCGGCGCCATCATCTTCCTTGCCAACATTGTTTGCATGCATTTCTTGGGTTTTTGGGGAGAACTTGTGTGCCCCCACTGCATTGATTGCAATTTTGTTTCACAGTTCACGTGTTTCACCCGTGTTTCGTCACCAGTAACGATGCGATCGAGTAAAGAGTCACCATCCTTATGGTAAACGTCCAAAAAGTTCAACGCTGCAGCCATTCGCTGATTTTTGTGGTCCTCTGTCAAGATTTTTGGAATCCATCTTGCACAAAACTTGTGGTAACCAAGCTTTTCGCTGATGATTTCATGCAACAAACTTCGCGAAATTTGTGGAAAACTCAAAGAAAGTTCCGTTATTGTGAACCTTCGATTTTCACGGACTTTAGCATCGACTTTTTCGACAAGTTCGGCAGTCACTATGCTGGGTCTCCCACTTCGATCTTCGTCGTGAACATTGGTTCGGCCATTTTTAAATCTGATGACCCACTGACGCACTCCACCTTCAGTGATAATGTTGTCCCCATACACTTCACAAAGCTGCCGATAGATTTCTATCGATTTACAGTTTTTTGCAGTCAGAAACCTTATTACTGCACGCACCTCGCAGCTCGCGGGATTTTCAATTAACGCAGACATTTCAAACCCTCACAGTATCTGAACGGAGCACAGCACGAACCTCTCACTAGCACGGCTAGATGCCGACTGAGCTGCGCAACGCTCTGACCCCAAGATGGCCGCGCTAGCCCCGCCCCTAGCGGAAACAGACGAAAACGTAATCTACTTTCTGGATAGCCCTTGTATATACTGGTAGAACTAATGCCTAGGGTTGCCTCAATCTCTCTATATGCCGCATGACGATCTTGTATTATTAGTTTTTCAACAGCATTAATGTTTATTGGCACAACTCAGTTTGGACGATTTTCAGGAACTTCATCATTGAGCTAACGGCTGCCATGGTTAAATTAGTTATACTAGCATTTCAGTGGCAAATGTGGAAGTTACTTGATTGATGTGCTCTTGTCTTGATAATCCATGTTGAAAGTCATAATAAATCATTGCACAAACATTTTCACGAGTTAATTCCATGATTTTGTTGAGACACAAATGTCAAGTTAATGTAAACAAAACAAATGATGCTCTATTAAATTTTAGATGAGTCGTATTTTTTACACATCTGCTTCACTTTCGTACCTATTTTGAGGACATGTTTCGCAAATCATCGTTTGCATCTATGGCTCTTATGCGACTGAAGCTTGATCCAGCGGTGTGGGTAATTCTGGGGTTGCTGCTGCCATTTGTTGATTTAGTGATGAACTTAAATGTGGGTTTCTCTTCTGGCGGGATTTCAAAGTTCATTAGTTGGTTTTTATGTTTTTCTATGTATATCCTTTCCCATATGATGAGTTCACTATGTTTTTGTACGTATTTTAGTAATTCTGTGCTATCTTCAATTTCATGATTTTCAGACCAGAAATGAGCTGCTATTGCGGACTTATCAATATTTTTGTATCTTAAGTGCCGGAAGTGTTCTTTCTTTCTAGTGCCTATGTTTCTGTTTGTCCTCCCTATGTAAATTTTTTCACAGTCTTTACACTTAATCTTGTAAATGCCTGACTTTTCCTCTGGTTTTATCTTATCAGTATTATTACTGTGAAGTAGGTTTTTAATGTTGTAATTGTTTTTTGGTGCCAATGTTATATTGTATTTCTTGAATATTTTTTGGAACTTTTTTGTGGCCCAGGGGTGGTAAGTAAATTTAGCAAATCTAATTTCTTGTTTTATTGGTGTGAGAGCTGTGATCTGTTTTAATCACTTCAAAAGAGATTAAAACAGATCACAGCTCTCACACCAATAAAACAAGAAATTAGATTTGCTAAATTTACTTACCACCCCTGGGCCACAAAAAAGTTCCAAAAAATATTCAAGAAATACAATATAACATTGGCACCAAAAAACAATTACAACATTAAAAACCTACTTCACAGTAATAATACTGATAAGATAAAACCAGAGGAAAAGTCAGGCATTTACAAGATTAAGTGTAAAGACTGTGAAAAAATTTACATAGGGAGGACAAACAGAAACATAGGCACTAGAAAGAAAGAACACTTCCGGCACTTAAGATACAAAAATATTGATAAGTCCGCAATAGCAGCTCATTTCTGGTCTGAAAATCATGAAATTGAAGATAGCACAGAATTACTAAAATACGTACAAAAACATAGTGAACTCGTCATATGGGAGAGTATATACATAGAAAAACATAAAAACCAACTAATGAACTTTGAAATCCCGCCAGAAGAGAATCCCACATTTAAGTTCATCACTAAATCAACAGATGGCAGCAGCAACCCCAGAATTACCCACACCGCTGGATCAAGCTTCAGTCACATAAGAGCCGTAGATGCAAACGATGATTTGCGAAACATGTCCTCAAAATAGGTACGAAAGTGAAGCAGATGTGTAAAAAATACTACTCATCTAAAATTTAATAATTTTTCGCTTCACTGTGGTGTTCCAATACAGGTAAATCTCGAAATGATGCTCTATTGACAAAATGTCTGAAGTAGATTATGTTGAACAATGTCAAACTTTCCGCTGAAAATGTCAGACAGCACGTACAATATTCAGGGTTGCCAAGGCTCAAAATATAAATAGTGCCCCTCATATAGCCAGAGAAAGGAGATATTTTCAAAAATATATCATATATCTTATCATGAGAGAAGAAATTCAAGTCCTAAGATTCTCCAGAGCATGTGCACAAGTAGACTGAAACTACTAAAAGTTGCATAGTAGCTGACATGTACTTCATTTGTGTCAACCATAGCCAACCTTAAAAGTATTCCCCATACTCTGCATAATAATTGTATATTTGAAAGCAATTGGCAACCAGTCTCTTTTGAAAAATCCTGGTCATGCTTTCTCTCAGGTTTATCATAGTCATGCAGTGTAAGAAGCAAAGTTTGTATGCCTCCTTAAGATGATAAAACTTTCAGACAAAGAACACCTAGATGCATGTGACTACAGACTCTTTCCAGGAACAAATGGCAAGTGTATCCTGTTCACAGTGTACATAGCTAGTCAGCATAATTCAAGAACAAGAAAGTGTTGTGCCTCATGGGAAGGACACACTACCGGACATCTTAGCATATCCAAACAGTCGTCGGCACAGATCCAATTCACAATGAAAGTAGAGAAGAATGGGAGTTTGCCATTCCTCAACATCAACATTACTAAGCTCAGCAACGGTAAACTTGGCCATACTGTTTACCGTAAGCCAACCCACACAGACATATATCTTAATGCAGAAAGCTTCCATCATAAGTTCCAAAGAGTCAGCATACTGAACATGCCATTTGTGACCAAGACCATTTAACAGAAGAACTGAAGGACGTGAGCTATACTTTGTAGCCAAATGGCTACAAAGTTAGCGATATCAAACCTCTATCTCGAGGGCCACTCATAAGAAACCACCTGACTCCACTCTACAAACAGCCAGCACATGCATCCCATATAGCAGCAAGCTATCCAGAATACTGGCAGAACACATCAGAACTGTAAATGTCCCACCACGCAGCATCAGGAATCTGCTCAGACCAGTCAAGAACGACCTCAAAATGAGAGTGCCATGGGTTTACAGCATTCCCTGCAAATGCAAGATTCCTTTCATCGGACAAACTGGGAGAACAATAGCCACCAGAATAAAAAACACAGTAGGAGTATCTGCCTGATGCAACCAGAAAAATCAGGTCTGGCTGAACATTGTTCCGAACAGGACCACCAGGCTGACTTTGACGGAACAACAGTTATTGTCAAAAGTGCGAGCTACTGGCCACAAAGAGTGAAGAAAGCATTCGCTATGTTTTTGGAAAGATGCAATCTCAACAGAGACTCAGGACTCCAATTAAATACTGCCTGGAAACCCGCTTTAGAGTTATACCAAATTCAGCACAGAAACAAAAGTAACCTTGGTTTTCTGTAAGGTCCGTGCACCTCTAGTGGCCATGCCTTGGCACCTCTCATTGGCTTATAGACTGTCCCATAAATATAGGCACAACACCAGTTTAACTCATTCAGCATACCCTGAAGACGGGAACAATGTATGCTCCCGAAATGTCGGTACATCACCACATCTACACCTGGCTTGAAGCCCGAGAAAACCTAGAATTATCATGCCGCCAGGAGAGCTACAGCTCCTATTAAAGAAAGTGTTGATTGCATTGCTCTGAAAATTGTAAAATGAAGAATTCGATTGCCCTACATGTGCATTAAATTAATAATTATAAAGCTCAAGTTATATTGATAAAATGTTTACCAGCAAGAAATCAGCTCCCTAAACTTACATAGCTAGATTAAAGTAGATTGGGAGAGAGAGAGAAATATGTGGATTATTGGAATAAATTCGAGAGGGAAGGTCTGTAGCTATCTTTTAGTAGAGATATGAAGAACAGTGTGTTACGAGTCAGAGGGAATATTAGATTGTGATAGGACAAATGACACACATTGACTGATACAGGGATAAGAATAATTTAAAAGTCTAAGAGACATGGATGAGGATAGTGAGGAAAGACTAGGAAATGTAGAAGGTTCACTATATAAATAACCAGGGTCTCATTATGTATATTGTATCTATGAAATAAAAAATCAACTATTATTTATTCAAAGTATAAACTTGGAAGAAGCGTAGGGACAGTGAAGCACAAATTAGTACAAAAGTGAATCGAGAAGATATTGACACATTGCTTCACTCACACTGTTTATTCACAGGACATGTTTCAAGAGCTCTTGCTCCTATCATCAGCTGATACTCGACTAGTGCAAGTTGTAGTGGTTTCCTCTTTCTCCGTTTTGTCAATAGATGGCATGATGTACTTGTCAAAGATGTCCGGTGGTGGAGTTTCAAAATTCATGACTCTATGACGATTTTTGTTGATGAAGATTTTTTCCCATACGGAAAGGTCTATGGGGTGATTAACATATTTTATTAGAGATGTTTCCAAGTTGATGTCATGTCTAGTATTCAAAAAATGAAAAGCCACTGCTGATTTTTCTGTTTCACCATTTTTAATGTTTTTTAGATGTTCTTTAGTTCTGATGTTAATATTTCTTTTTGTTTTTCCTATATAAATTTTAGGGCAAGTTTCACATTTGATCTCATAGATTCCTGGTTTTTCTTTGGTAGTGATTGAATTTTTGGGAGGGCCTTTTAACAAATTTCTGATATTAAACCTATTTTGAGGTGCAAGAGTTATGTTGTGTTTTGAGAAGATTTTTTGGAATTTGTTATAGGCTGATGGGTGGAAGGTGAATTTTTTAAAAAGTTTTTCTTTTTCTCCTGTAGGTTCTAGGGTGGTGGTTTCTTTTATTTTCTTAGCTTTGTTGAGTCTGTTAACTGTAGACAAAACAGTTAACAGACTCAACAAAGCTAAGAAAATAAAAGAAACCACCACCCTAGAACCTACAGGAGAAAAAGAAAAACTTTTTAAAAAATTCACCTTCCACCCATCAGCCTATAACAAATTCCAAAAAATCTTCTCAACTGTAGACAAAACAGTTAACAGACTCAACAAAGCTAAGAAAATAAAAGAAACCACCACCCTAGAACCCACAGGAGAAAAAGAAAAACTTTTTAAAAAATTCACCTTCCACCCATCAGCCTATAACAAATTCCAAAAAATCTTCTCAAAACACAACATAACTCTTGCACCTCAAAATAGGTTTAATATCAGAAATTTGTTAAAAGGCCCTCCCAAAAATTCAATCACTACCAAAGAAAAACCAGGAATCTATGAGATCAAATGTGAAACTTGCCCTAAAATTTATATAGGAAAAACAAAAAGAAATATTAACATCAGAACTAAAGAACATCTAAGAAACATTAAAAATGGTGAAAAAGAAAAATCAGCAGTGGCTTTTCATTTTTTGAATACTAGACATGACATCAACTTGGAAACATCTCTAATAAAATATGTTAATCACCCCATAGACCTTTCCGTATGGGAAAAAATCTTCATCAACAAAAATCGTCATAGTCATGAATTTTGAAACTCCACCACCGGACATCTTTGACAAGCACATCATGCCATCTATTGACAAAACGGAGAAAGAGGAAACCACTACAACTTGCACTAGTCGAGTATCAGCTGATGATAGGAGCAAGAGCTCTTGAAACATGTCCTGTGAATAAACAGTGTGAGTGAAGCAATGTGTCAATATCTTCTCAATTCACTTTTGTACTATTATTTTTTCATTCAAAAAAAGGGATTCAAGTAAATAACAATGGTAGATCCATGGTTCAAATCCTGGCTATGGCATTGAATGGCTTTCACATAGTTTGTGTCTGTTTGCAGGTTGTTTACTGCAATTACATGCCTTGTGATGGTGAGTCTCCTGCAGATATTCATCAGCAGTACAATCCTAGAACTGGCAATCTCGTGGGGAGGAGCTGTGCTCTTCTGCTTCTTCATTATTTATGATACTCAGGTGAGAAACTGTCAAATTTTAATTAATGTTTCGATAATACAAGTTTGACTTTGTCACTGTAGGATTGAGTATTTAAATCCTCTTGGTAGCAATGGATGTAGACATGTACCTCGTAAGCTCTGGTTGCAACTGGGTGACTGCATAGCATAACACATATCCATGTGTTACATCACTCTGCGCAATACTATTAAACATATTTATTGTTAGAATATTGCACTTAAATATGTCACTATCACGTTAACATAAGCGCAATGCTAATGAACTACAGTAGAGTCTCAGTTATCCGACCTTCGGTAAACTGACATTCCATATTATCCGACATACTCTCACCAGTGCTTGGTCAGCAGGATGTGCATCCTTGAACCTTCAATGAGTGTGCAGGTGTAGCTTGCGTGCACACGATATTGTTTTCATTTCCTATGAGAACAATATGGCAAGTAAAAGGAAGAAAGTTTACTGTGTTGTTATTATAAGAAGAGTGAAGTATGTTTGTATTGTTGCAGATGTTGATGCAGAAGCTATCTCCAGAAGAATACATCCTGGCAACGATTAACTTGTACCTTGACATTATCAATCTGTTTCTCTACATTTTGAGGATTTTGGAGGCCACACAAAGGCGTTGATGTTGCAGCATAGTATTACTAATGTTTATCTTCTGTTACTTCAAAATTTGCACATAACTATATATATGTTGATTGTAAAAAATAATTTTAAAGTTGCAATAAATTTTAAAATGCTTGTTGCTTCATGTTGCCATGTTGTGCTTATTTCATTATTTTTTCTATTTCTTAAAACGAAATTAAAAGTGCTAAAGCAACAATATTAAACTTACTAAATTGATGAGTAGGTCCTAGATTTTTAAGTTTTAGCCTGTTTTTCCCACACAATTAAATTCCAAGATGACATGTTTGAAGCTTCCTGAGCCACAATATGTGAGTTTCATTTCACCTAAAACAAAAAAGTCTAAGACTTGAAACTTTCATGGAGATGATTACTAATTAAGGCTTCTTGGGTTACCAGCCATGTTAAATTGATGAACTCGTTCAAGCTTTCGGCCATCTGGACTCCATGGCTTTCTTCAGGAAGCCAGCTGGCTAAACTATATACCCTGAAGCAAGTGGGTGGGGCAAACAAGTGCGGTCCAATAGAGAGCAGGTCCTCTCTGATTGGTCCGGCTTGGCGTCAAAAAGTGTGTTCCTTCCTCTCATATATTCTAGTATTCTGGACCACACAGTGCTGAGCTGGAGGCCACTATCTCTATTAAAATTATTCATGGATTCTAATTTAATTTCTACAGCCTCTTTTATGAGTCTGTCAGATTTATACAGATTCTGAAAAGACACAATATCAAAACCATCTTTTTATCACCAAAGAGTAAGACAATGCTTGAGACTGGTTAAAGAGAATTTGGCACTGAAGAACCCTGGGCTCTACAAAATTCCTTGCCAATGTGGACTGGTTTATGTCGGACAAACTAGCCACACCATTAAGGAGAGATGAGAAGCATCCGTCTACACAACCAGAAAAATCGACCGTGGCACACCACAGCTTTGACAAGGATCACCACATTTTTTTGATGAGGTCACGATTTTGCACCGCAGTGACCGATATTATGACAGACTCATAAAAGAGGCTATAAAAATTAAATTAGAATCCAAGAATAATTTTAATAGAGACAATGGCCTCCAGCTCCGCACTGGTCCAGGAAACTAGAATATATGAGAGGAAGGTACACATTTTTCGACACCAAGCCAGACCAATCAGAGAGGACCCGCACTTACTTGCCCCGCCCACTTGGTTTGGGGTATATAGGTTAGCCAGTTGGTGGCTCACAGCAGTTTCCTAAAGGCCACAGAGTCAAGATGGCCAATCAGTTTAACACGGCTGGTAAACCAAGAAGCCTTAATTAGTAAAAAAATTCTAAATGGGCAGTTGACACATAAAATGACCTTAACAGCTGTTTTGCTTTCTTCAAATGAAGAATGTTATTTCCCTATTGAAATAAATACATCAAATATGAAGCTATTAACATTGGAAAGACAAAACGTAATTTAGAAACCAGAACAAAAGAACATTTTTGTAACATTAAGTATAAACAGACTAATAAATCGGCCAGAGCAGATCATTTTTGGTCATTTAACCATGAAATAAATCCAGAAGTTAAATTATTAAAACAATTAAATGGTCCGATAGATTTAATGGTTTGGGAAAAGATATTCATTTTATAAAACAAACATCATGTGATGAATTTTTAAATACCGGCAGTCGATTCTGTTTTTAAATTTGTTTTATTTTCAGATTTTGAACATATTAACATCTAGCGTTTGTAACGATGATGACAACTTTGTTGTTTCCGGCTGAGGAGGTGTGAAAGTTGTACATGAAATCGCGATCCTGGACAATTTATGAGGAAAGTATTATCATTTCTTATAAGATAAGTGAAGTTTTAAGTTACAAATTGTTATATTTGTATATATCCCTATTGAAAGTTACTGTAAAATCATTTTCCATACTATTATAAGCAGTAGGGCAGATTTATTGAAAAAACTATTTATATTCAGGTTTTCACAATCCATCACATACATTTTTATTTTTTGAGGGACTAGTTTACACATAAACATGCAATAATAAACAGCCTTATCACAGACTAGTCAACATACCCATGGATAAAGAAGAATACTTCAAAGAACAAAAGGCCATACTACACATAGCAGAAGAAAAATGCATACAACAAAAGTCTGGTGTTCAGGAAAATTAAAAAGGCTAAACTAAAGAAAATCATTAAGGAAACAACCACATTTATAAAAGAAAAAGAAAGCAACAGCATATTCAGTTCATTCGCATATCACCCAAAATATTTAACAAATTCAAAAAATCTTTAAGGAACAAAATATCAACTTGACACCTACTAACAGATACTCGGTTTTAAAATTGCTAAATTCCAAAACAAAACATGAAATCCCATCAATTAACAGACCTGGAATATACCAAATATGTTGTAAGAATTGTGAAAAATGCTAAGTAGGTCAAACTAAAAGAAACCTAAAAACCAAAGTCAAAAAACACTTTAGAAACATCAAAATGAAACAAGAATGTAAGTCAGCAGTAGCATTTTATTTTTGGAACAAAATCTATGACATTGATCCAAATCCAAAATTACTAAAAGGAGTGATAAAGCAAAACAAACTGACAACATGGGAGAACGTATTGTGACTGCGAGGGTTACATAGAATTAAAAGTCTGGTTTGTAAACATTTAGAATATTCTTTATTGCAGTAAAAAGACATGAAATTGAAGATCAGCAGTCTTCAAGGTCAATTTGGTGCTCCGCCGTACGTTAACAAATGAAAGAAATCACTGTGGTACACTTCAAATGTCCACTGTCACAATAACGATCACACAACTTCCACTTCTAACACTTTGCCGGTATTTGTACCTCCTAGTCATTCTTTCTAAAATGCTGTAGACCTTCCAAGAAATTTCTCGGCAACAACAATAGACCGAGCGCTCTGGAACCTCTCTCTGTCTCTTTCTCTCCTGCCCACGCAGCTTAACAATGCCACACGGTGACAATATTCATATGAAAAATAAGGACCAAGTAATGAATTTTGAAATCCCACTAGTAGATAATTTGACAAAGAAGTTCATAGATCCACTGCCAGAGAGAGGAGAGTAGATGACAACAAATGCTAGTTGGAGAGAGGTAGAGGATGGAAGTGATGGCTTCCGAAACTAGTCCCTGAAAGACTTAAAGTGTGACGAAGTGTGAAAACAGACTACAAAGAGCTTTTTCAATTAATTCTGGACGTCACCGTTACTACACTTCTCCAAACACACATAAAGGACAGATTTAGTTCATCCCTATATGTATTTTAGATACATTTTTGTTTTAAACCACAAGTTATTCTTGAATTGAAAAGGGCAAGTACTGGCGATGTATCCAAAAAAGAAAACCTGCAAATTCTTTGAAAGGATATAAACCACAGATCTGCCCTTCAAATCCCAGCTATGGTATTGAATTTTCAAGTTCTGATTCTGCCTAATGATACACATTTGTGTGTCTTATCACTGATTGCCCTTACAAATAGAAACATGCATATTCATTTAAACTGCAGGAGATTCTTGAACACAATCGTGTATCAACATCTGTGCTTCATGCTCTAATGACATGTTCCACTGAAAGAACTTTTTCTATACAAGAATATATTGCTACGTAGAATCAAAAGTCTGGTTTGTAAACATTTAGAATACTCTTTATTGTTAAATTTTAGATGAGTCGTATTTTTTACACATCTGCTTCACTTTCGTACCTATTTTGAGGACATGTTTCGCAAATCTTCGTTTGCATCATTTGCGAAACATGTCCTCAAAATAGGTACGAAAGTGAAGCAGATGTGTAAAAAATACGACTCATCTAAAATTTAATAATTTTTCGCTTCACTGTGGTGTTCCAATACAGTTAAATCTCGATATACTCTTTATTGTATTAAAAAGATGTGAAATTGACAATCACCTGTCTTCAAGGTCAACTCGGAGCTCTGCCACAAGTTAACAAATGAAAAAAATCACTGCTGTACACTTCAAAAATCCACTGTTGCAATAACCATAACATAACTGCCACTCTTAACACCTTGTAGGTTATATATCCCCCAAGCCACAGATCTTTCGATAACATTCTATGGCAAGAGAAAGACAGAAAATTCTGGAGCCTCTCTCTCTCTATCTTGGCAAGCGTCCAGCTCTCCTGCCCATATGCCCAGTTGCGGCTTGTCACAGCAGCTTAACAATGCCAGACAGTGACAATATATAATAGGAAATCATTTACACCAAAAAATTTTAGGTACATATGCACTGTAAGGGCAAAAAGTCACTTGCAAATAAAGCAGTAAAATCTATACTCTGTGTGTTTTTGTGATGATGTAAGATTCATGAAAAAAATTTAATAAACAAATTTCACAAACCTAAGAAAAATAAAATAATTGGTGCCTCTACTCATCTAGCAAGTAAAACCTAAAAGGACCTATTTTAAGCACACAAGGAACCTAAAGTAAAGATTTATTTCAGTTAAAAATCATATTTATGACGCTTTTTCTCAGAAACTAATACATGATATGCAAGCTTTTCATTTTATTGTGAAAAGAAAAGATAAAAGTGGCTACACCATGGCTGAGTGGTTAGACCACTTGGCTCTCACCAAGGTGGCCCAGGTTTGATCCCGGGTGACCGCAAATGGTGGACAACCTGGCGCTGGGATGGGTTTTCTGCAGGTCCTCCGGTTTCCCCCATCAGCATTCCACAAATTGCTCCATCATCATTTCTACTACCATCATTCATCTCGCTCTAATATATATGCTCCACTTCCTTCGCCTTCAGACCAGGCATTGGGCTGATCACCTATCCTGGTTCTCTATCAGATCCACAACTACGGTTCCTCAGCCCTAACTTTTAAAGGGATAGAGGAACAAGAATCTCTTAACACCACGATAATGGTACAATGCAATCCATATAAACCTGAACCATGTCAATAAGCCATAACTTTTGAACTAATAATAGGACACACGTACAACTTAGGGAGAATATAATACACATTTGGGAGATTACATTACACTATTTACATCTCAGAGAAAATGTTGGAAGTGTCCTCCACCAGCATCTATACATGTTTGTACTCGTCTCACCATAATCTCTCAAGTTTTACGGAGAGTATCCTCGCCAATGTTACTTATTTCGGTTTGAATGGATTCCTTGAGAACATCAATTATCCGTGGCCTATTCTTGTACACTCTATGTTTAGATACCCCCACAAGAAAAAATCTAGTGAGGTTAGGTCAGGAGATCTGGAGGGCCACAGACTTGAGATTATTCGATTATCAAAGAAAGTGTACAAGAGACTTCTTTCCAGAAGCCTCTATACCCATACTCTGCATTTACCCAAGAATGACCCATACCTATCTGCTTCAACATATCTCTGAAAGACCAGATAAATTGATCAGACTGTTCATAAAGGCAAAACAAAACAAACAAACAAAGCTTGAAAACCCAACTAAAATACAGACAGAAAGCTCAGCCATAGCAGAACAATGATGACATTATTTTGGAAGTCAATCTCATTAGAACAAGATACCCAACTGAACTCTCAGAAGGGAAAACATATCCACTACAAAAAATAAAGATCAAGGTAATTGATGGAAATTAATGTTCCTTCACACTCGCTGTGTGTAGGCTAAGGTTTTGGATAGGCAGCGTCAAACTGAAAAATTCAATGCCATAGCCGGGATTTGAACCACGGCTCTTAACTACTGAGCTACTATGTCCAACCTGCCAACATGACATTAAATTCTTCAACAGATTTGTATGTTTCCCTGTGTGACTCTACCTATCCAAACTTTAGCCTACATGCAGCTAGTGTGGAAGAAAGATAATTTCCATCAATTAACCTACAAAACTTGCTATTTAAGTTCAGCATCTTCCAACTATGTGACATAAAAGTTTTCAACAACATCTGCACACTCCAGACTACCTTTTATATGGACAATTTCTCAAACATTTTGATTTTCTGAAAAATGTTTTTTGAGTATTAAAATATCAAGTGTTTTAAGATATTTTCATGAAAAACTAAATGTAAACCTTAAATTTTCTATAAACGTCCTCAGTAGTCCTCTTCATTCAACTGAATTTTGTATAATTGATAAATCATAAGACAGAATCTGGGATACGAATATGAAATGTAGAACTTCTTACAGCACACAATGGATGTCAAATTAATTTTGTATGATATTAACCATCTCTGAGATATTTCTTATTGGTGAAATTTTCCAATATTTATACTTTTTTCATATGAGAAGTCGTTATTCGTTTTTTAACTGTTGACCATTCAAAGAGAATGACATTTTAAGGACATCACATAATCAGCTTTAAAGTATTAATTATCACTTTGTTTATTGTATTCCCTTGTACCTACAATAAGATAATGTTTAACTTGAACTAGATAGAGCAATAAGTGTTTTTTTAGTTTGTTCAAAGTAAGTAAAGAAAATCACACGAGTGACTGCAATTATACCTAACCTATATAGCGATTTAAAATGTACTTCGTTTAAATCTACCGCGCTACTCTAAATTCGATGAAATTTGGCAACAGTGTCACTAGCACGAACATTCTATAAAGGTAAAGGAACTTTTTATACACATTACTTTTTCTATTGCCCTAAAGCGTAGCGATTAGTTTCTTACATAACACATCCATCAAAACAACACTTGTTAGTCTAACAGGTTAGGTATTATTATTTGGAGCGCGTGCACTTGTATCAACTTGTCCATTACGCGGTATATTTTCGGGACTATTTGAATCTAAAATTTTGTGACAAGTTTATTCGTATGTAACTTTACTTTGGCGTGCTTTGGCAGCTGTTGCTCTCTATAATAATGGTACTGTTGCTTTTGAGGTCGATGTGTCATGGCGGACTATTTTAATCCGCAATGTTAGCTGTAAACAAATCCGCAAAAACAGCTGTGGGTATAAAAACACCGAAACAGTTGGTAGTTGTTTTATACTACGGTACAATAACAATAGATTTAAAGCACAAAATAATAAGCAACTGCAATAAAATTAAATAATAACCTCGAAACTGTAAGCAAATCTAATACAACTGAACAGTAAAAGTAAAACTTCTGTAATTATGCCCGAGAACATTTACTCATTTGTGATGCAACTTTATCTGTTTCGCATCAGTGCCCGAAACTGGTTAATTCGCGCAATTTAGGACATTTAATTTTACAAAGTAGCCCGCTTGACATTGCCCAGTAACCACCTCAGGTCAGCTCCTGAAGCAAGTACAGCGGGAATTCCAAACTTAGGGAAAAGGATTTATGCATTTAAAGGAAAAACAGATCTCTGTGATACCCTTATTCCAACAAAATCCTCAATTGTAGTGTTCTAATCAGACAACACGTATATCCGAGAAATAAACCAAATTGGGTTTAAGAATATTCTCTTTGTAAACCTAGCACGCATTCGTTCAGTCATACTTAACATGATATTTCATTTTTATTGGACGAGATCTACACCCTCTTTCTAAAAACAATAAGTTTACGTACTTTGTATCCCATGTTGAGGTAAAACATCAACTCCATGTACTTTTATTCCCGCACTTTTTAACAAATTCACTTACTAGAAAATCGGCGCGAATTTACACTATGGTGGCTGCCGAAATTACATTACGGGTGTTGATTTTACTTTGTTTCTCATAAAGTAAGTCAAAGAGTTTAATACATTAGCAGTGATGTAAACGGCATTTTTGCAATGAGAGAGGATTTCAGTCAGTTTTATATTTCCAGAAATCAATGCGTGCATCACAATGCACACTGAGAATACAAGATCATATAATCCGACCAGTGCGAATTATCAAATTTCTAGGGGTGCACTTACAACAGAACCAGCAATACACAACACATTATCATACATTACTTTCGAAATTGACGAAGTTGAAATTGTTAATTCGAGCAATGGCAGCAAACCATTGGGGCATGCACCCCCGACTCATGCTTAAATTAAAACCACCGTTAATACAGTCCCGCCTTGAGTATGTATTATTAATGGCACCAGCACCAACCGAGGGTGTGCGTCGACAACTGGAGTCCTTCTTCTACCAATTGTATAATATAGTTTTCAGTATTCCAGGACGACCAGCGAAACTCCTCACTTCCAAACATTTCCCAACATATGACATACAAGAAAGGTCGTGGAAAAACGGATGTCGCTTTACAGCAGATCTGCTTACACACATGCAGAATATATTACTCCCCAAACTAACTCGACTAACAGAACTAATGAGACAGGAACGGGAAGAGGATGGACATCTTCACCGTCCACTGACACGTTGTATAGTGGCATTTCAAACTCATACATACATCTACAGGACACCGACGTGGCCCATATACTTACTACATAAGCCACCATACGAACTGCCACCCAACATTAAAGTAGACACGCAGTATTTTAAGAGAATAACGACCGATTACGAACAGGCATGGCGAGAATTTATATCACCAGTTTTAGCTACCAGGCGTACACAGTCGCCAGTTATCATATTCGCAGACGGATCAAAAACGACAACAGGTACAAGTGAAGGCATCTATATATGGAATTCAGGACACAAAATGACATGGCAACTGCATACGGATACATCGATATATACGGCAGAAACCATAGCTGTATACCGGGCACTGAAATATGTGCAAAGTCACGGATCAACAAAAGTATTTATACACTCCGACTCCCTTAGCTTGCTAACGGCACTACACCGACCAGTGAAGGGGGTAAAACGACCCATATATGAGATAATTATACGAAACCTGTTGGAAATTTTACCGCCGACGAAAGAGATCGTGGATTCCGAGCCATGTAGGAATTCTTGGAAACGAGAGAGTGGATAAGGCAGTGCGGGAAGCCACTATCAATAAACCGGTATCAAACGAATACCTCATACCACCAACAGACATAGCGAGGAATATGACACACAATAACACAAATACAACCTGCTCAGCCGGACAGGGTAGTAACGCCTTGAGTACTTTCATTAACACGCCGTATTTAACAAGGAAGACGTTATCACTATATTTCAGAATACTATTTCAAGTGGCATTAACACCGGTGTGCCTCCTACGGATAGGGCGACGAGATAACGTCCTAGTAAGACGTGCCGACACCTTGAAATTACTACATGACATAACCCGCATTCACCCTGTGGGACCATATCAGCTCCCATCACTACTAATACCTTACCCAGGGCCAATATGCAAGGCATTATTCCGATTTACAACGAGGACAAGAATGAAGCTGTAGTAAGATAACACTGCCGTTATGTATTTACACCACGGAAATCAGAGCTTCCTGCATTTAACGTTATATTCAGACGCAGTAGCCGTCTCAATAGGGTGGCAGTAGCGTCTTTAAAATAACCTAACAACAGTCAGTTTTATATCTACAACCACAGGAGAAAAAAAAAAAAAACTAGGCTGCATTCTCATTGCATGCCAGATTTATTCAAAAATGCCTCTGAGGACTTCAGTTAACCCTTCTGCTACTAACGGGGTAATCCAATTAACCCAGTAAGAATTAGTTCGACGATATTCACATTTTCACTCGTGAAAGTTTGTGCCTTACAAATACATTTTCCGATTGAAGTTTAATGTTCCAAGTGATTATGCATATATATATATATATATATATATATATATATATATATATATATATATATATATATATAATATTACATATATATATTATTATATACATAAAAAGAGTGATACAGTCATTTTAAAGAGTGCTAACTTTGAAATTTACACATTGTAACTTCAGCACAGCTATAAGAATAGAATCCGGTGAGTGGATAAACATAATAAGTATTAATCAGACAATATTTGATGGTATTAACCTTAACCTAAAAATGGCTGCAGCTGATCGCTGCCAACTAAACAAGACCAATGGTTATAATGCAGCTAATGATTCATCTAGAAACGTATCATATTCTAGAAGTTTACACCCAAACAGAGAGCAAGCTATAGTAACTGAATCCCACAATGATATATCAATAAAAGAATATGTCCTAGCAGTAGGCCAATTAGCTGATCCCTCAAACATACGTTTTGTATCAAGAATATCAAACAACAGAATATGCATATATTTAACGAGTAAATCTATTGTAATTGAATTAACCACAAGACACCCTAGATTGATTATAAATAATGTTTCGCTTCAAATGAGGACCCTTTTGAAAGAAAGTAAGCGGGTGATTATATCTAATGTCTGTCCAGTGATACCAAATTCTATTCTCCAAGAAAGCTTAGTACAACTAGGAATCCAGCCTGTTTCTCATATGGAGTATATACTCCTGGATTTTCTCATATCCTAAGTTTTAGACGCCATCCAGACGGTATGGTAACTGAATATAAAGGTACAAATTATTGGATATACTTTTCAGCAGATACACCAGTGTGCTTTCTGTAAACAAGTAGGTCATTTAGCTAGACCAAGCCAAAGCCAAAGCTACAGATCACACTCATTCGCAAGTTCATAACCTAATACTTCCTTCAGAGACTTAGCGCCACTTCCAAACCTACTCCAAGTAAGCAGCTAGAAACCACACATATACAAAACTCCAGAGAACTTAATAATTTAACAGTGAATTCAACTGAAAATGAAGTATCCGTTACTAATGCAGAAAAAACACAGCAAATGCATGATATAGCAAATATCTGACGATATCGCAGCTGACAAACCAACTAATGATTACAAAACAAGGTTTTGAAGAAAATAACTTGAATTTACCAATAGATTTATCTCAAAAAGTGGCATATGACAATAGCACGGATGACGTTTCAGAATCAGTTCGCGTTCCCACTACTCAAAAAATAAACATTGACAAACAGAAAACAGGTTGCAAAAGACAAATTTCTGAACCAACCACCTCTGAGGTGACTGACCCCAATGAGGATCCCAATCATTACACTGAACTTGCTTCTTTTATATTAGATAAAGATCCCTTGGAGGATAAAACATCTAAATAGAAGACAGATAAGGCACGTACAGTGCGGACGATGGTGCTGTGCCGGTGGAGACCGTGTGCGCAGTCGTTTAGAATCTAGTTGCCGAGCCTACACTCTCGGTCATGCGCAGTACACTGAAATGACCAGTATCGTGGAGAGGTTTGACCGGGTAACTTCTAACGCTTTGGTGCCGTCACGTTAAGATTTTAAAGTTGTAGAAATTGTGATTGTTAATCGCACTGGTGATTAGCGTTTTGTCTGTGTGTATGTGTGTGTGTTTTTATATATTTTCTTATTTAGATTAAAATGCCTCCAATTCAAAGCAATCTTGGTGGAATAACACTTCACAGCCAAACCGCGATGTTGTTAATCTATTCTGAAACGGGAAGCAGTTTCTGGAGATATGCTAATAAAATGCAAGGGAGAATGAATGCAGCAATAAAAGTATGTGAGAGAAAATTTCGTAAAATAATTAAAGAAGGGGATAAATGTGAGGAACAAGGGACCTCCTTTGGAACATCTGGAAAGTACATCGTGTACCAGAAACAATCACTGTCATTGATGACTTTGACAGGTGTGCAATTCGCCAAACAATTTATAATTTGTATATTCAGGAGAAAACTGTAGCCACTGTCAAACTGTGGGACTCCTGAAATATCAAGATTCCATTAACTTTAAAGGGGGAAGAACTAGTTTATGTGGCATAGGTTTTAAGTAGAAGAAAACAAGGAACAACAGGGTCTTGTTATAGCAAAGGTATATGGGAAATTGGCACGTGTCATATTTAAGTGCCATAAAAAGGCTTAGAGACGAAGGAAGGTCGGTCATCTATGAAGATGAAACATATATTCATACGAGATTCGGCTCACTCACTTTCATGCGCTACAAGCCACAAAGGCATCACCACAAATTTTTATTTTCCTGTAAATTAAAACATTTGTGAAAGCAAAGAAATAAAACAATAAAGAAGTGGCTAAGATGAGGAAGTGCTCATTGCGTCTTAGTGAAATATGGCCTTGCTGCATTGTCTTCCATCTTCAAGCGCTAGCACCGGCACAGAACTATCGTCGCTACTGTAAACCTCCTGTCAAAAAAGTCAAAACTAATCTCTGTTTCATATAACCTTGCCCCGCTGACATGTATCACTCCGCGTGCAACTAACTTCCCCCTCATCCTAATTGGCTAATGCCCCATAGGCCATAGGTTGTGCCTTCCCGTCATATTGAAACTTGCAGTAAACGCCATAATAATTGCCAGGAAGATAGAAATAAGAATATGAAGGCGTGCAAAAATAATGAAGTTTATAATGAAACTGAGCAAGTTGAAAATGAATGAATGAGCAATGAAACTGGAACAAGTTTATAATGAAAGGCCTTCGGCCTTTTCCACTGGTATACATACCTTGCAAAAATGATTGTCTTTCAGTCTTAAAAGTCGTGTCACGCCATACTTGTCGTGTGTCCTACATTCACCCAAGTCTCGTCAAGGTAATATCCCGGTAGAGTCTGATTGTCCTTAAATAACGTCTTTGCCACACAGCAATATCGCCGCTGGAGTGGTAAGCTTTTCTGTTGTCTCAATTTCATGTCGCGATGTTCCTACGCATCTAACACACCTGTAAGTTCAGGGCACAGCTTTTTGACTTCTCTCACTGACAAAGCCAGATTCGTCTCTGTAAGTACATTAAACACATGCACCACAATTCTTTTTTCGCCGCTTTCTAAAGTGTGTAGTGTTTAACGCCCGCTTTTACTACATACGGCACCGCAGGCGGTAACACTGATGATGCATGAGATGAAGATGGAGCACCGGTGAAATGAGATGGTGGGGGAAAACCGGAGGTCCCGGAGAAAACCCGCCCCAACGCCGTGTTGTCCATCACAAATCTCACTTTGCGGTCGCCTGGGACTGAACACGGGCCACCTTGGTGAGAGCCAAGCGGTCTAACCACTGAGCCACGGCGTGGCCTCGCTTTCTATAGGTATTTCCTTGCGATGCTTCAGCGAAAAATTGGCGATAGACTCTGCCATTATACATATAATAAGTACACGCGCAATAAACGATCAATAAAATAATTTAACTCTCGCATTCGGCATAGCATACCGTCGAATGGCGATATATGACTAATCCAGTTCAAAAGAAGGTCAGTGATAAAAGTCATATAAACAAATATGTCATCACTACCGCTAAATCACGTGCTATCGTGTTATGTGCTTGAGAGCAAAGGAACCTCCTCTTTACTTCTTTTAAGAATTACAATCCATTTCAGATACATCAACTGTGTTGCGTAGTATATTTAATTAAAACAGTTACGAAAATATAAATTTGACAATTCTCTTACAACATATAAAGACATATCACCATGTTAAATAACGAACTAATTTTTACTGCACAACAGTCTGCACCACAACAGCAGCCAATGAGATGTGATAAGGTCACGTGACCGTTTAGAGATACGGGGCAAACTTACGTGAAACAAGGATTAGTATGGACAAAATCGTTTCACCAATAATAGATGAAGCATCACAAGATTATGCATTAAACTATATACAGCTTTTAAGTTTCTATGACAATGCTACTGAAAATAAAGACATTATTAAAATTGCATAAAATTATGATATTAGTTTAGACATACTAATTGAAACTTTTAGAAAGGTTAGACAACATCTCACAAACCAAAGTTTAAAGAACAAAACCACACGAATGGCAAAAGAAATATTACTCGCCGTCCTAAATGTAGGAAAAACACTCTAGCTACAAGTCGATAACATACCCATACAAGTAATGGCTGCGTCATGTGGAAAGAAACTCTTTTACCAAATACAGCCCTTCATTATTGTCGCGAATCCATTATTACGACTGGCGGCGTACGCGCACAAAGGGTTCGGCGCGCAGCGATAACAGACAGGTAGCGCAGAGCCTGCAAAAACAGATAAAGATAGTCCGGATAAAAAGAATTGCCGACACAGATAAAGTTATACTTCTGGAACGTTCGTGTTTTGTCTGGTGACGTCTTACAGAACACTTGATTTCTTGTTTGTAATAGAACAGTCTGGAATTATCAATGGAGGTATATAATAGATCGCGACACGCCAGTGGAGTAGTCGTAAACAGAGTCGTAACGAGAGTTGTAATTGAAACTTGTGTGTTTTGTAGTGAACTCTTTGTTATGGTCAACGAACTTGGAGGATTGTATTTGTGTGTTACGTAATTCTGCTGGTGTACAAAGTGTATTTCTAAGCAAACAAAGAACGTTTTGAATTTCTGAAACTTGGAATTTTAATTCTACAAACCCACAAAGTCACATTATTATCTAATTTTGCGTTATGCCCTTTACAATTTTGTACTGGAATATTAATGGAGTAAAACCCCAACTACATAAATAAGCTTAAAGCTAAAATTATATGCCTACAGGAAACAAACTTCAGAGAAAATTACATTCATCCAGTTAAAAAGTATATGCCATATAATAAAAGCCGACCTGATACTCGCCATGCAAGTGGAGGAGTGGCGATCTACATTAATACCTAATAGTATAAACCATAAAATTGTACAACTGAGTACTACACTTGAAGCCATTGCAGTTAAGACATAAGACATATATACCTAAAGACATTTGTATATGTAATGTCTACCTGACAAACAGTGTTGACATCAATTTAAATATGTTATTAGAATTAGTAAATCAATTACCCACACCATGTATAATAATTGCTGACTTTAATAGTCACAACAGTTTATGGGGCTCTACTTTCACTGATCAAAGAGGAAAACTAATAGAACAGATGATTGAGAGAACTGATATAATATATTAAACCAAGGACAACCAACCCCATAACATTCGAAGCAGCATACACGTCACTATTGCTCACCAGACATAGCACATTTGTTTAATTGGTCAGCTTCTCAAATTCTTCATGGGAGTGACCATTTTCCGATGTATATAAAGAGTGATTCAATTCCTACTAATAAGTATAGAGTGCCTAAATGGATCCTAAATAAATGTGATTGGACAAAATGTAGACTCTCCATCAACTATATTCTGAAAGACCTGCCACCTTCTACTGATTTCCAAAATTACAAGGGCTGTTAAATCAAGAATGATCACAGCTTTTTTGACAACGTACCTTTGCTTTTTGGGGGTTGGTGATGAAGGAGATTTCCACACTGAGCTTTGCTGTTTGCTCTCAGGATCAAAATGATGTAGCCAAGTTTCATCAGTAGTGATTACGTTTGAAAGAATCTCCGGATCTTCCTCTAACATCAAATTTAACTGCATGCGAATGTCCTTTTGTTCGGGAATCAACAGTCTTGGAACCCATCGCGCACAAACACGTCTCATGTGTAATGTTTCTGTCACCAACGTGTGGGTGGCACCCAATGAAATGTTCAGTATTTCAGAAAGTGATCTTAAGGTAATTCGTTGATCCTCTCTCACAATGGCAGCAGCAGTTTTGATGTTTTCTTCCGTAAGAGCAGTAACTGGATTACCGGCTCCACCTTCCTTTGAAATTGATTGTCTCCCCTCTTTAAACATTTTAAACCACCTTCGAGCTGTGCTGTAGGGAAGGACAGACTCTCCATAGGCCTCCTGTAACATTGTATAGGCCTCAACTGAAGATTTGTTGAGACGAAAGCAGAATTTCAAAGCCGCATATTGTTCCTCGCGTGTTACCTCCGTTACAGTGGTAGGCGATACTGAACATGTCTGAACTTGCCTGGTTCTCACAGGCGGGAACCATGAGTACCAACAGTGAAACTACTACGACGTGTCTGTTTCACATTAAGCTAACAGAATATAATAAGATTGGATTTTGTAAGAGTTGAAGCTTTCACGGCGAGCATTTCAAATCAAGGCTTCGCGGGTGATCTGCCGTGTCAAATTAATAAACGTCGAGTTTTTGGCCATTGCAAACTCCATGGCCTTCTTCAGGATCTGATGAAATCCAGAGGACCAGAGGTAGTCCTAGTCGGGCGGGGCTTCTCCCCGTCCGGGTGACTTTATGCCGCAGTACCTAGCCGCTTTGCGACTTTACCTGCGAAATGGGCAAAGTGGTTTCAGGTTCTTCTGGGGTGTTTGTTTGAATTTTTGGGAAATTTGGAATGGGATGCCCTTGATTAATCTCAAAAGGTAGCTGCACTTAGGCGTTCCCCGTTTTGGGAGACACGATTTAAAGTTTTTGCTCCATTTTGGTTACGGGTTGCATATCGCTTGAGCCATCAGGCGTAAATATGGGTCCTAGTGACATCTGGGGTTTCTCTTGGGTTAACCAAGGGGTCCCAAGACGTCTCTTGGTAGTTTGAAGGATGGTAAGCGCCTTTGATCCCTCTGGTCATACCTGTCCAGGGAGTTCACTAAAGGGTTGTTGTGATTTTGGATTTTGTCGTACATTGATCGTGCCCTCTCGCGGAAGACATCGACAATATACGGGATCTGGGAGTGCTCATGTAGTATATGAGCAGGAAATCTCCAGCCTGTATCGTATATGATACGAAGTGCCTTGTTCTACAGCGTCTGGAGCCTGACGAAGGTGGTGTTAGCCACTGTTCCCCAGATCTCACAGCCGTACAGAATCATAGGCGGAATGATCGCCCGATACAGCTGGAGTTTGAGTCGGATAGGCATTGATGAGCGGAAAATAGGGTATAGGCTCCGGAGTGCGAC
This sequence comes from Mantis religiosa, assembly GCA_030765055.1. Taxonomy (NCBI): domain Eukaryota; kingdom Metazoa; phylum Arthropoda; class Insecta; order Mantodea; family Mantidae; genus Mantis; species Mantis religiosa. The sequence continues at coordinate 233,655,268 of CM060951.1, read as the reverse complement.
GTGCCCCAGCTGGATCTTGCCCTTGACGTGCGGAACGTAAGTTAATTTACGGTCCAGCTTCACTCCGAGATACTTCGCCGTGTGCACCCATGGGATTCTACGGCACCGTAAAACGAATTTCTGCTGTAACCGGTTGGCTCTGGTTTTCATCACGAGAATTGCAGAGCTCTTCTCCAGGTTAATTGCCATTCGCCATTTTGCGCTCCATTCGCCAATGGCCCCGAGCTGGGTTTGGATTTGCCGGAAGCTGTACCGTGTGTTCCTATTTACTGCGAAGATCATGAGATCATCCGCATACTGACAGGTGTTGGTGTTGTGGTGCTTGGAATGTCGGCCATGTAAGCTGCGAAAAGTACCGGCGACAGCACGCTGCCTTCCAGCACTCCAGCGCCAATTAGCCGCTCGGTGGACAGCGCCGCCTCCACCTTTACTAGGAAGCTTCGGATTCCGAGGAAACCGGCCACCAAGTAAATGTATGGAAGGGGATTTCATGCTCTATGAGTTTGTAAATGAGCCCCTCGTGCCAGGTTGTGGCGAATGCCTTCTCCACATCGAGCAGCACTGCTACCGTTTTACACCTTTCCTGAAATCCCAGGGAGGCCTTCTCGGCAACCCGCAGTAGCTGCTTGGTCGTGGAGTGGCCAGAACGGAAGCCAAACTGGTGTTCCGGGATTAGGCCCCTTTCCTCTAGGTGAGGAAGAAGCTGGGAGAGGAGCAGTTTTTCGAATACCTTCGACAAAACTGGTAGAAGGCTGATGGAGCGGGTTTTTTTTTTCGAGTGGAGGAAAAATGCATTTACGCACTAGTCCCGGGATCGGAGTGTGGGACTCCTCTGACGGAGAGAGATCCGTCAGCCCTACCCACTAAAAAAACCTCCACCGGTGAGAATTCGGGAGAGGAAGTGCAGCAGTACCGCTATTGCACCTGCGGATTCTGGGAGAGGATATTACGGCCAGGCAAAGCCTAGGCCGGGTGAGGATGGCGCCAGGACACAAGCATGACCAAGGTCCTACTTGCGCCCTTGGGAATTCAGATGTGGAATTGGTTTACGTAGTATTGTTGTGCCTCGGGACGGAGGCATCGTCTTACAAGATATCTGTGAGGTCCTGAAACATAAGGACGGTGTCATTAATTGTTAGTGCTTAAGAATAAGTTTTTTAAGATATCAGGCCCAGAGCGGCGCTGAGTCTGGCGTCAATTTGTTAGGTATTGGTTTACATGCATTCAATGTGAAAATGGATATATTTAATGTAAGTTAACTAAATAACAACCAAATATTTTGGACATATGCTCAAGATTGAGTGTGGTCCACGTCATGTGAGCTAATCTTGCTAGATTATTGTTTTGTTTACACATCTACAATTGAGTAGTCTTCTCATGTCCATGTGGGATGCTTTGGTCATTTTCACTGGTCCCCAGAACGACCCTTAGCAGGGACTTCCAGGGCCACTGGTCTGTCAGTAGTGTTTTTGCTAAGCCATGGCTTCTGATTAAGGTGGTACTAAGTTGTTCAGGTAATCTTGAATGTTTATTTCTGGTTCCCCCAGGCCAAGAGTTCTGTCAAACAATGAGAGCGGTCTTTTGTGTACGTCGTGTTGTGTACCGTATGCGCCTAAGTCGCGAATTAGAGGGTTTTTGTTTTTTGCCTTTCTGTCATATAGGTTATAACTGAGTAGTTTAATAAATTGTTCGATCGAGTGGAGCTTCAGTTCTTCGTGCAGCCAATAGGCTGGAGCTACTATAGGAACCTTTGCAATAATTCGTATTATTCTGTTTTGCAGTGTCTGCAGTCTGTTTATATGCGTTTTCGCAGCGTATCCCCAGACAGGGGCTGCGTACGTCAATATTGGCCTGATTAGTGTTTTGTATAGCGTAAGACCCATATTGAGTTGCAGTTGGTTATTTAAATTAATCAAAGGGTAGAGTCTGTTCAATTGTCCATTTGCTTTGGCCCTGATATTTTGAATGTGTTTTTTCCATGTGAGACCTTGATCCATGGTGACCCCTAAGTAGGTAATTTGGTCTTTCCATTCGATTCTTTCGCCATGATACACGAGAGGTGGCTGTCTGTGCCTGGGATGTCTATGTTGGATTCTTTTTGTGAAAATAATTGATTGGCACTTTCTGGAGTTTACTGTTATTCTCCATTTTCGAAACCATGGTTCAAGATCATTCAGGGCATTCTGTAGCCGCAGGTGTATTATCCGCGGTTGAGTGGACTGAGTTACCAGTGCCGTGTCGTCGGCGTATATGTATTTTTCAGTGCGAGTAAGTTCTGGCATATCGTTAACGTACAAATTAAAGAGGGTCGGTCCTAGCAAACTTCCTTGTGGGACTCCTGCCTTAATAGGCTTTAGAGAGGAGGAAGCATCCTCCACAGTTACTCGGAACCGACGCTCGCTTATATAATCTTTAATGAGGGCAAGTGTCGAATCAGAGAAATTGTATGATTTGAGCTTGTAAAGTAGGCCCGCATGCCATACTTTATCAAAGGCGCGTTCAATATCTAAGAAGATGGCGCCAGTCGATTTGTTAGTATTGTAACCTTTGGATATGGTTTCCGTAAGGCGGAGAAGCTGCTGTGTTGTAGAATGCTGGGATCTGAAGCCAAATTGTTCAGAAATGAGAATATTGTGTTTTATAATATGGGAATTTATTCTCTTTAGAATTATTTTCTCCAGTACTTTACCAAAGGCGTTCAGTAGGCTAATTGGCCTATAGCTGGAGGCGTGAGATAAGTTTTTGTGTGGTTTTGCAATCATTACTATGTTTGCTACCTTCCATTGTGGTGGGAACCTGCCGCTGTCTAGAGTATAATTGAAAATCTTTGCTAGAAGCTGCAAAGCTCTACGTGGGAGATTTTTTAAAACGATGTTGGGTATTTTATCGGGCCCCGGGGCCTTTCTGTTTTTCAGGTGCCTGATAATCCAGCCGATTTCTCCCGGATTAGTCTTTCGCATTTTGTTGTGTGTGACAGTGTAGTCTGTGTCGTGTATTTCCTGTTCTATGCTTTGAATCTCTTGCAGATTCACTGGACCCTCAGCCGGGTTTGGTGTGAAGACCTTCTCAAGTGTGGCAGCAAATACCTCAGCTTTGGCCTGGGGAGTTTCTGCGACAGTGTTGTCGTGTATGAGTGGTGGTATGTTTGTTTTTGCTCTGGTTAGGCACTTAGCTATACGCCAAACAGAGTTAGAGTTCGGATTTAAGCTCGCGAGAGTTTGATTCCACTGATTTGATACAAATTCCCTAGTTCGGGCCATTACGGCCTCTCTGGCATCAAGGTAGTCTTGTCTATGTAAAGGATTTCGCGATCGTTGCCATTTTCGTCTTAGTCTGTTCCTATTCTGATGTAAGATTTTTATGTCTAACGGATATTGGGCGTTTACTGATGGTGTAAATTTTTGTGGGACACACGTTGTGGTCGCTACCTTAATTGCCAATTCGAGTTTGGATACAGCTTCGTCGTGTTGCTGTGGTGTAGTAATTTCGTTTTCCGGTAAGTATCTTTCTAAAACGTTATTGAAGTCTTCCCAATTGACTAAATTATAATTCAGTTTTGGGATTTCTTTCTTAAACTTCAAGGGAAGTGTGACCTCAAGGAGTACTGGCAAGTGATCAGATGTCAGTTCTTGCAGTACTGTGCATTCGATGTTAAAGGGTATATTGTTTAATATGGCTAAGTCTAATACGTCTGGGGCGTGATTGTTAACATGAGGTATGTGGGTGGGCTCATCGGGCCCCATAATAAGAAAGTTAGTGTTGTTGATATAATTTAGTAGTTTAGTCCCTTGAGGATTGGGGTTTGTACTGTGCCACAAATAGTGCTTACAGTTGTAGTCCCCTGCCGCTATTACTCTTGGTCCTAGCTGCATAATTTTTTGGACATCTTCGGTGTCGATGTCACCTGGTGGGTTGTATATAGCTACTAATATGATCTCTGTACTGAAGGTGCTAATCTTTACTGCAGTCGCTTCTAGGCGGTTTAATGGGGGTACATGTACTTGATAGTGTCTGATGCTAGTTTGTATTGCTATTGCTGTCCCCCCTCCCCTACGATTACGATCGGTTCTGAAAATAGCATAGTTTGGTATTGAGAATTTATCTACGTCCCCTAAATGGGTTTCGTTTAATAGGGCTACTTGTATTGAGTTGGCTTGTAAAAAGTCTGCTAAATCTTTGCGTTTACGGCGTATTCCCTGGCAGTTCCAGTGTATTGTTCGTAATGTGTCTGTTTCAGCCATGGCTGTAGCTGTGTAGGTCATTCAGAAGTTCTAGTAGCCAGTGTAGTGTGAGTGTGGTGTCAGTACCCTGTTCTAAACAAGCCCCGAACATTGCTAGGTGTTCCTCAACATAATTCTTGGGAACGGAGTCTCTGGGCAGACCCAGGACGTTCAGCAGTTTTGCCAATGCTGCTTCATTGCCTTTGTGTCCCTTACCGCGGGGGGGGGGGAGCGACTTTGTGGCAGGAGGGTGAAGCCCTCTGGCCCTGTTCTGTTGGACTTTGTGTGTGTGTGTGCTTGGAGGATTGGGGCGTCGCTCATGACCTGCTGGGCCCTCCTCGGTGGCAGGCCGGGGAGCCACAGCTGCAGGGGGCTCGGCTAACGGGGCTGGTCGCTGTCGACCTCTAGTATCCCTAATGAGCCACCCTGCGTTTTCTGTCCTAGCGGCAGCCTTAGCATAAGTTTTAGGTGGCAACGAGGGGGGTCCCTGTGGCTGCGCGCGGACTTTAGGCATACTTTTAGTGCACTCTGCGCGATATACAGTGCAACCGCGCCAAGTTGCACCGTGGCCCTTCTGGCCGCATAACACGCAGAGCCGTTCCGCGGGCGGAACGGAGCACGTTCCTGATGGGTGTGGTCCTGTGCATTTGGCGCATACCCAGGATGGGGACCTACATTCACTTTGCAGGTGCCATAGTCTCTGGCATTTTCTGCATTGTTTAGGTTCGGGGTCTGATCGGTACCTTTCTACCCTTATGCGGAAATGTCCTAGGTGTGTGAGTCCTAAAATTTTGGTTTCAGTGTCGGGGGTCCCTGCCACCTCTATGAGGAACATCGGCAGGGGGGTGCGCTGCCAATTACGTTTCCGCATTTGGACAGCTCTCAGCGCCTCTATCCCTAAGACGGCCAGGTCTTCCTTAATCTCGTCACTGGTGATTTCGGCGTACAATCCTTTGAGTACGAATCTAGATGTCCTATCTTGGGGGTGAGGCAATAGGTAGAAATGTACGCCGGCTTGCTTGAGGTATTCTACAAAACTTCTGTAGTCACTCAAGCATTGCAACTTAACCATAAAATCACCACTGTTTCTAGCTATGGATACTGTGTATGTGTGTACTGGTTTTAGGTTGTCAAAGTCTCGTGTGATCTTTCTTATGTGAGTTGCCTGGCCTTTGTTGATCATGACCGGCGCCAGGTCAGATCTTTTAGTGTTAAGTGTATCTGTGGGTTCAGTGTGTGGAGTGTCTGCGTTTAGTTTGTTGTCCTTAGAGGTGCTGGCAACTGGAGAGGATGAGGTGGTTGCCACCGGTGAGGTGGGAATGGTTGGTGCGGTTTCTTTGGTGTTTGGTGAAGTGTTTGGTGTGTCCACAGGAGCAGGTGTATTCGTTTTTTTTTGTGGATTTGCCACGTAGCGTCCTGGTGGTAGTCTTTGGTGAAGTCGTGGGTGTTTTGGAGTTCCCTGCCATGTTGTTAATGAGTGAGTATGTGTGTATTCGTGTGTGCGTGAGTATGGGGCTTAAGCCTAATAGAGAAAGAGGAAAAAAAGAGAGGAAGAGAGAAAGAGCTGTTAGCGAGCGCTAAAAAGCCCGGAAAAACAGAGGGTCAAACCCGCAGGCGCTTAAGCGAGTCTTGCGACTGCTTGCTATGACCGTGTTATCCTACTCGTCTAATCAACTAAGCGCTATACTCAGAGAGCAAGCGAAAGGCTTTGGTTTACACCACGGCAATGCCGAGCCGCTCCAACGGTGGCTGCTTCTTTGCAGCGGACCGCTTCTTCTTGCTTCTGAGACTGCTCTGGTAGCTGGTAGATGTGTCCACGTCGAAGTCTCCGCCGCAACTCTGGAGCGGGACTGAGTTCTTCTCATTATATTCGATCAAATGGTGGGTGGGGCTTGTGCTGCCCTGGCCAAAGAGTGGGTGATGATCTGTGATTGGGCCGATTGGTGTGAGCTATGTTTTCAGTCCGCTATTGTGTTTTCTCGGAGGTTGCTCTTTTGTCCGGGGTGACTAAGGTTGCTGTAATTGTCAAACCTAAACAAATAAACAAATACGGACTTCGCGTCGAGACGTCATAGGGGTAACACCTGAAGAGCCCGACTAGCTAGGACTGGAGTCCTAGCGAGAAGAAGGGAGTTCGAGCCCGCGAGACCTACAAGGAGCCAACGATCTGACCGGCGAGGCAGCGCTCACACGCTGCTCTCTGTCCGTGCCAGCCAGCCACCAGCCTGCCAGCCCTCCGTGCCGGCCACTCCGCCTGCGTGCCCAGCAGCAGCTGCGCGCCTGCTCCCTCAGCGAGCCTGCGCTCTAACCAGCGCCCCTTCTGTACTAGGGCAAAACAGCAAGGCCACAGCCAACAGTCTCCGACTGGTTCTTAGGCGCCTTCGGGTCCGGCCCGCTGCTGTTTGCGCTACTCAGCACCCTCTACAGAAGTCTTTCTCTCTCACTGTACTTCTTCTTTCCTCTGACTATTAGGTTTAAGTTCATTATCACACATCACCGACACCATGGGCAAGTGTGGGAAACCCATTGTCCACTCCCCCCTGGACGTGGCACCATCGGGCCGAATAGTGGCCAGGAACCTCCTGGGCGAGGTCGGTGACGCCAAGTCAAATGCCACAGAATCCGACCGTCTATCGTCACCCACTGCTCCCATCAGCCCCCCCGGCAACCTCTCATCATCATCGTCATCATCTTCATCCTCGCCAAACTCCACACTGCACGACGACTCATTTAACGAACCAATGGCCACTTCTACACGACCATCTTCACCAAGGAATCTACCACCCACTGACACCGAAACTAACTCTCCCCGGCCACCTACCCCTTTCCCGGCGGCCATCCAGGCCCCTCCGTCATCATCTGCCGCAAGGCAACCCCAGGAACACACCACATGCAGACCTGCCGAACCCTCTACATCATCCGCCCACTCTTCACGCTCAGACCCCAGACTGAACAGACCGACTGCACCAATCGCACCGACTTCCGATCTGCCCTCCTTAGACGCCGATCCAGCTTCCACCTCCCCTCCAACTCACAATCCTCCCCCCAATGACAGTAACGCAAGACGCCGCAGCTACGCGGAAGCCGCCCAGACGATATTCCAAGCCCCTCTGTACATCCGACAGCGGCACGCTACTGAGCTGGGGACCGTCCTCCGAAACTTTGACCGAGAGTGTCACCCGGAGGACTTCTCCGTCAGTCAAGCTCCTCATTCGCGTGATTTCTGCGTACGAATGAGGTGCGCGACTGACTACAGGAACCTGGTGCTATTCCTGAGGGGGAATAACATCGACTTCCACGTAACTCCCCCCTCCGAGGGGAGAACCTATAGGGCGGTTCTCAAACGCCTCCCTATAGACGGTGCTGAGCGGGAGGTTAAGGAAGACCTCGAGTCCTCCGGCCTCCACGTGGCCCGTGTGGTCCAACTACGACGCTTCGACCGACAAAGGACACCCCTCCCCATGTATTTGGTAGAGCTTACCACCATTCAAGATTACAACAAACTGATCTCCTCAACAAAATCTGTCTTACATTTCAGGGTGCAGTGCGAAGACTACCGCAAACCAATAATACCGCTGCAGTGTACGCGATGCCTGGCTCTCGGCCACTCCGGGCAGCACTGTAGGGCCCACCGTGTGACCTGCTCTAAATGTGCCGCCTCTCATGAGTCGGCTACATGCAGAGCTCCGCTCGACGCAAGGCGCTGCGCCTTGTGCCATAGCCGGGACCACGGGGCGCGCTATAGGGGCTGCCCGGTGTACCAGGCGGCACTCGCTCGCCTTCGAAGCACCGCACCACGAGCCCACCAGAGCTCTCTCAACAACCAAAGCCACTTCAACCACCTGCAACCTCAACAGGAGCAACAACCCCAACACCCCCCACATCCGGCACCTCTCCCCCAGCGCCCTCTCAGACAGCATCCAAACCAACCGCCACGCAACAACCCCCCTCCTCAGCTCAACCGCGCCAACACTAGGAATGAGGACCTACTGCTCCCGAGAGACTGCCCAGTGAACGTGCCACCACGCTCGACCTTTGAGCCCAGCTTCCAGAGCTCCCGGATGCCTTGGACCACCGCCAGGGACCAAATGATCCACGTCCTAACTCAGATACTGACCCAACCTCACAATACGAGGGTGATCATGAGAGAGTTTAACTCCTTCTTTGCCCTATGTGCAAACCCCGACCTTCACTTCTATGGCGACTGACCTGACGAAAATAGCGACTTGGAACGCTTACGGACTGCGCCAGCGCAAAGCTGAGCTGGCGGACTTCCTCCATACCCATAACATACATGCCGCACTCATCACTGAAACACGACTCTCCCAAAATGACCGACTCAACATCCCAGACTACCGCGTCTACCGCAACGACAGAAACCGCCGGGGAGGGGGCACTGCGGTTATAATTAAACATGATATACTTCATAACCAAGCCTATATTCCTCCTCTACAACGCTTAGAAGCTGCAGGAGTATACGTACAACATGGAACCACCAAGCTCCTCCTCATTTCTGCATACAATCCTCCCACCGACATAGTCACGACAGATATAGACACCCTCCTCAATATACATCCTGCTGTATTAATTGCAGGGGATTTCAATGCAACACACACCGACTGGCATTCCCAAAACAATAACAGGGCTGGCTCTAAGCTCAGCAGACATGCCCAACGATCAGACTACATAATCATAGCTCCTGACACACCCACACACATACCATTTAACCCCAGACACCAACCCAGCATTTTAGACATAGCTCTCATCCGCAACCTAGGCCACAGACAAATTATCCCCACTGTACACAACGCTCTCTCCTCCGACCATCTTCCTGTAATTTTCACAATCCAAGGATCACTTACCCCCTCCACCCACCCCCCCAGACACAACTACAACAAAGCCGACTGGGCTACCTTCCGCGCCGTTCTAACAGATTCCCTCCCCCCCACCCCCCATGTTGCACCCGACGATATCGACACAGTCGCCCAAAACCTTGAACAGTCCATCAAATTTGCCATCACACGCGCCGTCCCAATACAAACCTACACATCCCACGCCCGACCACTACCCCCAGACATAAAGGCTCTGGCTACCGAAAGGAACAGAGCCAGACGACGATGGCAACGCTCCAGACATCCCACCCACTTCTCAAGACTAAAAGACCTTAATGCAGAACTTCGTCGTCGCACAGCTGACACACTGGCCCAGCAATGGAACACTGTACTCCAAGACCTAGACCCCCAGCACGCTAATGTATGGCGCATCGCCAAAACCCTCACCAAAACAAAACACATCATCCCACCCTTACATCATAACGGCAGCATTGCCACCACCAATCTTGAAAAAGCTGAAGTACTCGCAGACCACTTACAAAACATACTTACACCCAACACAATTCCAAGCTGCCCAAGATTCATACAGGAAACAGAAACCCTCTCAAATGCTCTACTACTCAGACAATGCCACAGCAAAATCCGTCGGACATGTGACTCCGAAATCCGATGGCACATTAAACACCTCCCGAACCGCAAGGCCCCCGGTCCCGACGGCATCCCCAACCGAGTACTCAAACAACTCCCAAACTCCACCATCACGAACATGACTAGACTGTTCAACGCCATTCTGGACTCGGGCTATTACCCAGCAACTTGGAAAAATGCCCTGGTCCTCCACTTCCCCAAAAAACACAAAGACCTAACGAACCCTGGCAGTTATCGCCCAATCAGCCTACTCAACACCATTAGTAAGCTCTTAGAAAAAATTATACTAAAACGCCTCACCTCATTCATCATAAAGCACGACATTCTAATCCCGGAACAATTTGGGTTCCGGGCAAAACACTCAACGGCCCTTCAACTGGTACGGGCAACCGAATATATCACCAGGGGATTCAACACCCGCAAATCAACCGCCGCGGTCTTTCTAGACATCGAGCGGGCCTTCGACCGCGTCTGGCACCAAGGCCTAATACGAAAAATGCATCACTACAACATACCTGACTCCATGCTTAAACTCATCGCCAATTACTTATCAAATCGCACCTTCCAGTCGTTAGTCTTAGACACCAAATCCACCCTCAAGCCAATCAACGCAGGCGTTCCTCAAGGAAGTCTCTTAGGTCCCCTGCTCTTTAACATTTATATAAACGACATCCCCAAAACTTTCCTCACGGATCTTTTCATGTATGCGGACGACACCACGATAATGACTCAATCAATAGCCATTCACCCTCTCCTTAGCAGACTCCAAACAGCCCTCCGCTCACTCGAGGACTGGCTCACAAACTGGCGCATAAAAGTTAACACCGACAAATGCGAAACCATCATCTTTACAAAACGCAGAAAACACCGCACCTCAGCAAGGAATCTACCTCCATTACAACTTTTCCAAAGTGCCCTCCAATGGAAACCACAAGTCACATACCTAGGCGTTGTCCTCGACCCAGGACTTACCTGGAGACCCCATATAACTTCAATTCGCAGCAAAGCTAATGCCCAACTCGCAAAATTATACCCTCTGATCAACCTCAACAATGCACTTCAAATGCACATGGGGCTCACACTTTACAAAACCCTACTTCGCCCCATCTTAACCTACGCCGCCCCAGCCTGGGGGTACACAGCTCCTACCTACATCAAGAAACTACAACAATTCCAAAATAAAGTCATCCGCCTTATAGCAAAAGTACCACCAATAACTCCCGCCATCCAACTCCACGAGGAACTACACCTGCACACCATCGAACAATTCATCAAGAAACTCTCGGCAGACCTATACGATCGGGCGAAGAACTGCCACAACACGCACATACGAGACCTTGGACAATACGCCACCACTCACAACACACACAAACGCCCACTCTCCCTATTCGACAGAAACCTGACGGAAACCATAACTAGAGATGACATTGACGACTACCTGAACTTAATAGTGCCCGACTGACCCGCTCCCACAGTAACACAATTTCACCACTCATTTACACTTTACTTTCTTTTACAGCCAGCCCTCCAAGACCCCGCACCCAGCGGGGCGGTCCGGGGGGACGAGGGCCCCCCCAACTGTGATCCTGCTAGACCCTGCTCGCCCACGGACACGCTCTTCGGATACTCAACGACAACCCGTCTCCTGCGACGGCGCCTCTTCTCACCATTAGAACTAAACCACAGTACCAGATAAGTAATACCAGCATGTACCAGAACTAATTCACTAACGCTCCCACCAACGCATCATGTCTACTCACTAATTCGTCCCAGTTATGAACAGACTACAAAAAAAAGCCACTCTCACTATCCTCCCTCTGCAAGACCTTCGAGGCCCCCTACAATTCCCACGGCAACACACAGGGCGTAAGTCATGTGTGCTGCCCTGGCCTGCATCCCTTCACCCGCTCGCATGCATTGCATGTCAGCATCTACACTAACCTTACTAACCAGGGTGCTCTTAGCGGAACCTGAACATAGAACAGTAGGAACTCGTAGTACTTACAAGCACCCTCCCCTTGTCCCTGCATGTTTAGCTGGCTAACGGCATGTGCATGGGGAGACGATGTAACCTCTTCAAGGCAGAGACGATCGTCACCGGGGGCGGCGGGTGTGGGGCCGCCCCCATTAGAAAAAAAAAAAATTTACTGACTTCGCTTCGAAAAAAAAAAAAAAAAAAAAAAAACCTAAACAAATCACACCAAATCAGACCACATCAAAACAACCACCAAACACAAACAAGGAGATCACAAACAACAACATACAAGAAAACACCCACACAACCAAAGACACCACAAATTACTACAGCCAAACTCAGCGACACCATACCTACAACAGAAAACACTACACGACTCAGGACATGCATCCAGCACTCTACTGAAACAACACAGACACCGTCACACGATAGCGAATCTGACATCAAACTCCCCACACCACCTCCTCCCCAGTCACCTATCCCTGAAACTTATGCGGACGCAGTAAGGGCACCCCCAATACTCAAAACAATTACACAGAGTTCAAGCAAACTTGGCACCACTGTACCTAAACAAAAGCCAGTCAATACGCATACACACACTCACACAAACCTTTGACAACAAGTACTGACCCAAATAGCCCTACACAATACAAATCAGCATACCGCTCCGGTGATCTCGCCGTAAAGATGCACTGTCTGAGTGACTACCACAATATGGTGGAGCATCTCAAGGCAGAGGGCGCACAATTTTACCTACTCCCCCACTCTGATACTAGGACCATTAGATATGTTATTAAAGGTTTGTGCGCCCCGTTCATCGGAGAACACATTAGACAGGAACTGGCACGCCACCAATTTGAGGCCATTAGGGCAGTGCAGATGCACTCTAGGACTAGGACCAGTCACCCCCTCCCAATGTTCGTTATTGAACTGGAGGATACCACAGAAAATAGGCAGATTAGAGGCCTCAAATATTTAGCCCATTTTAGAGTCAGAGTGGAAGAATATAGGACCGCTCCAGAGCCAAAACAGTGCAAGCGTTGCCAACAGCTGTGGCACACTCAAAAAAGTGTCAGGTTCCAAAGAAACATGCGCCAAATGTACAAGTCCCCACCTCTCATACAGCTGCAAAGTGTACCCAGAAGAGCGCAAGTGTACCCTCTGTGGAGAGCAAGGTCATGGTGCAACTTGGCGCGGTTGCATCAAATACCAAGCCGCACTGAACAAAGCAAGGCCAAGGACTCAGCCTGGAAACCCCACTCCAAAAGCACATCAAAATTTTTCCAAGGCTGGCCCGTCAAGAGCAGAAGGGCAATGAGTATTCCAGGACCGTCACGGTAGGACCCATCTCGCCCCGGCCCTTCAGCAGCCGTGGACAAGCGGATCACATCCGCTCAAGCCACAGCCACCCAAATACAGCGTGCACCCCCAGCTACACAACCCAAAATTACACATACAGACAAAACACGAACAAAGAAACAGCAGATTCCCACACACCTCAAAGAATCAAGCATATTGATTCCAGACACGCTATCCCACCGGGAAGCACTTGAAAACGGCCTTGCATTGGCGGATTTCCTAACACAACTAGGAATTCCCAACGTGAACATAGGTTGGCAGATCCTTCAAGATCATGTCAGGTGGCTCTTGGAGATTTTAGCACCACCAAACTTTGACCCGCTTTACTTCTTTGACTATGTAACAAGATTTCTAGGAATACTAACACAGAACAGCGATGTCTAACACAACCACCATAAACACAGTATACTGGAACTATAACAACCTCCGAATAAAAAGAAATGAACTCATAGATTTCCTCCAGAGAAACAGCATCCAACTCGCATTATTACATGAAACACACCTGGGACCAACAGATCGCTTCGCAGTCCCTGGTTATTCGGTTTACAGAAACGACAGAAATAGAAGAGGAGGAGGGACAGCCATAGTAATACAAAAGTCCGTCCAACATCACCAAGCATCTCTACCACAATTAAACCGCTTAGAAGCTACAGCCGTTAGGGTTAAATTACACAACGCAGATGTCACCTTCATCGCGGCAGGGCGCTGATTATCTAGAAGTTGAGCGCCCTTAAACCCAATCATCATCATTTCATCGCGGCATACAACCCTCCGGGCGATATCGACACAGATGACCTAAACACACTCAGGAACAGGGCACACAAAGTAGTTTTAGCTGGAGACTTAAATACTAAACACTTCCTCTGGAACTGCCAAACAATAAACACTGCCGGCAACAAACTTCTTGCCAATATTAACAACTCCAACATCCTACTAACAGGACCAGAGGAACCAACATACATACCCAGAATACAGAACCACAAACAAGATATTTTAGACATTGTGCTACTTAAAAACATCACCCACAACACCAACACACATGCAGTCAACGATTTAATATCCGACAAACTCCCAGTTTTATTAGAAATTGAAGCCCCTTAGCGTTTAGAACAGAACACCCCAGGCCAAACTATAGACAAGCAGACTGGGAGGCTTTCGAAACCACGTTGAATAACACAATCGAGGAAACACCTATATCAACACATGACGAACAGGACGAAGGAATAAACAAATTAGTCAAAGCGATAAAGCAAGCCACAAAGGAACACGTCCCTATTAGATATCCAACGTCGACAAACAAACGTTTTCCCCGCGATATCAGAGTAATAATCCAAGAAAGAAATCGAGCTAGACGTCAATGGCAAAGATCCCGCAACCTAATACATCGTAACCGGTACAACGAATTAAACAATCTAGCTAGCGAACATATCCGAGAATACACCGGCAACCAATGGAATGACATACTAAGCGAAATACATCCTCAAAACCATACTATATGGCGCATAACGAAATGTCTCACCCGCACATATACACACGCCCACCCCGCTCCACACGCCTACTGGAATCGCCGAAACTTCCCGAGACAAAGCCGAAGCGTTTGCCGATACCCTTGAAGCAACCTTGCAGCCAAATGCCTATCCAACAGACCACGCTTTCGTGGCCGAAACGGAAGCAATCTGGACCACACCCAAGCACACAGTAAAACACGCAGAACTAACGCGGGAGAAATCAAATGGATAATTAAGCACTTACCTACAAGAAAGGACCCGGGGTCAGACAAAATACCAAATATTACACTTAAACATCTGCCAGCGAATGAATTGAAGCTACTAGCGAACATATTCAATCACACCATTGAAAAGGCAGATTTCCTCCTCAATGGAAGGAAGCCAAAATACTATTATTTCCCAAGCCGCGAAAGAGCCAATCGCTTCCAGAAAACTTTAGGTCAATTAGCCTTCTAAATACAATGAGCAAAGTTATGGAAAAGATACTACTGAAACGCATTAATACACACATAATAAAGAACAACATGCTGATCAACGAGCAATTTGGGTTTAGAAGCCAACACTCGACAACACTGCAACTTCTCCGACTAACCGAATCAAGAAGAGCTTCAACACTAATCGATCAACAGGTGTCATCCTACTAGATATCGAAAGGGTCTTCGATCGCGTTTGTCATGCTGGATTACTCCAAAAACTTATAACATTAGGGTTCGCGGACTCCTTAGTAACTATCATCAAGAATTATCTCCTTAATAGAACCTTCCGCACAAGCATAGAAAACGAAACCTCCTCATTAAGACACATTAGAGCAGGAGTCCCCCAAGGTAGTCTACTGGGACCAGTCCTGTTTAATTTATACATGAATGACATCCCAGAAAGAGTGAGAGTAGATAGATACTTATACGCCGACGACACAGCACTAGCAACACAATCGACCGCACCCAGAATAATAGCCAATAGGCTACGTAATGCTTTGACCAACCTAGAGCCATGGCTCAACAAATGGCGCATTCAAGTTAACGCGCGGAAAACTCAAGCAATAATATTTAACAAACGAAACAAGCACCGCCACAACAAACATGGGCTAATGCAATTAACATTCCGGAACGAGGAAATCAATAGGAAGGACACAGTCACCTACTTAGGTGTAACAATGGATCAGGGCCTTACGTGGAAACAACATATTAACACAGTAATAGCTAAAGCAAATGCCAAATTAAATAAACTAAACCCAATTATTAATATAAACAGCTCACTAAAACTAGAGATGGGAAAACACTATATAAACACTTATTAGACCCATCCTAACTTACGCTGCCCCCGCATGGGGACATGCAGCCAAAACGCACATTAAAAGATTGCAAACAATGCAAAATAGAATACTTCGGATTATTACCAGGCTACCACCACTCGCACCGGCATACCAACTCCACGAGGAGTTAAAAATGCATTCCATCAAAAGGCTCAGCTTCAACCTACTCGAGAAGAAGAACCTAAACAAACAATTAAAGAAAGAACAATGAAACTCGGGGAACCAGAGGTAGACCTACAACAATATCTAGAAAACCTAGTTAACGTTCCAGATGCTTTACATCGCTGACCGGAAATAAACACACACCCATTCACGTACACCGACACACACACACACACACACACACACACACACACACACACACACACACACACACACACACACACACACGCCAATCATTGGCCAAGGCGGCCCCGAGGAAAGAGTGTCCCCCGTGAGTGGCACAGGCTCGCACCTACAATTGAATAGGTAGGCCGCCCGCCGAGTGCGCACTCTAAATGTATATCCCAATACTATCCAATTGGGTTATTCTGCTGTGCTAATGATCCCCTCCCCCCAGTCCGACAGGAACGGAGTGCAGCTCTTCATGACCGCTCCTACTTCTCAACACTGCTAACCGATATTAAAGATACACACACTGCAGAAACTCAGTGTGCTTTGAATGGTAGAACAATTTCATGTAAGAGGTTAAGTTTATTATTTTAATAAATTTCTATTATCTTCACAAGTTTACCACTAAATTCTGTATGTATAGGCAATAAACCATCGATGTACATCAAAACCGCCCATAAATAAAATCCAATTAGAACTCTGGATTATATTTTCACAATAAACACCATTCTGAACATTGTTTACATGAAGTAACTTATTATTCCATTGGATAAATGGGGCCTTGCTAAAAGTAGGGTTGAAGTGCTTTTATCTTAAGTTTTCTGTTAATATAGGTTTTGTTCATTCTGAATAAAGTTTGTGAACCGTAAGAGTGAACCTAGTTGGAACCTTTTTCTTTCTTTGTTTCTTTCTTTCTTTGTAATTTTACGTCCTCCAACGTTAAGTCATATCGGACGATGAATGGAATTGGTGAAATGATGCTTAAATGAGCTCAGGATCCGTAGAGCTTAGACTTACCCGACATTCGTCTTTCAGGATAAGGGAAAACCCCGGTAAAAACCTCATCCAGGTAACTCACCCTGGCCGAGATTCGAACTCGCACCTCTTGAACGTGAGGCAGACACGCTACCAACAAGCTACCGAGGCGGGCGAGTTAGAACTTGATTACTGAAATTCTTGTAATGAAGACGAGGAGGGAGAACGGAGTCCCCATGGATTAAAGGATTCTGACACCGTTACAGTGAAATCTCAACAAAATGCCCTTTAAAATCCCCAATCTGAGTAATTGCGCTCTGTAACCTTCAGTTGCCTTCGTGATGTCATGGAATTTGAAGGCCAGTTGGTAAACATTTGATTATCGCTATTATAACCTAACGTTTAACGTAATTAACTTGAAGTATATATAATTGCAACAATAGTTTGTATGAGCTGGGTGCATCAACTCCTCTGTCAACTCTGAAAGACTTTTTTATAATGATAAACTGTAAGAGATAGACAAAATATTACTACAGAACAAAGGTATATCTTGAATTTTCTGTGAATGTACTCAGAAGTTCTCTTTATTCTGAAGGACTTTTGTATAACTGATAAACTATAAGAGATAGACAAAATATTACTACATAACAAATGTATATCTTGAATTTTCTGTGAATGTACTCAGAAGTTCTCTATATTCTGAATGACTTTTGTATAACTGATAAACTGTAAGAGATAGACAAAATATTGCTACATAACAAATGTATATCTTGAATTATCTGTGAATGTTCTCAGAAGTTCTCTTTATTCTGAATGACTTTTGTAAAACTGATAAACTGTGAGAGATAGACAAAATATTACTACATAACAAATGTATATCTTGAATTTTCTGTGAATGTACTCAGAAGTTCTCTTTATTCTAAATGACTTTTGTATAACTGATAAACTATAAGAGATACACAAAATATTACTACATAACAAATGTATATCTTGAATTTTCTGTGAATGTACTCAGAAGCTCTCTTTATTCTGAATGACTTTTGTATAACTGATAAACTGTAAGAGATAGACAAAATATTACTACACAACAAATGTATATCTTGAATTGTCTGTGAATGTACTCAGAAGTTCTTTTAATTCTGAATGACTTTTGTATAACTGATAAACTATAAGAGATACACAAAATATTACTACATAACAAATGTATATCTTGAATTTTCTGTGAATGTACTCAGAAGTTCTCTATATTCTGAATGACTTTTGTATAACTGATAAACTGTAAGAGATAGACAAAATATTGCTACATAACAAATGTATATCTTGAATTATCTGTGAATGTTCTCAGAAGTTCTCTTTATTCTGAATGACTTTTGTATAACTGATAAACTGTAAGAGATAGACAAAATATTACTACATAACAAATGTATATCTTGAATTTTCTGTGAATGTACTCAGAAGTTCTCTATATTCTGAATGACTTTTGTATAACTGATAAACTGTGAGAGATAGACAAAATATTACTACATAACAAATGTATATCTTGAATTTTCTGTGAATGTACTCAGAAGTTCTCTTTATTCTGAATGACTTTTGTATAACTGATAAACTATAAGAGATACACAAAATATTACTACATAACAAATGTATATCTTGAATTTTCTGTGAATGTACTCAGAAGTTCTCTTTATTCTGAATGACTTTTGTATAACTGATAAACTATAAGAGATAGACAAAATATTACTACATAACAAATGTATATCTTGAATTTTCTGTGAATGTTCTCAGAAGTTCTGTTTATTCTGAATGACTTTTGTATAACTGATAAACTATAAGAGATAGACAAAATATTACTACACAACAAATGTATATCCTGAATTTTCTGTGAATGTACTCAGAAGTTCTCTTAATTCTGAATGACTTTTGTATAACTGATAAACTGTAAGAGATAGACAAAATATTACAACACAACAAATGTATATCTTGAATTTTCTGTGAATGTACTCAGAAGTTCTCTTTATTCTGAATGACTTTTGTATAACTGATAAACTGTAAGAGATAGACAAAATATTACTACATAACAAATGTATATCTTGAATTATCTGTGAATGTTCTCAGAAGTTCTCTTTATTCTGAATGACTTTTGTATAACTGATAAACTGTAAGAGATAGACAAAATATTGCTACATAACAAATGTATATCTTGAATTATCTGTGAATGTTCTCAGAAGTTCTCTTTATTCTGAATGACTTTTGTATAACTGATAAACTGTAAGAGATAGACAAAATATTGCTACATAACAAATGTATATCTTGAATTATCTGTGAATGTACTCAGAAGTTCTCTTTATTCTGAATGACTTTTGTATAACTGATAAACTGTAAGAGATAGACAAAATATTGCTACATAACAAATGTATATCTTGAATTATCTGTGAATGTTCTCAGAAGTTCTCTTTATTCTGAATGACTTTTGTATAACTGATAAACTGTAAGAGATAGACAAAATATTGCTACATAACAAATGTATATCTTGAATTTTCTGTGACTGTACTCAGAAGTTCTCTTTGTTCTGAATGACTTTTGTATAACTGATAAACTGTAAGAGATAGACAAAATATTACTACATAACAAATGTATATCTTGAATTATCTGTGAATGTTCTCAGAAGTTCTCTTTATTCTGAATGACTTTTGTATAACTGATAAACTGTAAGAGATAGACAAAATATTGCTACATAACAAATGTATATCTTGAATTATCTGTGAATGTTCTCAGAAGTTCTCTTTATTCTGAATGACTTTTGTATAACTGATAAACTGTAAGAGATAGACAAAATATTACTACACTACAAATGTATAACTTGAATTTAAACCTGTAGTTATAATATTCCAGGTTTCTAGTACTTCTACCTTTTTCAAATGGGATTTCGTTAGTGGCATTATGTACAAAGAGCATGGAATGCCTAATGGAAATGTCATAAAACCATAAGTTGTCACGTTAAACGTGACGGGAGTGAGTATTTCTCTAATGCAACAATATCAGTAGTCCGTATTAAAATTCCAAGGCCGCCTGCTTGCTGCGCTTCGGTCGAGTAACTCACGTTATGTAAACATACGACCAGATCAAGTTCACTTTTTGTAAGATTCGGCATACTTTGTCCTAAAGCTGAATAGTCGAATACTTAAGCCGTAACTTCTTAACGTTTCCCAATCATGCAACAAATAAGAATAAATTGCATTTTACTCTTACTTTTGTAAAACTTACCTATGTTAAGTATAGGAAGTAACGTAGTTCACCTAAACATAGTTAAGATTTAACAGGAAAAAACATTTTTGAGGTTGCGTGATTCCCAAAAAAAGATTCGCACCAGTTTCTGCATTGCATAATTTAAACGAAAATCCTCGGATAAAGTATTCGATATTTAAGTTTAGTGCATTAAAAAAATGCGAAGTAAAATTTGCAAGAACATTTTGCCTTCTGTAATTCTCCTTAACACGGAAGATCCAACCTACAACAACACAATTACGTTATTCCTGTGACAGGGAAAGGCCAGCTTGGACGGGGTCTCCAACATTTCCAGATTCAACTTGTCCTAGACTCCAAACGAACCTTTCCAAAGCGCAGATACACCGCCCAGCCGCAGCATACCGGACGCCGACGTTAATTCTTTAATCTGAAGGGGAGAGCAACTGCAACATTCCCACATTCGCCTTTTAAACACACGACGATCAGAAGGAAATCGAACCAGTGACCGACCTGTCGAATGCAAACCTCAGACGTTTTGTCGCCTCCTTTTTTCAATTAAAGTCCTCCAACATTGTCATATCGGACGATGAATGAAATGATGTTCAAATGAGTACAGGGTACATAGAGCTTAGAGTTAACAGATATTCAGCTTTCAGGATAAGAGAAAACCTCCAACGTTAAGTCATATCGGACGATGAATGAAATGATGTTCAAATGAGTACAGGGTACATAGAGCTTAGAGTTAACAGATATTCAGCTTTCAGGATAAGAGAAAACCTCCAACGTTAAGTCATATCGGACGATGAATGAAATGATGTTCAAATGAGTACAGGGTACATAGAGCTTAGATTAACAGATATTCATCTTTCAGGATAAGAGAAAACCTCCAACGTTAAGTCATATCCGACGATGAATGAAATGATGTTCAAATGAGTACAGGGTACATAGAGCTTAGAGTTACCAGACATTCATCTTTCAGGATAAGAGAAAACCTCCAACGTTAAGTCATATCGGACGATGAATGAAATGATGTTCAAATGAGTACAGGGTACATAGAGCTTAGAGTTATCAGACATTCATCTTTCAGGATAAGAGAAAACCTCCAACGTTGTCATATCGGACGATGAATGAAATGATGTTCAAATGAGTACAGGGTACATAGAGCTTAGAGTTATCAGAAATTCATCTTTCAGGATAAGAGAAAACCTCCAACGTTAAGTCATATCGGACGATGAATAAAATGATGTTCAAATGAGTACAGGGTATATAGAGTTTAGAGTTACCAGACATTCAGCTTTCAGGATAAGAGAAAACCTCCAACGTTAAGTCATATCGGACGATGAATGAAATGTTGTTCAAATAAGTACAGGGTACATAGAGCTTAGAGTTATCAGACATTCATCTTTCAGGATAAGAGAAAACCTCCAACGTTAAGTCATATCGGACGATGAATGAAATGATGTTCAAATAAGTCAGGGTACATAGAGCTTACAGTTACCAGACATTCATCTTTCAGGATAAGAGAAAACCTCCAACGTTAAGTCATATCGGACGATGAATGAAATGATATTCAAATGAGTACAGGGTACATAGAGCTTAGAGTTACCAGACATTCAGCTTTCAGGATAAGAGAAAACCTCCAACGTTAAGTCATATCGGACGATGAATGAAATGATGTTCAAATAAGTACAGGGCACATAGAGCTTAGAGTTATCAGACATTCAGCTTTCAGGATAAGAGAAAACCTCCAACGTTAAGTCATATCGGACGATGAATGAAATGATATTCAAATGAGTACAGGGTACATAGAGCTTAGAGTTACCAGACATTCAGCTTTCAGGATAAGAGAAAACCTCCAACGTTAAGTCATATCGGACGATGAATGAAATGATGTTCAAATAAGTACAGGGCACATAGAGCTTACAAAAGAAATGATGTTTCAAGGTCATCACATAACGACCGAAACATTTGACTATCACTTAAAGTGGACTATATTCCCTTATACGTATATCTTGAAGTAGATAGAACAATGCGTAGAGAAAGTGTTTCTGATGAAGTAGGGAGAGTCCGTGACGAGTTGTAGCCACAGTTGTGTTGTGAGGGCGCCGACGCGAGGTTGGGTCGACATGTTCCTGGATGTGACGACCAAGGAGAGAAACACGTTCCTCAAGCAGACGGAAGGAAGCCTCATACCTGGGTATGTACGTGTATATGGATTATCCGCCACGACCGAGCAATTCCTTCATGACAGTTCCGCATGGCAGCCTTGTGCCGGGGTGAGACAAGATTGATTTTATTACACTTGACCTGACCTTGTGTGCCTGGCACTAACCAACCAATAATATTGATCACTCAAATGTTTTTAAACTATCAACAGAGGAATATGGTAGACTTTAAGTTCTCTTTACATAAAAATGAATAAAAGAAGTGGAAAGTTTAAAATAATAACAAGGAATATCTCGGAAACGGGTAACACTACAAAAAAATTGTATCAGACATAAATTTTTTGTTTTAACAAGAATTCAACTTAAACGTTTTATTTTTCATATATTTTAATTAAGATTTTTAAGAGACTTTTTGAGAAAATCGCTTGTTAATGAGAATCGTGTATGTAAAGTGTAGAGTTTCTCTTGAAAAATTTCCTCTAAGAGGAAAGTAAACATGATGAATGATACGGGGAAGTGATGTTCATATGAATCCGGGCTCCATGGAGCTTAGAGTATCCGACATTCGTCTATCAGTATAGGGAAAACCCCCGGAAAAAGCCTTATCCAGTATCTGCAAATATAACATTTTGTAACTAAAAGATTCACTTATCTTATAAAAAAAGTTTATATTTTTCCTATAAATTGTCCGGGATTGCGATTTCATGTAAAACTGTTACATATCCTCAGCTGTCGTCATCGTTACGTGATGTGTTCTTGTTAGTATTACGAAAATCTGAAAATAAAACAGAATCGACTGCCGATATTTCAAAATTCATTTCGCGATGTTTCTTTTTTAAAACAAATATATTTTCCCAAACTATTAAATGTATCGGACCATTCAATTGTTTTAATAATTTAACTTCAGGATTTATTTCATGGTTAAATGACCAAAAATGATCTACTACGGTCGATTTATCAGTTTGTTTATACTAAATGTTACTAAAATGTTCTTTTGTTCTTGTTTCCAAATTACTTTTTGTCTTTCCAATATAAACTTTATCACAATCGAAACAATTAAATTGATAAATACCAGATTTTTTAATATTACCAATTTTATCTTTTTTACAGAAATGCAATAAATTTTTAATTATATATTTATTTTGAGGAAATAAAGTTATACCAAACTCTTTAAATTTTTTGAACATGTTTATGAGCCCAAGGATGTTAAGAAAATTTTTTAAAATTATAATCGCCTTTTATTTTTCTAAGGGTAGTAATATCAGTAACAGTTTTTTGATTTTTAAATTTTTCCATTTGTTATTTATATTACTTAAAACAATTAATATTAGTTAAAGCAATATTAGTAATATGTTTACATTCTTTATTAAACTCATCTTTATTCAGGGGTTATATTTGATCCATAAGTCAAAATTACCTTTTCTTATAAGATAAGTGAAGTTTTAAATTACAAATTGTTATGTTTGTAGATATATGTTTGCTTTACTGTTAATAGCTTCATATATAAGGTACATATCCGGTAGCTCGGGACCTCTTGAACGTGCGCGAGACACGCTACCCAGGCGGGCATGTGTGTGTGTGAACGGCGTAACTCCAATAACTTAAGGTCAGAGGATAGATGAGTCACACTGAAAGATTTATTTCCATAGCCTGTATTTGAACCACGGATCTCCCGCTGTCTGTGCGGTTGCTCTAAACCAGAGCTACCATGACCAACGTGCCAACATGACATTTAACTCTCCCAACTGACTCGTGTTTTTCCCGGTAAACCACTAGGAGTTCTCATAAACACATAGGGCAACTAACTTAATGCCGACTTACTATGCTGTAAGTACTTTAAGACCCGGGTATGACATTAACTTCTCCAACTAACTCGGGTTTTTCTCAGTAAATCACTAGGAGTTCTCATAAACATATAGGACAACTACCTTAATGACGACTTGCTATGCTTTAAGTACTTTAAGGCCCGGGTATGACATTAACTTCTCCAACTAACTCGGGTTTTTCTCAGTAAATCACTAGGAGTTCTCATAAACATATAGGACAACTACCTTAATGACGACTTGCTATGCTGTAAGTACTTTAAGACCCGGGTATGACATTAAATTCTCCAACTGACTCGTGTATTTCCCGGTAAATCACTAGGAGTTCTCATAAACATATAGGACAACTACCTTAATGACGACTTGCTATGCTTTAAGTACTTTAAGGCCCGGGTATGACATTAACTTCTCCAACTGACTCGTGTTTTTCCCGGTAAATCACTAGGAGTTCTCATAAACACATGAGACAACTACCTTAATGACGACTTGCTATGCTGTAAGTACTTTTAAGGTCCGGGTATGACATTAACTTCTCCAACTGACTCGTGTATTTCCCGGTAAATCACTAGGAGTTCTCATAAACACATAAGACAACTACCTTAATGGCGACTTGCTATGCTGAAAGTACTTTAAGGTCCGGGTATGACATTAACTTCTCCAACCGACTCGTGTTTCTCACGGTAAGCCACTAGGAGTTCTCATAAACACATGAGACAACTACCTTAATGACGACTTGCTATGCTGTAAGTACTTTAAGGTCCGGGTATGACATTAACTTCTCCAACTGACTCGTGTTTCTCACGGTAAATCACTAGGAGTTCTCATAAACACATGAGACAACTACCTTAATGACGACTTGCTATGCTGTAAGTACTTTAAGGTCCGGGTATGACATTAACTTCTCCAACTGACTCGTGTTTTCCCCGGTAAGCCACTAGGAGTTCTCATAAACACATGAGACAACTACCTTAATGACGACTTGCTATGCTGTAAGTACTTTAAGGTCCGGGTATGACATTAACATCTCCAACTGACTCGTGTTTTTCCCGGTAAGCCACTAGGAGTTCTCATAAACACATAAGACAACTACCTTAATGACGACTTGCTATGCTGTAAGTACTTTAAGGTCCGGGTATGACATTAACTTCTCCAACTGACTCGTGTTTCTCACGGTAAGCCACTAGGAGTTCTCATAAACACATGAGACAACTACCTTAATGACGACTTGCTATGCTGTAAGTACTTTAAGGCCCGGGTATGACATTAACTTCTCCAACTAACTCGGGTTTTTCCCGGTAAATCACTAGGAGTTCTCATAAACATATAGGACAACTACCTTAATGACGACTTGCTATGCTTTAAGTACTTTAAGGCCCGGGTATGACATTAACTTCTCCAACTGACTCGTGTTTTTCCCGGTAAATCACTAGGAGTTCTCATAAACATATAGGACAACTACCTTAATGCCGACTTACTATACTGTAAGTACTTTAAGGTCCGGGTATGACATTAACTTCTCCAACTAACTCGGGTTTTTCCCAGTAAATCACTAGGAGTTCTCATAAACATATAGGACAACTACCTTAATGACGACTCGCTATGCTGTAAGTACTTTAAGACCCGGGTATGACATTAAATTCTCCAACTGACTCGTGTATTTCCCGGTAAATCACTAGGAGTTCTCATAAACATATAGGACAACTACCTTAATGACGACTTGCTATGCTTTAAGTACTTTAAGGCCCGGGTATGACATTAACTTCTCCAACTGACTCGTGTTTTTCCCGGTAAATCACTAGGAGTTCTCATAAACACATGAGACAACTACCTTAATGACGACTTGCTATGCTGTAAGTACTTTTAAGGTCCGGGTATGACATTAACTTCTCCAACTGACTCGTGTATTTCCCGGTAAATCACTAGGAGTTCTCATAAACATATAGGACAACTACCTTAATGACGACTTGCTATGCTGTAAGTACTTTAAGACCCGGGTATGACATTAAATTCTCCAACTGACTCGTGTATTTCCCGGTAAATCACTAGGAGTTCTCATAAACATATAGGACAACTACCTTAATGACGACTTGCTATGCTTTAAGTACTTTAAGGCCCGGGTATGACATTAACTTCTCCAACTGACTCGTGTTTTTCCCGGTAAATCACTAGGAGTTCTCATAAACACATGAGACAACTACCTTAATGACGACTTGCTATGCTGTAAGTACTTTTAAGGTCCGGGTATGACATTAACTTCTCCAACTGACTCGTGTATTTCCCGGTAAATCACTAGGAGTTCTCATAAACATATAGGACAACTACCTTAATGACGACTTGCTATGCTGTAAGTACTTTTAAGGTCCGGGTATGACATTAACTTCTCCAACTGACTCGTGTATTTCCCGGTAAATCACTAGGAGTTCTCATAAACATATAGGACAACTACCTTAATGACGACTTGCTATGCTGTAAGTACTTTAAGGTCCGGGTATGACATTAACTTCTCCAACTGACTCGTGTTTTTCCCGGTAAATCACTAGGAGTTCTCATAAACACATAAGACAACTACCTTAATGACGACTTGCTATGCTGTAAGTACTTTAAGGTCCGGGTATGACATTAAATTCTCCAACTAACTCGTGTATTTCCCGGTAAATCACTAGGAGTTCTCATAAACATATAGGACAACTACCTTAATGACGACTTGCTATGCTTTAAGTACTTTAAGGTCTGGGTATGACATTAACTTCTCCAACTGACTCGTGTTTTTCCCGGTAAATCACTAGGAGTTCTCATAAACACATAAGACAACTACCTTAATGACGACTTGCTATGCTGTAAGTACTTTAAGGTCCGGGTATGACATTAAATTCTCCAACTGACTCGTGTATTTCCCGGTAAATCACTAGGAGTTCTCATAAACATATAGGACAACTACCTTAATGACGACTTGCTATGCTTTAAGTACTTTAAGGCCCGGGTATGACATTAACTTCTCCAACTGACTCGTGTATTTCCCGGTAAATCACTAGGAGTTCTCATAAACATATAGGACAACTACCTTAATGACGACTTGCTATGCTGTAAGTACTTTAAGACCCGGGTATGACATTAAATTCTCCAACTGACTCGTGTATTTCCCGGTAAATCACAAGGAGTTCTCATAAACATATAGGACAACTACCTTAATGACGACTTGCTATGCTGTAAGTACTTTAAGACCCGGGTATGACATTAAATTCTCCAACTGACTCGTGTATTTCCCGGTAAATCACAAGGAGTTCTCATAAACATATAGGACAACTACCTTAATGACGACTTGCTATGCTGTAAGTACTTTAAGGTCCGGGTATGACATTAACTTCTCCAACTGA
This sequence comes from Mantis religiosa, assembly GCA_030765055.1. Lineage (NCBI taxonomy): Eukaryota > Metazoa > Arthropoda > Insecta > Mantodea > Mantidae > Mantis > Mantis religiosa. Next base: position 233,627,720 of record CM060951.1, on the reverse strand, counting down.
CTCGTGTTTTTCCCGGTAAATCACTAGGAGTTCCCATAAACACATAAGACAACTACCTTAATGACGACCTACTATGCTGTAAGTACTTTAAGGTGCGGTTATGACATTAACTTCTCCAACTGACTCGTGTTTTTCCCGGTAAATCACTAGGAGTTCCCATAAACACATAAGACAACTACCTGAATGGCGACTTACTATGCTGTAAGTACTTTAAGACCCGGGTATGACATTAACTTCTCCAACTGACTCGTGTTTTTCCCGGTAAATCACTAGGAGTTCCCATAAACACATGAGACAACTACCTTAATGACGACCTACTATGCTGTAAGTACTTTAAGGTGCGGGTATGACATTAACTTCTCCAACTGACTCGTGTTTTTCCCGGTAAATCGCTAGGAGTTCCCATAAACACATAAGACAACTACCTGAATGGCGACTTACTATGCTGTAAGTACTTTAAGACCCGGGTATGATATTAACTTCTCCAACTGACTCGTGTTTTTCCCGGTAAATCACTAGGAGTTCCCATAAACACATGAGACAACTACCTTAATGACGACCTACTATGCTGTAAGTACTTTAAGGTGCGGGTATGACATTAACTTCTCCAACTGACTCGTGTTTTTCCCGGTAAATCACTAGGAGTTCTCATAAACACATAAGACAACTACCTGAATGGCGACTTACTATGCTGTAAGTACTTTAAGACCCGGGTATGACATTAACTTCTCCAACTGACTCGTGTTTTTCCCGGTAAATCACTAGGAGTTCCCATAAACACATGAGACAACTACCTTAATGACGACCTACTATGCTGTAAGTACTTTAAGGTCCGGGTATGACATTAACTTCTCCAACTAACTCGGGTTTTTCCCGGTAAATCACTAGGAGTTCCCATAAACACATGAGACAACTACCTTAATGACGACCTACTATGCTGTAAGTACTTTAAGGTCCGGGTATGACATTAACTTCTCCAACTGACTCGTGTTTTTCCCGGTAAATCACTAGGAGTTCCCATAAACACATGAGACAACTACCTTAATGACGACCTACTATGCTGTAAGTACTTTAAGGTGCGGGTATGACATTAACTTCTCCAACTAACTCGGGTTTTTCCCGGTAAATCACTAGGAGTTCCCATAAACACATGAGACAACTACCTTAATGACGACCTACTATGCTGTAAGTACTTTAAGGTCCGGGTATGACATTAACTTCTCCAACTAACTCGGGTTTTTCCCGGTAAATCACTAGGAGTTCCCATAAACACATGAGACAACTACCTTAATGACGACCTACTATGCTGTAAGTACTTTAAGGTCCGGGTATGACATTAACTTCTCCAACTGACTCGTGTTTTTCCCGGTAAATCACTAGGAGTTCCCATAAACACATGAGACAACTACCTTAATGACGACCTACTATGCTGTAAGTACTTTAAGGTGCGGGTATGACATTAACTTCTCCAACTAACTCGGGTTTTTCCCGGTAAATCACTAGGAGTTCCCATAAACAATGAGACAACTACCTTAATGACGACCTACTATGCTGTAAGTACTTTAAGGTGCGGGTATGACATTAACTTCTCCAACTGACTCGTGTTTTTCCCGGTAAATCACTAGGAGTTCTCATAAACACATAAGACAACTACCTGAATGGCGACTTACTATGCTGTAAGTACTTTAAGACCCGGGCTTTATAGTAAACCACTAGGAGTTCTCATAAACACATGAGACAACTACCTTAATGGCGACTTGCTATGCTGTAAGTACTTTAAGGTCCGGGTATGACATTAAATTCTCCAACTGACTCGTGTTTTTTCCGGTAAATCACTAGGAGTTCTCATAAACACATGAGACAACTACCTTAATGGCGACTTACAACGTGTCCGGGCTTTATAGTTCAGTCCACTATTAGTTAATTGATGGAATTTTATGGTTCTTAGATAAAAACTTGCATACGTACAATCAGATTGAAAAACAAGATACCATGCTGGGATTTGAACCGCGGATCTCCCAGTCTCCGTGCAGTTGCTCTTAAGAAGTGTCGGGTAAACGACAAAGCTAGAATGTGACGCAAAGTATTTCAATAAAATCTTGTCAAGCCAGACTCTAATTCTGTTCTTTGAGACACTTCAGAAGTAAGCCATGCTCCGCCGGGCTCGAAACCGCGACCTAGTGAACCTGGCTCAGGCGGTTTCGTCTGTCACCCGCATTCGGGAGGCTCAGGTTCGATTCTCGTGGCCGACCTACCTGACCCATGTCCCGGGTTGCTAGGCGAATGCTGGTTAGGTTAATTACATCCCCCGAATTTTCTGCCCCTCCATTTCACATCATCTCTCATCAGATAGTCCCTTTAGGGGTAGAAGTATCGGCGGGTGTCTCGGCGGTACATGGCAGATGGATATGCCTGAGGAAAACTACTTCCTCCTCCGGTAGGTCGGTTGCTAGGACCACTTCGGGAACGCCAGCCAGGAGACCTTTGGGGATCGGCTGCTGGACTCATTGCCGTCCCGCTGTAGGGAAACGTGTCCTTTGTCCTGGCCTGTCGCGGGAACTCTCTATCCAAGTAAATTCTAGGGACCCTGCTCTCCGTACTGTCGTGACTTGTAGGTGAGCGAGTTCGTTATCCTGGTCTGCCGGGGGAAGTCTCTATCCAAGTAAACTGTAGAGACCCTGCCCCCTGTACTGTCGTAGCTTGTAGGAGAGCGAGTTCATTGTCCTGGCCTGTCGGGAGAAGTCTCTATCCAAGTGAACCGTAGGGACCCTGCCCTCTGTACTTTCGTGGCTTGTAGGAGAGCGAGTTCGTTGTCCTGGCCTGTCGGAGGAAGTCTCTAGCCAAGTAAACTGTAGGGACCCTGCTCTCCGTACTGTCGCGACTTGTAGGTGAGCGAGTTCGTTATCCTGGTCTGCCGTGGGAAGTCTCTATCCAAGTAAACTGTAGGGACCCTGCTCTCTGTACTGTCGTGACTTGGTAAGCGAGTTCGTTATCCTGGTCTGCCGGGGGAAGTCTCTATCCAAGTAAACTGTAGGGACCCTGCCCCCTGTACTGTCGTAGCTTGTAGGAGAGCGAGTTCATTGTCCTGGCCTGTCGGGGGAAGTCTCCATCCAAGTAAACAGTAGGGATCCTGCTCTCTGTACTGTCGTAGCTTGTAGGTGAACGAGTTCGTTATCCTGGTCTGTCGGGGGAAGTCTCTATCCAAGTAAACTGTAGGGACCCTGCCCCCTGTACTGTCGTAGCTTGTAGGAGAGCGAGTTCATTGTCCTGGCCTGTCGGGGGAAGTCTCCATCCAAGTAAACTGTAGGGATCCTGCTCTCTGTACTGTCGTAGCTTGTAGGTGAACGAGTTCGTTGTCCTGGCCTGTCGGGGGAAGTCTCTATCCAAGTAAATTGTAGGAACCCTGCCCCCTGTACTGTCGTAGCTTGTAGGAGAGCGAGTTCGTTGTCCTGGCCTGTCGGAGGAGGTCTCTATCCAAGTAAACTGTAGGGACCCTGCTCTATGTACTGTCGTAGCTTGTAGCGGAGCGAGTTCGATGTCCTGGCCTGTCGGAGGAGGTCTCTATCCAAGTAAACTGTAGGGACCCTGCTCTATGTACTGTCGTAGCTTGCAGGTGAGCGGGTTCGTTGTCCTGGCCTGTCGGAGGAGGTCTCTATCCAAGTAAACTGTAGGGACCCTGCTCTATGTACTGTCGTAGCTTGTAGCGGAGCGAGTTCGTTGTCCTGGCCTGTCGGAGGAGGTCTCTATCCAAGTAAACTGTAGGGACCCTGCCCCCTGTACTGTCGTAGCTTGTAGGAGAGCGAGTTCGTGGTCCTGGCCTGTAGGAGGAGGTCTCTATCCAAGTAAACTGTAGGGACCCTGCCCCCTGTACTGTCATAGCTTGTAGCGGTGCGAGTTCGTTGTCCTGGCCTGTCGGAGGAGGTCTCTATCCAAGTAAACTGTAGGGACCCTGCCCCCTGTACTGTTGGAGCTTGTAGGTGAGCGAGTTCGTTGTCCTGACCTGTCGGAGGAGGTCTCTATCCAAGTAAACTGTACGGACCCTGCTCTATGTACTGTCGTAGCTTGTAGGAGAGCGAGTTCGTTGTCCTGGCCTGTCGGAGGAGGTCTCTATCCAAGTAAACTGTAGGGACCCTGCTCTATGTACTGTCGTAGCTTGTAGGTGAGTGAGTTCGTTGTCCTGGCCTGTCGGAGGAGGTCTCTATCCAAGTAAACTGTAGGTATCCTGCTCTAGGTACTGTCGTAGCTTGTAGGTGAGCGAGTTCGTTGTCCTGGCCTGTCGGATAAGGTCTCTATCCAAGTAAACTGTAGGGGCCCTGCCCCCTGTACTGTCGTAGCTTGTAGGTGAGCGAGTTCGTTGTCCTGACCTGTCGGAGGAGGTCTCTATCCAAGTAAACTGTAGGGACCCTGCTCTATATACTATCGTAGCTTGTAGCGGAGCGAGTTCGTTGTCCTATAACTCTCGGGGGAAGTCTCTATCCAAGTAAATTGTAGGAACCCTGCCCCCTGTACTGTCGTAGCTTGTAGGAGAGCGAGTTCGTTGTCCTGGCCTGTCGGAGGAGGTCTCTATCCAAGTAAACTGTAGGGACCCTGCTCTATGTACTGTCGTAGCTTGTAGGTGAGCGAGTTCGTTGTCCTGGCCTGTCGGAGGAGGTCTCTATCCAAGTAAACTGTAGGGACCCTGCTCTATGTACTGTCGTAGCTTGTAGGTGAGCGAGTTCGTTGTCCTGGCCTGTCGGAGGAGGTCTCTATCCAAGTAAACTGTAGGGACCCTGCTCTATGTACTGTCGTAGCTTGTAGGTGAGCGAGTTCGTTGTCCTGGCCTGTCGGAGGAGGTCTCTATCCAAATAAACTGTAGGGACCCTGCTCTATGTACTGTCGTAGCTTGTAGGTGAGCGAGTTCGTTGTCCTGGCCTGTCGGAGGAGGTCTCTATCCAAGTAAACTGTAGGGAACCTGCCCCCTGTACTGTCGTAGCTTGTAGGAGAGCGAGTTCATTGTCCTGGCCTGTCGGGAGAAGTCTCTATCCAAGTGAACCTTAGGGACCCTGCCCTCTGTACTTTCGTGGCTTGTAGGAGAGCGAGTTCGTTGTCCTGGCCTGTCGGAGGAGGTCTCTATAACAGTAAACTGTAGGAACCCTGCTCTATGTACTGTCGTAGCTTGTAGGTGAGCGAGTTCGTTGTCCTGGCCTGTCGGAGGAAGTCTCTATCCAAGTAAACTGTAGGTATCCTGCTCTATGTACTGTCGTAGCTTGTAGGTGAGCGAGTTCGTTGTCCTGGCCCGTCGGAGGAGGTCTCTATCCAAGTAAACTGTAGGTATCCTGCTCTATGTACTGTCGTAGCTTGTAGGTGAGCGAGTTCGTTGTCCTGGCCTGTCGGAGGAGGTCTCTATCCAAGTAAACTGTAGGGACCCTGCTCTATGTACTGTCGTAGCTTGTAGGTGAGCGAGTTCGTTGTCCTGGCCTGTCGGAGGAGGTCTCTATCCAAATAAACTGTAGGGACCCTGCTCTATGTACTGTCGTAGCTTGTAGGTGAGCGAGTTCGTTGTCCTGGCCTGTCGGAGGAGGTCTCTATCCAAGTAAACTGTAGGGAACCTGCCCCCTGTACTGTCGTAGCTTGTAGGTGAGCGAGTTCGTTGTCCTGGCCTGTCGGAGGAAGTCTCTATCCAAGTAAACTGTAGGGACCCGGCCCCCTGTACTGTCGTAGCTTGTAGGTGAGCGACTTCGCTGTCCTGGCCTGTCGGAGGAGGTCTCTATAAAAGTAAACAGTAGGGGCCCTGCTCTATATACTGTCGTAGCTTGTAGGTGAGCGAGTTCGTTGTCCTGGCCTGTCGGAGGAGGTCTCTATCCAACTAAACTGTAGGTATCCTGCTCTATGTACTGTCGTAGCTTGTAGGTGAGCGAGTTCGTTGTCCTGGCCTGTCGGAGGAGGTCTCTATAAAAGTAAACTGTAGGGACCCTGTTCTATATACTGTCGTAGCTTGTAGGTGAGCGAGTTCGTTGTCCTGGCCCGTCGGAGGAGGTCTCTATCCAAGTAAACTGTAGGTATCCTGCTCTATGTACTGTCGTAGCTTGTAGGTGAGCGAGTTCGTTGTCCTGGCCTGTCGGAGGAAGTCTCTATCCAAGTAAACTGTAGGGACCCGGCCCCCTGTACTGTCGTAGCTTGTAGGTGAGCGACTTCGCTGTCCTGGCCTGTCGGAGGAGGTCTCTATAAAAGTAAACAGTAGGGGCCCTGCTCTATATACTGTCGTAGCTTGTAGGTGAGCGAGTTCGTTGTCCTGGCCTGTCGGAGGAGGTCTCTATCCAACTAAACTGTAGGTATCCTGCTCTATGTACTGTCGTAGCTTGTAGGTGAGCGAGTTCGTTGTCCTGGCCTGTCGGAGGAGGTCTCTATAAAAGTAAACTGTAGGGACCCTGTTCTATATACTGTCGTAGCTTGTAGGTGAGCGAGTTCGTTGTCCTGGCCCGTCGGAGGAGGTCTCTATCCAAGTAAACTGTAGGTATCCTGCTCTATGTACTGTCGTAGCTTGTAGGTGAGCGAGTTCGTTGTCCTGGCCTGTCGGAGGAAGTCTCTATCCAAGTAAACTGTAGGGACCCGGCCCCCTGTACTGTCGTAGCTTGTAGGTGAGCGACTTCGCTGTCCTGGCCTGTCGGAGGAGGTCTCTATAAAAGTAAACTGTAGGGACCCTGCTCTATATACTGTCGTAGCTTGTAGGTGAGCGAGTTCGTTGTCCTGGCCTGTCGGAGGAGGTCTCTATCCAAGTAAACTGTAGGTATCCTGCTCTATGTACTGTCGTAGCTTGTAGGTGAGCGACTTTGCTGTCCTGGCCTGTCGGAGGAGGTCTCTATAAAAGTAAACTGTAGGGACCCTGTTCTACATACTGTCGTAGCTTGTAGGTGAGCGAGTTCGTTGTCCTGGCCTGTCGGAGGAGGTCTCTATCCAAGTAAACTGTAGGTATCCTGCTCTATGTACTGTCGTAGCTTGTAGGTGAGCGAGTTCGTTGTCCTGGCCTGTCGGAGGAGGTCTCTATAAAAGTAAACTGTAGGGACCCTGCTCTATGTACTGTCGTAGCTTGTAGGTGAGCGAGTTCGTTGTCCTGGCCTGTCGGAGGAGGTCTCTATCCAAGTAAACTGTAGGGGCCCTGCCCCCTGTACTGTCGTAGCTTGTAGGTGAGCGAGTTCGTTGTCCTGACCTGTCGGAGGAGGTCTCTATCCAAGTAAACTGTAGGGACCCTGCTCTATATACTGTCGTAGCTTGTAGGTGAGCGAGTTCGTTGTCCTGGCCTGTCGGGGGAAGTCTCTATCCAAGTAAATTGTACGAACCCTGCCCCCTGTGCTGTCGTAGCTTGTAGGTGAGCGAGTTCGTTGTCCTGGTCTGTCGGGGGAAGTCTCTATCCAAGTAAACTGTAGGTATCCTGCTCTATGTACTGTCGTAGCTTGTAGGTGAGCGAGTTCGTTGTCCTGGCCTGTCGGAGGAGGTCTCTATCCAAGTAAACTGTAGGTATCCTGCTCTATGTACTGTCGTAGCTTGTAGGTGAGCGAGTTCGTTGTCCTGGCCTGTCGGAGGAGGTCTCTATCCAAGTAAACTGTAGGTATCCTGCTCTATGTACTGTCGTAGCTTGTAGGTGAGCGAGTTCGTTGTCCTGGCCTGTCGGAGGAGGTCTCTATAAAAGTAAACTGTAGGGACCCTGCTCTATGTACTGTCGTAGCTTGTAGGTGAGCGAGTTCGTTGTCCTGGCCTGTCGGAGGAGGTCTCTATCCAAGTAAACTGTAGGTATCCTGCTCTATGTACTGTCGTAGCTTGTAGGTGAGCGAGTTCGTTGTCCTGACCTGTCGGAGGAGGTCTCTATCCAAGTAAACTGTAGGGACCTTGCCCTCTGTACTGTCGTAGCTTGTAGGAGAGCGAGTTCGTTGTCCTGGCCTGTCGGGGGAAGTCTCTATCCAAGTAAATTGTACGAACCCTGCCCCCTGTGCTGTCGTAGCTTGTAGGTGAGCGAGTTCGTTGTCCTGGTCTGTCGGGGGAAGTCTCTATCCAAGTACACTGTAGGGGCACTGCCCTCTGTACTGTCGTGGCTTGTAGCGGAGCAAGTTCGTTGTCCTGGCCTGTCGGGGGAAGTCTCTATCCAAGTACACTGTAGGGACCGTGCTCTCTCTACTGTCGTAGCTTGTAGCGGAGCAAGTTCGTTGTCCTGGCCTGTCGGGGGAAGTCTCTATCCAAGTACACTGTAGGGGCCCTGCTCTCTGTACTGTCGTAGCTTGTAGGTCAGTGAGTTCGTTGTCCTGGCCTGTCGGGGGAGGTCTCTATCCAAGTACACTGTAGGGGCCCTGCTCTCTGTACTGTCGTGGCTTGTAGGTGAGCGAGTTCGTTGTCCTGGCCTGTCGGGGGAGGTCTCTATCCAAGTACACTGTAGGGGCCCTGCTCTCTGTACTGTCGTGGCTTGTAGGTGAGCGAGTTCGTTGTCCTGGCCTGTCGGGGGAGGTCTCTATCCAAGTAAACTGTAGGGGCCCTGCTCTCTGTACTGTCGTGGCTTGTAGGTGAGCGAGTTCGTTGTCCTGGTCTGTCGGGGGAAGTCTCTATCCAAGTACACTGTAGGGGCCCTGCTCTCTGTACTGTCGTGGCTCCTTGGGTCGGCCGCCTACTGTCTCCTTCACCTCATCCTTCCTCCCGAGGGTGCCCCCACTTGGGGACAGAGGAACAATGGGCCCAGCATGGTGGCCTGCGTACCAAATCCCTAATCCTAGGGAACCTAGTCCTAATATGATACCCCTACATCGTTATCCATTTAGGAAATCTGTGGGAACACAAGTAAACTCAAAGTTCTCTAGCACGTGAGCTGTTCTACACTACGGAGGGGATTCGGCACGGATTTTGCCTATGTCCCTAAGTGAGGCATCACCTGGAGGAGGTATGAAACGAGCGGACACAGAGGGCACCGGACTACAGTAGGTACTACAGTGTAGAGGCCACTTTAATAGTTGCAAACTCCCCGGCAGGCCACTACAATCAATATTCCACCCGCCGTGGTCCAACAAAGGCCCACCAAGTCGGCCCGTAGAACGGAAAGAATATCCTGCCATGCAGCGCCGATACTTCTACCCTGAAATACACCATAACATGACAGATGACGTGAAAGGAGATGAAATGGAGGGACGGGAACGTCGGCGGATGTAATTAAAGTACCCAGCACTGGCCTGGCGATCCAGAAAACACCCCAGAATATCCCATGGGTCAGGTAGATCAGTCACGGAAATTGAACCCAAGCCTTCCAAATGCGAGCAACAGACAAGACCGCCTGAGCCAACCCACTCAGTTCCTCGTACCTACTATAACATAACGTAGTAGTTTAGTAGTGGTTGTACAAGAGCAGAGAAAGTCACGTGAATGGTTTTTTTCTAAAGTGAGTTAATATTTGTTTCTGTTATTCCGTTCGTGAGAAACAACCTCTATATAGAATACTCAATACCAAGAGTACAGGTCAGTACAACTTCATACTTCGATAGATTCTTTCACATACTGGATATGTAAAATATCACATCACTCTTGTGTTCAGAAATCTTTCACTTCACAAAATATATAACTGCAATTATTAGTAGTTTTAACAAAATCTAAATCTTCTGTGTAGTAATATTTTGTCTATCTCTTACAGTTTATCGGTTATACAAAAGTCATTCAGCATAAAGAGAACTTCTGAGTATATTCACAGTAAATTCAAGATATACATTTGTTATGTATTAATATTTTGTCTATCTCTTACAGTTTTCAGTTACACAAAAGTCATTCAGAATAAAGAGAACTTCTGAGTACAATCACAGAAAATTCAAGATATACATTTGTTATGCAGTAATATTTTGTCTATCTCTTACAGTTTATCAGTTATACAAAAGTCATTCAGAATAAACAGAACTTCTGAGTACATTCACAGAAAATTCAAGATATGCATTTGTTATGTAGTAATATTTTGTCTATCTCTTACAGTTTATCAGTTATACAAAAGTCATTCAGAATAAACAGAACTTCTGAGTACATTCACAGTAAATTCAAGATACACATTTGTTGTGTAGTAATATTTTGTCTATCTCTTACAGTTTATCAGTTATACAAAAGTCATTCAGAATAAAGAGAACTTCTGAGTACATTCACAGTAAATTCAAGATATACATTTGTTATGTAGTAATATTTAGTCTATCTCTTACAGTTTATCAGTTATACAAAAGTCATTCAGAATAAAGAGAACTTCTGAGTACATTCACAGAAAATTCAAGATACACATTTGTTGTGTAGTCATATTTTGTCTATCTCTTACAGTTTATCAGTTATACAAAAGTCATTCAGAATAAAGAGAACTTCTGAGTACATTCACAGAAAATTCAAGATACACATTTGTTGTATAGTAATATTTTGTCTATCTCTTACAGTTTATCAGTTATACAAAAGTCATTCAAAATAAAAAGAACTTCTGAGAACATTCACAGAAAATTCAAGATACACATTTTTGTGTAGTAATATTTTGTCTATCTTTTATAGTTTATCAGTTATACAAGAGTCAATCAGAATAAAGAGAACTTCTGAGAACATTCACAGAAAATTCAAGATATACATTTGTTGTGTGGTAATATTTTGTCTATCTTTTATAGTTTATCAGTTATACAAAAGTCATTCAGAATAAAGAGAACTTCTGAGTACAATCACTGAAAATTCAAGATATACATTTGTTGTGTAGTAATATTTTGTCTATCTCTTACAGTTTATCAGTTATACAAAAGTCATTCAGAATAAAGAGAACTTCTGAGAACATTCAGAGAAAATTCAAGATACACATTTGTTATGTAGTAATGTTTTGTCTATCTCTTACCGTTTATCAGTTATACAAAAGTCATTCAGAATAAAGAGAACTTCTGAGAACATTCACAGAAAATTCAAGATATACATTTGTTATGTAGTAATGTTTTGTCTATCTCTTACAGTTTATCAGTTATACAAAAGTCATTCAGAATAAAGAGAACTTCTGAGTACATTCACAGAAAATTCAAGATATACATTTGTTGTGTAGTAATATTTTGTCTAACTCTTACCGTTTATCAGTTATACAAAAGTCATTCAGAATAAAGAGAACTTCTGAGAACATTCACAGAAAATTCAAGATATACACTTGTTATGTAGTAATGTTTTGTCTATCTCTTACAGTTTATCAGTTATACAAAAGTCATTCAGAATAAAGAGAACTTCTGAGTACATTTACAGAAAATTCAAGATATACATTTGTTGTGTAGTAATATTTTGTCTATCTCTTACAGTTTATCAGTTATACAAAAGTCATTCAGAATAAAGAGAACTTCTGAGTACATTCACAGAAAATTCAAGATATACATTTGTTATGTAGTAATATTTTGTCTATATCTTACAGTTTATCAGTTATACAAAAGTCATTCAGAATAAAGAGAACTTCTGAGTACATTTACAGAAAATTCAAGATATACATTTGTTGTGTAGTAATATTTTGTCTATCTCTTACAGTTTATCAGTTATACAAAAGTCATTCAGAATAAAGAGAACTTCTGAGTACATTTACAGAAAATTCAAGATATACATTTGTTGTGTAGTAATATTTTGTCTATCTCTTACAGTTTATCAGTTATACAAAAGTCATTCAGAATAAAGAGAACTTCTGAGTACAATCACAGTAAATTCAAGATATATATTTAATTTGTGTCGAAATAATATGTTTAAGTAGTAGTGTTTTTAATGAGAATGGTTAGAAATACATTTAAGAATATTGAAACTTAAAATAATCATTACCATTTAAGGGTTTATCTGGAGTACAGGTTTTCTTGAGGAACCCCAATTATATACAATTATATATTTGGTATATGTGGTATTTAATTCATTTTTCACTCAGGCTTACTAAAGATGTGTTGTTTCAGGTATACTGGTCACTGTCCGACACTCAAGTTTAGGTTCGGCAAGAGATACGGAGCCAATACCAAGGAGATTATACAGGTGTGTATTGTAAATTGGACAAAGTTATGGATGTTCTTTGGCAGGATGCTAACGTCATGTTGTTGCAGGAGTTGAGTCTAAAGGACCTGTCCCAGCCAACTAAACCATACAGACAGACCATCCAGCCACCACCCAGGAGTAACCTGGCTCGTGAATATGAGCCGTATACATCATACCGACGGAGACCTCGACAATATATTCTTGGATATACAGGTAGGTCTACTTGTTGTTAACTTCGATAGACTGTTACTGAAATCACCATGTTTCCAAACATAGTAGGCATGTGTGGAGGTAACTCACATGGCTAGCTATTATTTCTGTAATTACACAACACGTTAAATATACTTTAAACATGAAAATCTCAACTTGATGTTGTTAAACCAAGAAAAATATTTTTTAAAACTGTCCAAAACAGTAATTTGCTTCTCAGAAGCTATTTGTAGTTTGTTTATTAATACCCGTCACTTACTTGTTTATATTTATGAGAGACTAGTTTCAAAGGCATTCACCTCCATTTTCAATCTCTTTCCAACTGGCATCTGTTGTCTGTAGAGATTGAAAATGGAGGTGAATGCCTTTGAAACTAGTCTCTCATAAATATAAACAAGTAAGTGACGAGTATTAATAAACCAACTACAAATAGTTTCTGAGATTAATTTTGACGTCACTGTTACTAAATTCCTCCAAACACATTATAGTAATTTGCTTTTCAGTTTTGTGGGGTTTTGACACCCGACTGTTTATATAGAGCTGTGTATTGTATGCATAGGCTTCCAGGTCAAGTTCTTCTAATTTAAAAAGAAACTACACTTGCCCTATCTGGAAACGTCATTCCGTGTTACTGCCCACTCGTTGGAGGACTCTGTTGTCAGCAGCTTGAATCTCCTGTGTGATGTGCTTCAGATCGTCCAATGTCTGGGGACATGTCACATAAACCCTGTCTTGTAAGTAACTCCATATAAAGAAGTACAGAGGTCTCGGTGGCCACAGGTTCCTGGAAATTATCTGGTCATCAAAGAAACTTGTGATTAGTTCCATGGATTCATTTGATGTATGGCATGTAGCACTGTATTGCTGAACATATCCTTGACTTAGCTCTACATTGTCCAGTTGCTCAACAAACTCCATGGAAATCAGTCGGCACTCTGCACTGTTCACAGTTTGGTTAAACAAAAATGTTGTTCTTGTTGTTTTCAAATGCTAGGCTTTGGCAAGGAAGCCATTAGGTCTCTCGCTCTCCAATATTTCTGTGTAGTGAATCCGGCAGGTAGGGCTTCACAGGTTAAAAAATGGTTAAACAAAAATTGGACGTCTTAATGATTTTTTGGGTGACTGCTGCAGTCGTGCTCTTACGTTAAGAACAACCATAACCCTATATGGCTTTAGGTCTGCACTTTTCGCAGCTCTGTGACACAATGAGTAGGTGTACCCTGTCTCCTGTGACAAACGTCTTAATGATTTTTTGGATGACTACTGCAGTCGTGCTCTTACCTCAACAACAACCGTAACCTTATATGGCTTTAGGTCTGCACTTTTAGCAGTTCTCTGACACATTGAGTAAGTGTACCCTGTCTCCTGTGACAAACGTCTTAATGATTTTTTGGGTGACTGCTGCAGTCGTGCTCTTACCTCAACAACAACCGTAACCCTATATGGCTTTAGGTCTGCACTTTTCGCAGCTCTGTGACACATTGAGTAGGTGTAGTACCCTGTCTCCTGTGACAAACGTCTTAATGATTTTTTGGGTGACTGCTGCAGTCGTGCTCTTGCCTCAACAACAACTGTGGGAAACCCATATCACAAAGGCATTCTCACTAATATTCAAGCATTGGTATAGATATGTGGATGACATTTGGGCAATAGTAAATGAGAAACAAGGGGATGATGCGTTAAAACTCCTTAGTTTACAAAATCCTGCAATAAAATTTTCCATAGAAAGAGAGACAAACAATGAAATACCTTTCTTAGATTTTAAACTTACCAGAAAACATAATGAACTTGAATTTGGCATATATAGGAAGGAAACACACAGAGAAAACTTCATAAAATCTAATGGATATAACCCAAGACAACACAAGCATGCTGTTATCAACAGGGTAACCTACAGGCTGGTTAATGTACCTTTAAACAAGATGGAATATATCAAAGAGTATGATCATATCATTCACATTGTAAAATACACTGAATTCAGTGCTGAATTGGCAAAAAGAATATTGATAAATTCAAAAGACAACAAAGATGCAAACAAGTAAGTACTCTTTCCCCAATCAGCAATGAAACTTCATGAAGAAAATTTACATATCATCCCAGAGCTACACACCTTTTCCAAAAAGTCTTCAAAGAACACAATATTACTTATGCCCCACAGAACAAATTTAGTGTACAACACCTTTTGAAATCACATAATACAAAGGAGATACCCACAGACAAAAAATCAGGTGTGTACCGGATAAACTGCAAAGGCTGTGACAACTTTTACATTGGAAAAACAAAAAGGAACGTGAACATTAGGTTTAAAGAGCATTTTAGGAACATCAGGAACAAAGAAATAGATAAATCGGCGATAGTGCACCATTTTTGGAAGGAGAATCATGATATAGAACGAGAAATCCACTTATTAAAAGGTGTCCAAGGTCCAGCTATATTAACCATGTGGGAAAACTCTTCATAAAGAAATATTAAAGAAAATTTTTTAATTTCGACACAACCTTTGAAGAAACCCAACCTTCAAGTTCATCAAGATACTGACAGAGACCCACCTATCACCTCCAATGAGTTCACCAAACCAACATCCATTAGTCGACAGCAGCTGATGATGTTAGGAAGATCCTAACGAAATGCGTTCTAAGTAAATACTAGCAATAAATGGAGCACTGAGTACTAGTTCGACTCAAAATTATATTAACTGCGAGAAGCCTAGATGAACGATGCTTGCCTTTTTCCACTCACCAGAGATCCAGTTGTTTACAATTTGTTTACCAGTCCCAGTATTGTGTTTCTTTTGAAAGGATTGCAAACACCAAATTCTCTCTGCTATGGCCTTTGAGTAGCTGTAATTGAATTTGTAATCCAGTATTGCTTCACAAGGAGGAGGAGTTGATTTAATGTGTACTGCATTTTTACGTTGACTAGAACAAAATGTCGAAAACAGCTGCCAACAATAGCAATTAGGAATAAAACAAACATCTGCGCATCTAGTGACAAGGAATCAACACTTCAGAACTTTCTGCTTAATTTGGTGCTAAAACTGGGGAACTCAATAATTTCCAATGAATAATTAAAGAAAGAAATGCGTCAGTTCTATATAAATCACTCTGTATATCTCCTTGAGTTTGAAACTTGCTAACTTCATTAAGAAAATAACATACCACTTACAAACTGATGCTAACTCATTGACTTTATCTGAAGTTGGTAAAATGATGGAACTTGTTCTCGGCTCTCTCAGAAATGGAGTAGCAGAAGACCGGGAACTAGAGGGATAGTGGTGGAAAGGGTGTTAAAATATTGAGTAAGAATTAGGAGTTTAGATGAGCAGAATATTCAATGTCAATGCTTCATAGTACAGGAAAGACTAAATCAGAAAGATTCATGGCTAAAGATGTTCAAAACAGGGTTTGGTGTCATGTGGGAAAACCGGGAATTATTGCAAAGTGGATTTTGGAAAGAACTTAGGTTAAGATATTGAAAGGCAAGAAATGTTAGGAAGCTTCAACTTGAAAAGCTCACTGGAAATTTATAGAGAGATGAAAGTGATCTGGAAAAGGGAGAAATACATTGATATTTGTGATAAAGCAGCAAGAGAAGACTTTGCATGGGCCAGAACAGGAGTGGTGAGAATAGGTGGGGATCTGTGTCACCAAAGGGATAAAGAATGATATTTACTCTTAGAATGTGAAGAAACTAGGGAGAAGATAGGCAAGGCTACCAAAAGAAATTCAAGCAATGCAGTTAATGTGTAAAAACTAGGAAAATTTTTAATTTAAATTGGGAAATTTTGGGCAAAGTAAGAGCCAAATGGTTGACGAAGATAAGTAAATATGACGAAAATGAAGATAAAATTATTTTAGATAAGATGCCAATAGGAACCCATTAGCTGAACAACCTCAGAGTTTGATTCTATTAGGCCCAAGGGTAACCAGCAACTCAGTGTAGTAATAAGTATGTAAATGGATACTGTGATCCATATAAACCTGAACCATTTCAATAAGTCATAACTTTTGAACCAATAATAGGACACATGTACAACTTTGAGAAAATATAATACACAATTGGGAGATTGCATTACACTATTTACATCTCAGAGAAAATGTTGGAAGTATTCTCCACCAGCATCTATACATGTTAACACTCATCTCACTATATTCTCTGAAGTTTTATGGAGAATATCCTCGCCAATGTTACTTATTTCAGTTTGAATGGATTCCTTGAGAACATCAAGCGTCCGTGGCCAATTCTTGTACACTCTATTTTTAGATACCCCTACAAGAAAAACTCCAGTGAGGTTAGGTCAGGGGATCGGGGCTACAGACTTCTTGAGATTATTCGATTATCAAAGAAACCAATTACAAGCCAGAAGCCAAAGATATATTTATTAAACAAAAACAAGCCATTCGAATTATAGGCAACGAAAGAATGCTATGTTCATGTAAGCCACTGTTCAGAAAGCTTTGCATACTTCCTTTGGCATGTGTTTATATTTTGGAGACAGCTTTATTTGTAAAAAGAAATAGATTTAACTTTCAAAACAACGGAAGTGTTCATAACATAATCATGGAACGAGAAATAAAAATAATCTAAAACCACCCATGCACAGATTAGCACTGTATGAAAAAAGCCCACAATATGCAGGAATAAAAATATATAATAAATTACCTGTAAGAATCCGTGAAATGAAAAACCTCAAATGCTTTAATAAAGCAATAAATAACCTACTAATGGACAAAGCCTACTACTCGATTATTGAATATATGGATGATAAAATTGAATTATAATGAAATTTTTTGTCATTTTGTAATTCTAATATTCTGACAATATTATTCCAAGGGCATGTCATAATTATAACAATATTTGTATATAGTTGTATTGATATTATTAGTAATTATATTATTTGTATTATTAGTATTTATATTATTAGTGTTATTGTTATTTTGTGTAATTATTATTATTATTTTAAATTTTCTACTGTTGACGAGTCACCTGTTTACTGAGTTTTTACTCACTATCTGTAAGCGTATGTGACAATAAAGCATCTTACATATGCATTACACGAGGCATATTAAGGATATACACGTAACCTCAATCAGAACTACAATGTTTAAGAATGGAGTACTGCATTCCTGTACAATAGTTTATAATTCCCTTCCTAATGACATCAAAAGCATAGATAACTACAACATGTTTAAAACTAGAACAAGGGCTTTCTTACAGGAGCACTGCTTTTACACAGTAAAGGAATATCTGCAATTTAACAAATCCAGATAAACATAAAATATGAATTTACTTAGCTTGTTCATTTCTCTCACTCATAATTATATCCAATTTGTGTCACAATATAATTGAATGTAGGTTAGGTATATTTGATGTTTAACTTTGTAATATTAAGTGTAAATTACTGACGTATCCTATATCAAGGTACTATGTACAGATTTGATTCTAAAGGATGAATAAAATTGAATTGAATTGAATTGAATTGAAGTTCCATTGTGTCATTAGATGTATGGCACATTGTGCCATCTTGCAGGAAATAACGTTCTCTCAATTCTATATCATCTCCGTAAAACTTCAGAGAATCTGGTGAGATGAGTAAAAACATATATAGATGCTGGAGGACGACACTTCCAACATTATCTCGGAGATGTAAATAGTGTAATGTATCTAAATAAATTCAGTTAAAGTCAGATATGTTTACAGGTTACATCCCTGGTATGAACTTCCGGTATGGCACTTCATTTCGACGTGCAGCTGATGACAGTATGACAGAGTTTTCACGCAGAATAAGTGAAGAGCAGAAAGACAGGGAACGTAACAGAAGGGCACATTCAGCACCCAAAATGGAGCCCATATGCAGCAAAGAAGAAGTGAAGAAGGCATTACTTCCATATGAGCACAAAGTACATTCAGGTTAGTGCAGCAATCTTTAAACTACAAGTCACCCACCTAAATGAACATACTCTGAGACTCTTGTACATTTGTAGGAAACCGTATTACTACATAACAAATGTATATCTTGAATTTTCTGTGAATGTACTCAGAAGTTCTCTATATTCTGAATGACTTTTGTATAACTGATAAACTGTAAGAGATAGACAAAATATTACTACACGACAAATGCATATCTTGAATTTTCTGTGAATGTCCTCAGAAGTTCTCTTTATTCTGAATGACTTTTGTATAACTGATAAACTGCAAGAGATGGACAAAATATTACTACACAACAAATGTATATCTTGAATTTTCTGTGAATGTCCTCAGAAGTTCTCTTTATTCTGAATGACTTTTGTATAACTGATAAACTGTAAGAGATAGACAAAATATTACTGCATAATAAATGTATATCTTGAATTTTCTGTAAATGTACTCAGAAGTTCTCTTTATTCTGAATGACTTTTGTATAACTGATAAACTGTAAGAGATAGACAAAATATTACTACACAACAAATGTGTATCTTGAATTTTCTGTAAATGTACTCAGAAGATCTCTTTATTCTGAATGACATTTGTATAACTGATAAACTTTAAGAGATAGACAAAATATTACTAGTTCTTGTAAGGTCTGTGAAGCAGTGTGTCAATATCTTCTCGATTCACTTTTGTGCTAAGTTGTGCTTCACTGTCTCTACGCTTCTTTCAATTTTATACTTCCTATGTGGCTTGTTTAGTTAGGTGCTAGTGTATTAATCCAAAGATGACAGGTTCAGACTCATAGTTTTTAAATATAGTCAGTAGATTTACTGGCATCCTGTGGACA